>JAYJMT010000014.1:1035002-1084775 GCA_036321655.1 Quercus alba
TTTCCCTCTTTCTCGGCCTATCTCATCCCGTTTTGGTAAAAAAATAATGTCGGAAAGAGGTTTTTTAATTTTTTCAATTTTTTTGCTATTTTTTTCGGAATTTTCTTGCCCGGGTCGAGTTTGAACGGAATTCGAAGTAAAATTTTTTTTTTCTCTTCTTAGCCTATCTCATCCAGTTTTGGCTAAAAATAATGTCTGAAAGAGTTTTTAAATTTTTTCAATTTTTTTGCTATTTTTTTCGGAATTTTCTTGCCTCGGTCGAGCATGAACGGAATTCGGAAGTAAAATTTTTTTTTTCTCTTTCTCGCCTATCTCATCCCGTTTTGGTAAAAAATAATGTCGGAAAGAGGGTTTTTTTAATTTTTTCAATTCTTTTGCTATTTTTTTCGGACTTTTCTTGCCTGGGTCGAGTATGAACGGAATTCGGGAGTAACATTTTTTTTTCTCTTTCTCGGCTTATCTCATCCTGTTTTGGCTAGAAATAATGTTGGAAAGAGGTTTTTTAATTTTTTCAATTTTTTTTGCATTTTTTTTCGGAATTTTCATGCCCGAGTCGAGGTTTGAACGGAATTCGGAAGTAAATTTTTTTTTTTTCTTTCTCGGCCTATCTCATCCTGTTTTGGCTAAAAATAATGTCTGAAAGAGGTTTTTAAATTTTTTTAAATTTTATTGCTATTTTTTTCGGAATTTTCTTGCCTCGGTCGAGCATGAACGGAATTCGGAAGTAAATTATGGTTTTTCTCTTTCTCGGCCTATCTCATCCCGTTTTGGTAAAAAATAATGTCGGAAAGAGGTTTTTTTAATTTTTTCAATTTTTTTGCTATTTTTTTCGGAATTTTCTTGCCCCGAGTCGAGTTTGAACGGAATTCGGGAAGTAAAATTTTTTTTTTCTCTTTCTTAGCCTATCTGATCCTGTTTTGGCTAAAAATAATGTCTGAAAGAGGTTTTTTAAATTTTTTCAATTTTTTTGCTATTTTTTTCGGAATTTTCTTGCCTCGGTCGAGCATGAACGGAATTCGGAAGTAAAATTTTTTTTCTTTTTCTTTCTCGACCTATCTCATCCCGTTTTGGTAAAAATAATGTCGGAAAGAGGTTTTTTAATTTTTTCAATTTTTTTGCTATTTTTTTCGCAATTTTCTTGGTTGGGTCGAGTACGAACGGAATTCGGAAGTAAAATTTTTTTTTCTCTTTTTCCCGGCCTATCTCATCCCGTTTTGGCTAGAAATAATGTCGGAAAGAGGTTTTTTAATTTTTTCAATTTTTTTGCAATTTTTTTCGGAATTTTCATGCCCGAGTCGAGTTTGAACGGAATTCGGAAGTAAAATTTTTTTTTTCTTTCTCGGCCTATCTCATCCTGTTATGGCTAAAAATAATGTCTGAAAGAGGTTTTTAAATTTTTTTCAATTTTATTGCTATTTTTTTCGGAATTTCTTGCCTCGGTTCGAGCATGAACGGAACTCGGAAGTAATTATGTTTTTTCTCTTTCTCGGCCTATCTCATCCCGTTTTGGTAAAAAATAATGTCGGAAAGAGGTTTTTTAATTTTTTCAATTTTTTTGCTATTTTTTTCGGAATTTTCTTGCCCGAGTCGAGTTTGAACGGAATTCGGAAGTAAAATTTTTTTTTTCTCTTTCTCGGCCTATCTCATCCCGTTTTGGCTAAAACTAATGTCGGAAAGAGGTTTTTAAATTTTTTCAATTTTTTTGTTATTTCTTTGGAATTTTCTTGTCTGGGTCGAGTTTGAACGCATTCGGGAGTAAAATTTTTTTCCCTCTTTCTCGACCTATCTCATCCCGTTTTGGCTAAAAAATAATATCGGAAAGAGGTTTTAAATTTTTTTATCTATTTTTTCGGAATTTTCTTGGACGGGTCGAGTATGAAAACGCATTCGGAAGTAAAATTTTTTTCCCTCTTTCTCGGCCTATCTCATCCTGTTTTGGCTAAAAATAATGTTGGAAAGAGGTTTTTTAATTTTTTCAATTTTTTTGCTATTTTTTTCGGAATTTTCTTGCCCGAGTCGAGTTTGAACGGAATTCGGAAGAAAATTTTTTTTTCTCTCTTCTCGGCCTATCTCATCCCGTTTTGGCTAAAAATAATGTCGGAAAGAGGATTTTAAATTGTTTCAATTTTCTTACTATTTTTTTTCGGAATTTTCTTGGCCGGGTCGAGTATGAACGGCATTCGGAAGTAAAATTTTTTCCCTCTATCTCGGCCTATCTCATCCTGTTTTGGCTAAAAATAATGTCGGAAAGAGGTTTTTTAATTTTTTTCAATTTTTTTTGCTATTTTTTTCGGAATTTTCTTGGCTGGGTCGAGTATGAACGGCATTCGGAAGTAAAATTTTTTTCCCTCTTTCTCGGCCTATCTCATCCCGTTTTGGCTAAAAATAATGTCGGAAAGAGGTTTTTCAATTTTTTTTGCTATTTTTTTCGGGAATTTTCTTGTCTGCGTCGAGTATGAACGGAATTCGGGAGTAAAATTTTTTTTTCTCTTTCTCGCCCCTATGTCATCCCGCTTAGGCTAAAAATAAATTCGGAAGGAGGTTTTTAATTTTTTCAATTTTTTTGCTCTTTTTTTCGGAATTTTCTTGGCCGGGTCGAGTATGAACGGCATTCGGGAGTAAAATTTTTTTCCCTCTTTCTTGGCCTATCTCATCCCGTTTTGGCTAAAAATAATATCGGAAAGAGGTTTTTTAATTTTTTCTATTTTTTTTGCCATTTTTTGGTTTTTTCTTGTCTGGGTCGAGTTTGAACGGCATTCGGGAGTAAAATTTTTTTCCCTCTTTCTCGACCTATCTCATCCGTTTTGGCTAAAAATAATATCGGAAAGTGGTTTTCTAATTTTTTTCAATTTTTTTGCCCTTTTTTTCAGAATTTTCTTGGCCGGGTCGAGTATGAAAGGCAATTCGGAAGTAAAATTTTTTTCCCTCTTTCTCGGCCTATCTCATCCCGTTTTGGCTAAAAATAATGTTGGAAAGAGGTTTTCTAATTTTTTCAATTTTTTTGCTATTTTTTTCGGAATTTTCTTGCCCGAGTCAAGTTTGAACGGCATTCGGGAGTAAAATTTTTTTCCCTCTTTCTCGGCCTATCTCATCCCGTTTTGGCTAAAAATAATATCGGGAAAGAGGTTTTTAAATTTTTTCAATTTTTTTACTATTTTTTTCGGAATTTTCTTGGCCGGGTCAAGTATGAACGGCATTCGGAATTAAAATTTTTTCCTCTTTCTCGGCCTATCTCATCCTGTTTTGGCTAAAAATAATGTCGGAAAGAGGTTTTTTAATTTTTTCAATTTTTTTGCTATTTTTTTTCAGAATTTTCTAGCCTGGGTCGAATACGAACGTAATTCGGGAGTAAAATTTTTTTTCTCTTTTTCCCGGCCTATCTTATCCCGTTTTCGCTAGAAATAATGTCGGAAAGAGGTTTTTTAATTTTTTCAATTTTTTTGCTATTTTTTTCGGAATTTTCTTACCCGAGTCGAGTTTGAACGGAATTCGGAAGTAAAATTTTTTTTTCTCTTCCTTAGCCTATCTCATCCTGTTTTGGCTAAAAAATAATGTCTGAAAGAGGTTTTTAAATTTTTTCAATTTTTTTGCTATTTTTTTCGGAATTTTCTTGGTTCGGTCGAGTACGAACGGAATTCGGAAGTAAAATTTTTTTTTCTCTTTTTCCCGGCCTATCTCATCCCGTTTTGGCTAGAAATAATGTCGGAAAGAGGTTTTTTAATTTTTTCAATTTTTTTGCAATTTTTTTCGGAATTTTCATGCCCGAGTCGAGTTTGAACGGAATTCGGAAGTAAATTTTTTTTTTTCTTTCTCGGCCTATCTCATCCGTGTTTTGGCTAAAAATAATGTCTGAAAGAGGTTTTTAGATTTTTTTTCAATTTTATTGCTATTTTTTTCGGAATTTTCTTGCCTCGGTCGAGCATGAACGGAATTCGGAAGTAAATTATGTTTTTTTCTCTTTCTCGGCCTATCTCATCCCGTTTTGGTAAAAAAATAATGTCGGAAAGAGGTTTTTAATTTTTTCAATTTTTTTGCTATTTTTTTCGGAATTTTTCTTGCCCGAGTCGAGTTTGAACGGAATTCGGAAGTAAATTTTTTTTTTCTCTTTCTTAGCCTATCTGATCCTGTTTTGGCTAAAAATAATGTCAGAAAGAGGTTTTTAAATTTTTTCAATTTTTTTTGCTATTTTTTTCGGAATTTTCTTGCCTCGGTCGAGCATGAAAGGAATTCGGAAGTAAAATTTTTTTCTTTCTCTTTCTGGGCCTATCTCATCCCGTTTTGGTAAAAAATAATGTCGGAAAGAGGTTTTTTTAATTTTTTCAATTTTTTTGCTATTTTTTTCGGAATTTTCTTGGTTGGGTCGAGTACGAACGGAATTCGGAAGTAAAATTTTTTTTCTCTTTTTCCCGGCCTATCTCATCCCGTTTTGGCTAGAAATAATGTCGGAAAGAGGTTTTTTAATTTTTTTCAATTTTTTTGCAATTTTTTTCGGAATTTTCATGCCCGAGTCGAGTTTGAACGGAATTCGGAAGTAAAATTTTTTTTTTCTTTCTCGGCCTATCTCATCCTGTTTGGCTAAAAATAATGTCTGAAAGAGGTTTTTAAATTTTTTTCAATTTTATTGCTATTTTTTTCGGAATTTTCTTGCCTCGGTCGAGCATGAACGGAATTCGGAAGTAAATTATGTTTTTTCTCTTTCTCAGCCTATCTCATCCCGTTTTGGTAAAAAATAATGTCGGAAAGAGGTTTTTTAATTTTTTCAATTTTTTTGCTATTTTTTTCGGAATTTTCTTGCCCGAGTCGAGTTTGAACGGAATTCGGAAGTAAAATTTTTTTTTCTCTTTCTTAGCCTATCTCATCCTGTTTTGGCCAAAAATAATGTCTGAAAGAGGTTTTTAAATTTTTTCAATTTTTTTGCTATTTTTTTTCGGAATTTTCCTGCCTCGGTCGAGCATGAACGAAATTCGGAAGTAAAATTTTTTTCTTTCTCTTTCTCGGCCTATCTCATCCCGTTTTGGTAAAAAATAATGTCGGAAAGAGGTTTTTTAAATTTTTTCAATTCTTTTGCTATTTTTTTCGGACTTTTCTTGCCTGGGGTCCGAGTATGAACGGAATTCGGGAGTAACATTTTTTTTTCTCTTTCTCGGCCTATCTCATCCCGTTTTGGCTAGAAATAATGTCGGAAAGAGGTTTTTTAATTTTTTCAATTTATTTGCTATTTTTTTTCGAATTTTCTTGTCGAGGTTGAGTTTGAACTGCATTCGGGAGTAAAATTTTTTTCCCTCTTTCTCGGCCTATCTCATCTCGTTTTGGCTAAAAATAATATCGGAAAGAGGTTTTTTAATTTTTTCAATTTTTTTGCTATTTTTTTGGAATTTTCTTGTCCGGGTCGAGTTTGAACGGCATTCAGGAGTAAAATTTTTTTCCCTCTTTCTCGGCCTATTCATCCCGTTTTGGCTAAAAATAATATCGAAAAGAGGTTTTTTAATTTTTTCAATTTTTTTGCTACTTTTTGGAATTTTCTTGTCTGGGTCGAGTTTGAACGGCATTCGGGAGTAAAATTTTTTTCCCTCTTTCTCGACCAATCTCATCCCGTTTTGGCTAAAAATAATATCGGAAAGAGGTTTTTATATTTTTTTACTATTTTTTTCGGAATTTTCTTGGCCGGGACGAGTATGAAAGGCATTCGGAAGTAAAATTTTTTTCCCTCTTTCTCGGCCTATCTCATCCCGTTTTGGCTAAAAATAATGTTGGAAAGGGGTTTTCTAATTTTTTCAATTCTTTTGCTATTTTTTTCGAACTTTTCTTGCCTGAGTCGAGTATGAACGGAATTCGGGAGTAACATTTTTTTTTCCTCTTTCTCGGCCTATCTCATCCCGTTTTGGCTAAAAATAATGTCGGAAAGAGGTTTTTTTTAATTTTTTTCAATTTATTTGCTATTTTTTTCGAAATTTTCTTGTCGGGGTTGAGTTTGAACGGCATTCGGGAGTAAAATTTTTTTTCCCTCTTTCTCGGCCTATCTCATCCCGTTTTGGCTAAAAATAATATCGGAAAAGAGGTTTTTTTAATTTTTTCAATTTTTTTGCTATTTTTTTGGAATTTTCTTGTCCGGGTCGAGTTTGAACGGCATTCGGGAGTAAAATTTTTGCCCTCTTTCTCGCCTATCTCATCCCGTTTTGGCTAAAAATAATATCGGAAAGAGGTTTTTAATTTTTTTGAATTTTTTTTGCTATTTTTTTGGAATTTTCTTGTCCGGGTCGAGTTTGAACGGTATTCGGGAGTAAAATTTTTTTCCCCTCTTTCTCGGCCTATCTCATCCCGTTTTTGGCTAAAAATTATATCGGAAAGAGGGTTTTTAAATTTTTTAAATTTTTTTACTATTTTTTTCGGAATTTTCTTGGCCGGGGTCGAGTATGAATGGCATTCGGAAGTAAAATTTTTTTCCCTCTTTCTCGGCCTATCTCATCCGTTTTGGCTAAAAATAATGTTGGAAAGAGGTTTTTTTAATTTTTTCAATTTTTTTTGCTATTTTTTTCGGAACTTTCTTGGTTGGGTCGAGTACGAACGGAATTCGGAAGTAAAATTTTTTTTTCTCTTTTTCCCAGCCTATCTCATCCCGTTTTGGCTAGAAATAATGTCGGAAAGAGGTTTTTTAATTTTTTCAATTTTTTTGGAATTTTTTTCGGAATTTTCATGCCCGAGTCGAGTTTGAACGGAATTCGGAAGTAAAATTTTTTTTTTCTTTCTCGGCCTATCTCATCCTGGTTTGGCTAAAAATAATGTCTGAAAGAGGTTTTTAAATTTTTTTCAATTTTATTGCTATTTTTTTCGGAATTTTCTTGCCTCGGTCGAGCATGAACGGAATTCGGAAGTAAATTATGTTTTTTCTCTTTCTCAGCCTATCTCATCCCGTTTTGGTAAAAAATAATGTCGGAAAGAGGTTTTTTAATTTTTTCAATTTTTTTGCTATTTTTTTCGGAATTTTCTTGCCGAGTCAAGTTTGAACGGAATTCGGAAGTAAAATTTTTTTTTTTCTCTTTCTTAGCCTATCTGATCCTGTTTTGGCTAAAAATAATGTCTGAAAGAGGTTTTTAAATTTTTTCAATTTTTTTGCTATTTTTTTCGGAATTTTCTTGCCTCGGTCGAGCATGAACGGAATTCGGAAGTAAAATTTTTTTTCTTTCTCTTTCTCGGCCTATCTCATCCCGTTTTGGTAAAAAATAATGTCGGAAGAGGTTTTTTTCAATTTTTTTGCTATTTTTTTCGGAATTTTCTTGGTTGGTTCGAGTACGAACGGAATTCGGAAGTAAAATTTTTTTTCTCTTTTTCCCGGCGTATCTCATCCCGCTTTGGCTAGAAATAATATCGGAAAGAGGTTTTTTAATTTTTTCAATTTTTTTCGGAATTTTCATGCCCGAGTCGAGTTTGAACGGAATTCGGAAGTAAAATTTTTTTTTCTTTCTCGGCCTATCTCATCCTGTTTTGGCTAAAAATAATGTCTGAAAGAGGTTTTTAAATTTTTTTCAATTTTATTGCTATTTTTTTCGGAATTTTCTTGCCTCGGTCGAGCATGAACGGAATTCGGAAGTAAATTATGTTTTTTCTCTTTCTCGGCCTATCTCATCCCGTTTTGGTAAAAAATAATGTCGGAAAGAGGTTTTTTAATTTTTTCAATTTTTTTGCTATTTTTTTCGGAATTTTCTTGCCCGAGTCCGGTTTGAACGGAATTCGGAAGTAAAATTTTTTTTTTCTCTTTCTTAGCCTATCTGATCCTGTTTTGGCTAAAAATAATGTTTGAAAGAGGTTTTTAAATATTTTCAATTTTTTTGCTATTTTTTTCGGAATTTTCCTGCCTCGGTCGAGCATGAACGGAATTCGGAAGTAAAATTTTTTTCTTTCTCTTTCTCGCCTATCTCATCCCGTTTTGGTAAAAAATAATGTCGGAAAGAGGTTTTTTTTAATTTTTTTCAATTCTTTTGCTATTTTTTTCGGATTTTTCTTGCCTGGGTCGAGTTATGAACGGAATTCGGGGAGTAACATTTTTTTTTCTCTTTCTCGGTCTATCTCATCCCGTTTTGGCTAGAAATAATGTCGGAAAGAGGTTTTTTAATTTTTTCAATTTATTTGCTATTTTTTTCGAATTTTCTTGTCGGGGTTGAGTTTGAACGGCATTCGGGAGTAAAATTTTTTTCCCTCTTTCTCGGCCTATCTCATCCCGTTTTGGCTAAAAATAATATCGGAAAGAGGTTTTTTAATTTTTTCAATTTTTTTGCTATTTTTTTGGAATTTTCTTGTCCGGGTCGAGTTTGAACGGCATTCGGAGTAAAATTTTTTTCCCTCTTTCTCTGGCCTATCTCATCCCGTTTTGGCTAAAAATAATATCGAAAAGAGGTTTTTTAATTTTTTCAATTTTTTTGCTATTTTTTGGAATTTTTCTTGTCTGGGTCGAGTTTGAACGGCATTCGGGAGTAAAATTTTTTTCCCTCTTTCTCGACCTATCTCATCCCGTTTTGGCTAAAAATAATATCGGAAAGAGGTTTTTATATTTTTATTACTATTTTATTCGGAATTTTCTTGGCCGGGACAAGTATGAAAGGCATTCGGAAGTAAAATTTTTTTCCCTCTTTCTCGGCCTATCTCATCCCGTTTTGGCTAAAAATAATGTTGGAAAGAGGTTTTCTAATTTTTTCAATTTTTTGCTATTTTTTTTCGAACTTTTCTTGCCTGGGTCGAGTATGAACGGAATTCGGGGAGTAACATTTTTTTTTCCTCTTTCTCGGCCTATCTCATCCCGTTTTGGCTAAAAATAATGTCGGAAAGAGGTTTTTTTTAATTTTTTCAATTTAATTGCTATTTTTTTCGAATTTTCTTGTTGGGGTTGAGTTTGAACGGCATTCGGGAGTAAAATTTTTTTCCCTCTTTCTCGGCCTATCTCATCCCGTTTTGGCTAAAAATAATATCGGAAAGAGGTTTTTTAATTTTTTCAATTTTTTTGCTATTTTTTTGGAATTTTCTTGTCCGGGTTGAGTTTGAACGGCATTCGGGAGTAAAATTTTTTTCCCTCTTTCTCGGCCTATCTCATCCCGTTTGGTAAAAAATAATGTCGGAAAGAGGTTTTTTAATTTTTTCAATTTTTTTGCTATTTTTTTCGGAATTTTCTTGCCCGGGTCGAGTTTGAACGGAATTCGGAAGTAAAATTTTTTTTTTCTCTTTCTTAGCCTATCTCATCCAGTTTTGGCTAAAAATAATGTCTGAAAGAGGTTTTTAATTTTTTTCAATTTTTTTGCTATTTTTTTCGGAATTTTCTTGCCTCGGTCGAGCATGAACGGAATTCCGGAAGTAAAATTTTTTTTTTCTCTTTCTCGGCCTATCTCATCCCGTTTTGGTAAAAAATAATGTCGGAAAGAGGTTTTTTTAATTTTTTCAATTCTTTTGCTATTTTTTTCGGACTTTTCTTGCTGGGTCGAGTATGAACGGAATTCGGGAGTAACATTTTTTTTTCTCTTTCTCGGCTTATCTCATCCTGTTTTGGCTAGAAATAATGTCGGAAAGAGGTTTTTTAATTTTTTTCAATTTTTTTGCATTTTTTTTTCGGAATTTTCATGCCCGAGTCGAGTTTTGAACGGAATTCGGAAGTAAATTTTTTTTTTTCTTTCTCGGCCTATCTCATCCTGTTTTGGCTAAAAATAATGTCTGAAAGAGGTTTTTAATTTTTTTAAATTTTATTGCTATTTTTTTCGGAATTTTCTTGCCTCGGTCGAGCATGAACGGAATTCGGAAGTAAATTATGGTTTTTCTCTTTCTCGGCCTATCTCATCCCGTTTTGGTAAAAAATAATGTCGGAAAGAGGTTTTTTAATTTTTTCAATTTTTTTGCTATTTTTTTCGGAATTTTCTTGCCCGAGTCGAGTTTGAACGGAATTCGGAAGTAAAATTTTTTTTTTCTCTTTCTTAGCCTATCTGATCCTGTTTTTGGCTAAAAAATAATGTCTGAAAGAGGTTTTTAAATTTTTTCAATTTTTTTGCTATTTTTTTCGGAATTTTCTTGCCTCGGTCGAGCATGAACGGAATTCGAAGTAAAATTTTTTTCTTTCTCTTTCTCGACCTATCTCATCCCGTTTTGGTAAAAAATAATGTCGGAAGAGGTTTTTTTTAATTTTTTCAATTTTTTTTGCTATTTTTTTCGCAATTTTCTTGGTTGGGTCGAGTACGAACGGAATTCGGAAGTAAAATTTTTTTTCTCTTTTTCCCGGCCTATCTCATCCCGTTTTGGCTAGAAATAATGTCGGAAAGAGGTTTTTTAATTTTTTCAATTTTTTTGCAATTTTTTTCGGAATTTTCATGCCCGAGTCGAGTTTGAACGGAATTCGGAAGTAAAATTTTTTTTTTCTTTCTCGGCCTATCTCATCCTGTTATGGCTAAAAATAATGTCTGAAAGAGGTTTTTAAATTTTTTTCAATTTATTGCTATTTTTTTTCGGAATTTTCTTGCCTCGGTCGAGCATGAACGGAACTCGGAAGTAAATTATGGTTTTTTTCTCTTTCTCGGCCTATCTCATCCCGTTTTGGTAAAAAATAATGTCGGAAAGAGGTTTTTTTAATTTTTTCAATTTTTTTGCTATTTTTTTCGGAATTTTCTTGCCCGAGTCGAGTTTGAACGGAATTCGGAAGTAAAATTTTTTTTTCTCTTTCTTAGCCTATCTCATCCTGTTTTCGCTAAAAATAATGTCTGAAAGAGGTTTTTAATTTTTTTCAATTTTTTTTGCTATTTTTTTCGGAATTTTCCTGCCTCGGTCGAGCATGAACGGAATTCGGAAGGAAAATTTTTTTCTTTCTCTTTCTCGGCCTATCTCATCCGTTTTGGTAAAAAATAATGTCGGAAAGAGGTTTTTTTAATTTTTTCAATTCTTTTGCTATTTTTTTCGGTCTTTTCTTGCCTGGGTCGAGTATGAACGGAATTCGGGAGTAACATTTTTCTTTCTCTTTCTCGGCCTATCTCATCGTTTTGGCTAGAAATAATGTCGGAAAGAGGTTTTTTAATTTTTTCAATTTATTTGCTATTTTTTTCGAATTTCTTGTCGGGGGTTGAGTTTGAACGGCATTCGGGAGGAAAATTTTTTTTCCCTCTTTCTCGGCCTATCTCATCCCGTTTTGGCTAAAAATAATATCGAAAAGAGGTTTTTTTAATTTTTTCAATTTTTTTGCTATTTTTTGGAATTTTCTTGCCTGGGTCGAGTTTGAACGGCATTCGGGAGTAAAATTTTTTTCCCTCTTTTCTCGACCTATCTCATCCCGTTTTGGCTAAAAATAATATCGGAAAGAGGTTTTTATATTTTTTTACTATTTTTTTCAGAATTTTCTTGGCCGGGACGAGTATGAAAGGCATTCGGAAGTAAAAATTTTTTCCCTCTTTCTCGGTCTATCTCATCCCGTTTTGGCTAAAAATAATGTTGGAAAGGGGTTTTCTAATTTTTTCAATTCTTTTTGCTATTTTTTTCGAACTTTTCTCGCCTGGGTCGAGTATGAAACGGAATTCGGGAGTAACATTTTTTTTTCCTCTTTCTCGGCCTATCTCATCCCGTTTTGGCTAAAAATAATGTCGGAAAGAGGTTTTTTTAATTTTTTCAATTTATTTGCTATTTTTTTCGAATTTTCTTGTCGGGGTTGAGTTTGAACGGCATTCGGGAGTAAAATTTTTTTCCCTCTTTCTCGGCCTATCTCATCCCGTTTTGGCTAAAAATAATATCGGAAAGAGGTTTTTTAATTTTTTCAATTTTTTTGCTATTTTTTTTGGAATTTTCTTGCTTGGGTCGAGTATGAACGGAATTCGGGAGTAAAACTTTTCTTTCTCATTCACGGCCTATCTCAAACTGTTTTGGCTGAAATTAATATCAGAAAGAGGTTTTTTTAATTTTTCCAATTTTTTTCGGAATTTTCTTGACTGAGTCGGGTTTAAACGGAATTCGGAAGTAAAATTTTTTTTTTTCTCTTTCTCGGCCCGTCTCATTCCGTTTAGGCTAAAAATAATGTCGGAAAGAGATTTTTCTATTTTTTCAATTTATTTGCTATTTTTTTCGGAATTTTCTTGCCCGAGTCGAGTATGAACGGAATTCGGAACTAAAATTTTTTTTTTCTCTTTCTCGGCCTATTCTCATTCCGTTTTGGCTAAAAATAATGTCGGAAAGAGGTCTTTAAATTTTTTCAATTTTTTTACTATTTTTTTCAGAATTTTCTTGGCCGGGTCGAGTATGAACTGCATTCGGAAGTAAAATTTTTTTCCCTCTTTCTCGGCGTACCTCATCCCGTTTTGGCTAAAAATAATGTCGGAAAGAGGTTCTTTAATTTTTTCAATTTTTTTGCTTTTTTTTTCGGAATTTTCTTGGCCGGGTCGAGTATGAACGGCATTCGGGAGTAAAATTTTTTTCCCTCTTTCTCGGCCTATCTCATCCCGTTTTGGCTAAAAATAATATCGGAAAGAGGTTTTTTAATTTTTTCAATTTTTTTGCTATTTTTTGGAATTTTCTTGTCTGCGTCGAGTTTGAACGGCATTCGGGAGTAAAATTTTTTTCCCTCTTTCTCGACCTATCTCATCCCGTTTTGGCTAAAAATAATATCGGAAAGAGGTTTTTTAATTTTTTTACTATTTTTTTTCGGAATTTTCTTGGCCGGGTCGAGTATGAAAGGCATTCGGAAGTAAAATTTTTTTCCCTCTTTCTCGACCTATCTCACCCCGTTTTGGCTAAAAATAATATCGGAAAGAGGTTTTTTAATTTTTTTACTATTTTTTTTCGGAATTTTCTTGGCCGGGTCGAATATGAAAGGCATTCGGAAGTAAAATTTTTTTCCCTCTTTCTCGGCCTATCTCATTCCGTTTTGGCTAAAAATAATGTTGAAAAGAGGTTTTCTAATTTTTTCAATTTTTTTGCTATTTTTTTCGGAAGTTTCTTGCCCGAGTCAAGTTTGAACGGCATTCGGGAGTAAAATTTTTTTCCCTCTTTCTCGGCCTATCTCATCCCGTTTTGGCTAAAAATAATATCGGAAAGAGGTTTTTCAATTTTTTTACTATTTTTTTCGGAATTTTCTTGGCCGGGTCGAGTATGAACGGCAGTCGGAAGTAAAATTTTTTTCCCTCTTTCTCGGCTTATCTCATCCCGTTTTGGCTAAAAATAATGTCGGAAAGAGGTTTTTTAATTTTTTCAATTTTTTTGCTATTTTTTTCGGAATTTTCTTGTCTGCGTCGAGTATGAACGGAATTCGGGAGTAAAATTTTTTTTTCCCTTTCTCGGCCTATCTCATCCCGTTTTGGCTAAAAATAATGTCGGAAAGAGGTTTTTTAATTTTTCAATTTTTTTGCTATTTTTTTCGGAATTTACTAGCCTGGGTCGTGTACGAACGGAATTCGGGAGTAAAATTTTTTTCTCTTTTTCCCGGCCTATCTTATCCCGTTTTCGCTAGAAATAATGTCGGAAAGAGGTTTTTTAATTTTTTCAATTTTTTTCGGAATTTTCTTGCTCGAGTTGAGTTTGAACGGAATTCGGAAGTAAAATTTTTTTTTTCTCTTTCTTAGCCTATCTCATCCTGTTTTGGCTAAAAATAATGTCTGAAAGAGGTTTTTAAATTTTTTCAATTTTTTTGCTATTTTTTTCGGAATTTTCTTGCCTCGGTCGAGCATGAACGGAATTCGGAAGTAAAATTTTTTTTTTCTCTTTCTCGGCCTATCTCATCCCGTTCTGGTAAAAAATAATGTCAGAAAGAGGTTTTTTTAATTTTTTCAATTCTTTTGCTTTTTTTTTCGGACTTTTCTTGCCCGAGTCGGGTTTAAACGGAATTCGGAAGTAAAATTTTTTTTTCTCTTTCTCGGCCTATCTCATCCCGTTTTGGCTAAAAATAATGTAGGAAAGAGGTTTTCAAATTTTTTCAATTTTTTTAATATTTTTTTCGGAATTTTCTTGGCCAGGTCGAGTATGAACGGCATTCGGAAGTAAAATTTTTTTCCCTCTTTCTTGGCCTATCTCATCCCGTTTTGGCTAAAAATAATGTTGGAAAGAGGTTTTTTAATTTTTTCAATTTTTTTGCTATTTTTTTCGGAATTTTCTTGCCTGGGTCGAGTATGAACGGAATTCGGGAGTAAAATTTTTTTTTCTCTATCTCGGCCATTCTCAAACCGCTTTCGCTGAAATTAATATCGGAAAGAGGTTTTTTTAATTTTTTAAATTTTTTTGCAATTTGTTTCGGAATTTTCTTGCCCGAGTCGTGTTTGAACGGAATTCGGAAGTAAAATTTTTTTCTCTCTTTCTCGGCCGATCTCATCCCGTTTAGGCTAAAAATAAATTCGGAAAGAGGTTTTTTAATTTTTTCAATTTTTTTGGTCTTTTTTTCGAAATTTTCTAGCCTGGGTCGAGTATGAACGGAATTCGGGAGTAAAATTTTTTTTTTTTCTCTTTCTCGGCCTGTCTCGTCCCGTTTTGGCTAAATATAATATCGGAAAGAGGTTTTTTAATTTTTTCAATTTTTTTGCTATTTTTTTCGGAATTTTCTTGCCCGAGTCGACTTTGAACGGAACTCGGAAGCAAAATTTTTTTTTTTCTCTTTCTTGGCCTATCTCATCCCATTTTGGCAGAAAATAATGTCAGAAAGTGGTTTTTAAATTTTTTGAATTTTTTTACTATTTTTGTCGGAATTTTCTTGGTCGGGTCGAGTATGAACGACATACGAGAGTAAAATTTTGTTCTCTCTTTCTCGGCCTATCTCATCCTGTTTAGGCTAAAAATAAATTCGGAAAGAGGTTTTTTAATTTTTTCAACTTATTTGCTATTTTTTTCGGAATTTTCTTGCCCGAGTCGAGTATGAACGGAATTCGGAAGTAAAATTTTTTTTTTCTCTTTCTCGGCCTATCTCATCCCGTTTTGGCTAAAAATAATGTCGGAAAGAGGTTTTTAATTTTTTTTCAATTTTCTTACTATTTTTTTCGGAATTTTCTTGGCCGGGTCGAGTATGAACGGCATTCGGGAGTAAAATTTTTTTCCCTCTTTCTCGACCTATCTCATCCCGTTTTGGCTAAAAATAATATCGGAAAGAGGTATTTAAATTTTTTTACTATTTTTTTCGGAATTTTCTTGGCCGGGTCGAGTATGAACGGCATTCGGAAGTAAAATTTTTTTCCCTCTTTCTCGGCCTATCTCATCCTGTTTTGGCTAAAAATAATGTTGGAAAGAGGTTTTTTAATTTTTTCAATTTTTTTGCTATTTTTTTCGGAATTTTCTTGCCCGAGTCGAGTTTGAACGGAATTCGGAAGAAATTTTTTTTTTCTCTTTCTCGGCCTATCTCATCCCGTTTTGGCTAAAAATAATGTCGGAAAGAGGATTTTAAATTGTTTCAATTTTCTTACTATTTTTTCCGGAATTTTCTTGGCCGGGTCGAGTATGAACGGCATTCGGAAGTAAAATTTTTTCCCTCTATCTCGGCCTATCTCATCCTGTTTTGGCTAAAAATAATGTCGGAAAGAGGTTTTTTAATTTTTTCAATTTTTTTGCTATTTTTTTCGGAATTTTCTTGGCCGGGTCGAGTATGAACGGCATTCGGAAGTAAAATTTTTTTCCCTCTTTCTCGGCCTATCTCATCCCGTTTTGGCTAAAAATAATGTCGGAAAGAGGTTTTTTAATTTTTTCAATTTTTTTGCTATTTTTTTCGGAATTTTCTTGTCTGCGTCGAGTATGAACGGAATTCGGGAGTAAAATTTTTTTTTCTCTTTCTCGCCCTATGTCATCCCGCTTAGGCTAAAAATAAATTCAGAAGGAGGTTTTTTAATTTTTTCAATTTTTTTGCTCTTTTTTTCGGAATTTTCTTGGCCGGGTCGAGTATGAACGGCATTCGGGAGTAAAATTTTTTTCCCTCTTTCTTGGCCTATCTCATCCCGTTTTGGCTAAAAATAATATCGGAAAGAGGTTTTTTAATTTTTTCTATTTTTTTGCCATTTTTTGGTTTTTTCTTGTCTGGGTCGAGTTTGAACGGCATTCGGGAGTAAAAATTTTTTCCCTCTTTCTCGACCTATCTCATCCCGTTTTGGCTAAAAATAATATCGGAAAGAGGTTTTCTAATTTTTTTCAATTTTTTTGCTCTTTTTTTCGGAATTTTCTTGGACGGGTCGAGTATGAAAGGCAATTCGGAAGTAAAATTTTTTTCCCTCTTTCTCGGCCTATCTCATCCCGTTTTGGCTAAAAATAATGTTGGAAAGAGGTTTTCTAATTTTTTCAATTTTTTTGCTATTTTTTTCGGAATTTTCTTGCCCGAGTCAAGTTTGAACGGCATTCGGGAGTAAAATTTTTTTCCCTCTTTCTCGGCCTATCTCATCCCGTTTTGGCTAAAAATAATATCGGAAAGAGGTTTTTAAATTTTTTCAATTTTTTTACTATTTTTTTTCGGAATTTTCTCGGCCGGGTCAAGTATGAACGGCATTCGGAATTAAAATTTTTTCCCTCTTTCTTGGCCTATCTCATCCTGTTTTGGCTAAAAATAATGTCGGAAAGAGGTTTTTTAATTTTTTCAATTTTTTTGCTATTTTTTTCAGAATTTTCTAGCCTGGGTCGAATACGAACGTAATTCGGGAGTAAAATTTTTTTTCTCTTTTTCTCGGCCTATCTTATCCCGTTTTCGCTAGAAATAATGTCGGAAAGGGGTTTTTTAATTTTTTCAATTTTTTTGCTATTTTTTTCGGAATTTTCTTACCCGAGTCGAGTTTGAACGGAATTCGGAAGTAAAATTTTTTTTTCTCTTCCTTAGCCTATCTCATCCTGTTTTGGCTAAAAATAATGTCTGAAAGAGGTTTTTAAATTTTTTAAATTTTTTTGCTATTTTTTTCGGAATTTTCTTGCCCGAGTCGGGTTTAAACGGAATTCGGAAGTAAAATTTTTTTTTTCTCTTTCTCGGCCCATCTCATTCCGTTTTGGCTAAAAATAATGTCGGAAAGAGGTTTTTTAATTTTTTCAATTTATTTTCTATTTTTTTCGGAATTTTCTTGCCTGAGTCGAGTATGAACAGAATTCGGAAGTAACATTTTTTTTTTCTCTTTCTCGGCCTATCTCATCCCGTTTTGGCTAAAAATAATGTCGGAAAGTGGTTTTCAAATTTTTTCAATTTTTTTACTATTTTTTTCGGAATTTTCTTGGCCGGGTCGAGTATGAACGGCATTCGGAAGTAAAATTTTTTTCCCTCTTTCTTGGCCTATCTCATCCCGTTTTGGCTAAAAATAATGTCGGAAAGAGGTTTTTTAATTTTTTCAATTTTTTTTCCTATTTTTTTTCGGAATTTTCTTGCCTGGGTCGAGTATGAACGGAATTCGGGAGTAAAATTTTTTTTTCACTATCTCGGCCATTCTCAAACCGTTTTCGCTGAAATTAATATCGGAAAGAGGTTTTTTTAATTTTTTAAATTTTTTTGCAATTTGTTTCGGAATTTTCTTGCCCGAGTCGGGTTTGAACGGAATTCGGAAGTAAAATTTTTTTCTCTCTTTCTCGGCCTATCTCATCCCGTTTAGGCTAAAAATAAATTCGGAAAGAGGTTTTTTAATTTTTTCAATTTTTTTGGTCTTTTTTTCGAAATTTTCTAGCCTGGGTCGAGTATGAACGGAATTCGGGAGTAAAATTTTTTTTTTTCTCTTTCTCGGCCTATCTCGTCCTGTTTTGGCTAAAAATAATGTCAGAAAGTGGTTTTTAAATTTTTTTGAATTTTTTTACTATTTTTTTCGGAATTTTCTTGGCCGGGTCGAGTATGAACGACATACGGGAGTAAAATTTTTTTCTCTCTTTCTCGGCCTATCTCATCCCGTTTAGGCTAAAAATAAATTCGGAAAGAGGTTTTTTAATTTTTTCAATTTATTTGCTATTTTTTTCGGAATTTTCTTGCCCGAGTCAAGTTTGAACGGCATTCGGGAGTAAAATTTTTTTCCCTCTTTCTCGGCCTATCTCATCCCGTTTTGGCTAAAAATAATATCGGAAAGAGGTTCTTAAATTTTTTCAATTTTTTTACTATTTTTTTCGGAATTTTCTTGGCCGGGTCGAGTATGAACGGCATTCGGTAGTAAAATTTTTTTCCCTCTTTATCGGCCTATCTCATCCCGTTTTGGCTAAAAATAATATCGGAGACAGATTTTTTAATTTTTTCAATTTTTTTGCTATTTTTTTGAATTTTCTTGTCTGGGTCGAGTTTGAACGGCATTCGGGAGTAAACTTTTTTTCCCTCTTTCTCGACCTATCTCATCCCGTTTTGGCTAAAAATAATGTCGGAAAGAGGTTTTTAAATTTTTTCAATTTTCTTACTATTTTTTTCGTAATTTTCTTTGCCGGGTCGAGTATGAACGGCATTCGGTAGTAAAATTTTTTTCGCTCTTTATCGGCCTATCTCATCCCGTTTTGGCTAAAAATAATATCGGAAAGAGGTTTTTTAATTTTTTCAATTTTTTTGCTATTTTTCGGAATTTTCTTGTCTGGGTTGAGTTTGAACGGCATTCGGAAGTAAAATTTTTTTCCCTCTTTCTCGGCCTATCTCATCCCGTTTTGGCTAAAAATAATGTTGGAAAGAGGTTTTTTAATTTTTTCAATTTTTTTTCTATTTTTTTCGGAATTTTCTTGCCCGAGCCGAGTTTGAACGGAATTCGGAAGAAAATTTTTTTTTCTCTTTCTCGGCCTATCTCATCCCGTTTTTGCTAAAAATAATGTCGGAAAGAGGTTTTTAAATTGTTTCAATTTTCTTACTATTTTTTTCGGAATTTTCTTGGCCGGGTCGATTATGAACGGCATTCGGAAGTAAAATTTTTTCCCTCTTTCTCGGCCTATCTCATCCCGTTTTGGCTAAAAATAATGTCGGAAAGAGGTTTTTTAATTTTTTCAAATTTTTTGCTATTTTTTTCGGAATTTTCTTGGCCGGGTCGTGTATGAACGGCATTCGGAAGTAAAATTTTTTTCCCTCTTTCTCGGCCTATCTCATCCCGTTTTGGCTAAAAATAATGTTGGAAAGAGGTTTTCTAATTTTTTCAATTTTTTTGCTATTTTTTTCGGAATTTTCTTGCCCGAGTCAAGTTTGGACGGCATTCGGGAGTAAAATTTTTTTTCCCTCTTTCTCGGCCTATCTCATCCCGTTTTGGCTAAAAATAATATCGGAAAGAGGTTTTTAAAGTTTTTCAATTTTTTTACTGTTTTTTTCGGAATTTTCTTGGCCGGGTCGAGTATGAACGGCATTCGGAAGTAAAATTTTTTCCCTCTTTCTCGGCCTATCTCATCCCGTTTTGGCTAAAAATAATGTCGGAAAGAGGCTTTTTAATTTTTTCAATTTTTTTGCTATTTTTTTCGGAATTTTCTTGTCTGCGTCGAGTATGAACGGAATTCGGGAGTAAAATTTTTTTTTCTCTTTCTCGGCCTATGTCACCCCGCTTAGGCGAAAAATAAATTCGGAAAGAGGTTTTTTAATTTTTTCAATTTTTTTGCTCTTTTTTTCGGAATTTTCTTGGCCGGGTCGAGTATGAACGGCATTCGGCAGTAAAATTTTTTTCCCTCTTTCTTGGCCTATCTCATCCCGTTTTGGCTAAAAATAATATCGGAAAGAGGTTTTTTAATTTTTTCAATTTTTTTGCCATTTTTTGGAATTTTCTTGTCTGGGTCGAGTTTGAACGGCATTCGGGAGTAAAATTTTTTTCCCTCTTTCTCGACCTATCTCATCCCGTTTTGGCTAAAAATAATATCGGAAAGAGGTTTTTTAATTTTTTTACTATTTTTTTTCGGAATTTTCTTGGCCGGGTCGAGTATGAAAGGCATTCGGAAGTAAAATTTTTTTCCCTCTTTCTCGGCCTATCTCATTCCGTTTTGGCTAAAAATAATGTTGAAAAGAGGTTTTCTAATTTTTTCAATTTTTTTGCTATTTTTTTCGGAAGTTTCTTGCCCGAGTCAAGTTTGAACGGCATTCGGGAGTAAAATTTTTTTCCCTCTTTCTCGGCCTATCTCATCCCGTTTTGGCTAAAAATAATATCGGAAAGAGGTTTTTCAATTTTTTTACTATTTTTTTCGGAATTTTCTTGGCCGGGTCGAGTATGAACGGCATTCGGAAGTAAGATTTTTTCCCTCTTTCTCGGCCTATCTCATCCCGTTTTGGCTAAAAATAATGTCGGAAAGAGGTTTTTTAATTTTTTCAATTTTTTTGCTTTTTTTTTCGGAATTTTCTAGCCTGGGTCGAGTAAGAACGGAATTCGGGAGTAAAATTTTTTTCTCTTTTTCCCGGCGTATCTTATCCCGTTTTCGCTAGAAATAATGTCGGATAGAGGTTTTTTAATTTTTTCAATTTTTTGCTATTTTTTTCGGAATTTTCTTGCTCGAGTCGAGTTTGAACGGAATTCGGAAGTAAAATTTTTTTTTCTCTTTCTTAGCCTATCTCATCCTGTTTTGGCTAAAAATAATGTCTGAAAGAGGTTTTTATATTTTTTCAATTTTTTTGCTATTTTTTTCGGAATTTTCTTGCCTCGGTCGAGCATGAACGGAATTCGGATGTAAAATTTTTTTTTTCTCTTTCTCGGCCTATCTCATCCCGTTTTGGTAAAAAATAATGTCGGAAAGAGGTTTTTTTAATTTTTTCAATTTTTTTGCTATTTTTTTCGGACTTTTCTTGCTTGGGTCGAGTATGAACGGAATTCAGGAGTAAATTTTTTTTTTCTCATTCAAGGCCTATCTCAAACCGTTTTGGTTGAAATTAATATCGGAAAGAGGTTTTTTTAATTTTTCCAATTTTTTTGCAATTTTTTTCGGAATTTTCTTGACCAAGTCAGGTTTAAACGGAATTCGGAAGTAAATTTTTTTTTTTTCTCTTTCTCGGCCCGTCTCATTCCGTTTAGGCTAAAAATATTGTCGGAAAGAGGTTTTTTATTTTTTTCAATTTATTTGCTATTTTTTTCGGAATTTTCTTGCCCGAGTCGAGTATGAACGGAATTCGGAACTAAAATTTTTTTTTTCTCTTTCTCGGCCTATCTCATTCCGTTTTGGCTAAAAATAATGTCGGAAAGAGGTCTTTAAATTTTTTCAATTTTTTTACTATTTTTTTCGGAATTTTCTTGGCCGGGTCGAGTATGAACGGCAGTCGGAAGTAAAATTTTTTTCCCTCTTTCTCGGCTTATCTCATCCCGTTTTGGCTAAAAATAATGTCGGAAAGAGGTTTTTTAATTTTTTCAATTTTTTTGCTATTTTTTTCGGAATTTTCTTGTCTGCGTCGATTATGAACGGAATTCGGGAGTAAAATTTTTTTTTCCCTTTCTCGGCCTATCTCATCCCGTTTTGGCTAAAAATAATGTCGGAAAGAGGTTTTTTAATTTTTCAATTTTTTTGCTATTTTTTTCGGAATTTACTAGCCTGGGTCGTGTACGAACGGAATTCGGGAGTAAAATTTTTTTGTCTTTTTCCCGGCCTATCTTATCCCGTTTTCGCTAGAAATAATGTCGGAAAGAGGTTTTTTGATTTTTTCAATTTTTTTCGGAATTTTCTTGCTCGAGTCGAGTTTGAACGGAATTCGGAAGTAAAAATTTTTTTTTTCTCTTTCTTAGCCTATCTCATCCTGTTTTGGCTAAAAATAATGTCTGAAAGAGGTTTTTAAATTTTTTCAATTTTTTTGCTATTTTTTTCGGAATTTTCTTGCCTCGGTCGAGCATGAACGGAATTCGGAAGTAAAATTTTTTTTTTCTCTTTCTCGGCCTATCTCATCCCGTTCTGGTAAAAAATAATGTCAGAAAGAGGTTTTTTTAATTTTTTCAATTCTTTTGCTTTTTTTTTCGGACTTTTCTTGCCCGAGTCGGGTTTAAACGAAATTCGGAAGTAAAATTTTTTTTTCTTTTTCTCGGCCTATCTCATCCCGTTTTGGCTAAAAATAATGTCGGAAAGAGGTTTTCGAAGTTTTTCAATTTTTTTAATATTTTTTTCGGAATTTTCTTGGCCAGGTCGTGTATGAACGGCATTCGGAAGTAAAATTTTTTTCCCTCTTTCTTGGCCTATCTCATCCCGGTTTGGCTAAAAATAATGTTGGAAAGAGGTTTTTTAATTTTTTCAATTTTTTTGCTATTTTTTTTCGGAATTTTCTTGCCTGGGTCGTGTATGAACGGAATTCGGCAGTAAAATTTTTTTTTCTCTATCTCGGCCAATCTCAAACCGCTTTCGCTGAAATTAATATCGGAAAGAGGTTTTTTTAATTTTTTAAATTTTTTTGCAATTTGTTTCGGAATTTTCTTGCCCGAGTCGGGTTTGAACGGAATTCGGAAGTAAAATTTTTTTCTCTCTTTCTCGGCCGATCTCATCCCGTTTAGGCTAAAAATAAATTCGGAAAGAGGTTTTTTAATTTTTTCAATTTTTTTGGTCTTTTTTTCGAAATTTTCTAGCCTGGGTCGAGTATGAACGGAATTCGGGAGTAAAATTTTTTTTTTTTCTCTTTCTCGGCCTGTCTCGTCCCGTTTTGGCTAAATATAATATCGGAAAGAGGTTTTTTAATTTTTTCAATTTTTTTGCTATTTTTTTCGGAATTTTCTTGCCCGAGTCGACTTTGAACGGAACTCGGAAGCAAAATTTTTTTTTTTCTCTTTCTTGGCCTATCTCATCCCATTTTGGCAGAAAATAATGTCAGAAAGTGGTTTTTAAATTTTTTGAATTTTTTTACTATTTTTTTCGGAATTTTCTTGGTCGGGTCGAGTATGAACGACATACGAGAGTAAAATTTTGTTCTCTCTTTCTCGGCCTATCTCATCCTGTTTAGGCTAAAAATAAATTCGGAAAGAGGTTTTTTAATTTTTTCAACTTATTTGCTATTTTTTTCGGAATTTTCTTGCCCGACTCGAGTATGAACGGAATTCGGAAGTAAAATTTTTTTTTTTCTCTTTCTCGGCCTATCTCATCCCGTTTTGGCTAAAAATAATGTCGGAAAGAGGTTTTTAATTTTTTTTCAATTTTCTTACTATTTTTTTCGGAATTTTCTTGGCCGGGTCGAGTATGAACGGCATTCGGTAGTAAAATTTTTTTCCCTCTTTATCGGCCTATCTCATCCCGTTTTGGCTAAAAATAATATCGGAAAGAGGTTTATTAATTTTTTTCAATTTTTTTGTTATTTTTTGGAATTTTCTTGTCTGGGTCGAGTTTGAACGGCATTCGGGAGTAAAATTTTTTTCCCTCTTTCTCGACCTATCTCATCCCGTTTTGGCTAAAAATAATATCGGAAAGAGGTTTTTAAATTTTTTTACTATTTTTTTCGGAATTTTCTTGGCCGGGTCGAGTATGAACGGCATTCGGAAGTAAAATTTTTTTCCCTCTTTCTCGGCCTATCTCATCCTGTTTTGGCTAAAAATAATGTTGGAAAGAGGTTTTTTAATTTTTTCAATTTTTTTGCTATTTTTTTCGGAATTTTCTTGCCCGAGTAGAGTTTGAACGGAATTCGGAAGAAAATTTTTTTTTCTCTTTCTCGGCCTATCTCATCCCGTTTTGGCTAAAAATAATGTCGGAAAGAGGATTTTAAATTGTTTCAATTTTCTTACTATTTTTTTCGGAATTTTCTTGGCCGGGTCGAGTATGAACGGCATTCGGAAGTAAAATTTTTTCCCTCTATCTCGGCCTATCTCATCCTGTTTTGGCTAAAAATATTGTCGGAAAGAGGTTTTTTAATTTTTTCAATTTTTTTGCTATTTTTTTCGGAATTTTCTTGGCCGGGTCGAGTATGAACGGCATTCGGAAGTAAAATTTTTTTCCCTCTTTCTCGGCCTATCTCATCCCGTTTTGGCTAAAAATAATGTCGGAAAGAGGTTTTTTAATTTTTTCAATTTTTTTGCTATTTTTTTCGGAATTTTCTTGTCTGCGTCGAGTATGAACGGAATTCGGGAGTAAAATTTTTTTTTCTCTTTCTCGCCCTATGTCATCCCGCTTAGGCTAAAAATAAATTCAGAAGGAGGTTTTTTAATTTTTTCAATTTTTTTGCTCTTTTTTTCGGAATTTTCTTGGCCGGGTCGAGTATGAACGGCATTCGGGAGTAAAATTTTTTTCCCTCTTTCTTGGCCTATCTCATCCCGTTTTGGCTAAAAATAATATCGGAAAGAGGTTTTTTAATTTTTTCTATTTTTTTGCCATTTTTTGGTTTTTTCTTGTCTGGGTCGAGTTTGAACGGCATTCGGGAGTAAAATTTTTTTCCCTCTTTCTCGACCTATCTCATCCCGTTTTGGCTAAAAATAATATCGGAAAGAGGTTTTCTAATTTTTTTCAATTTTTTTGCTCTTTTTTTCGGAATTTTCTTGGCCGGGTCGAGTATGAAAGGCAATTCGGAAGTAAAATTTTTTTCCCTCTTTCTCGGCCTATCTCATCCCGTTTTGGCTAAAAATAATGTTGGAAAGAGGTTTTCTAATTTTTTCAATTTTTTTGCTATTTTTTTCGGAATTTTCTTGCCCGAGTCAAGTTTGAACGGCATTCGGGAGTAAAATTTTTTTCCCTCTTTCTCGGCCTATCTCATCCCGTTTTGGCTAAAAATAATATCGGAAAGAGGTTTTTAAATTTTTTCAATTTTTTTACTATTTTTTTTCGGAATTTTCTCGGCCGGGTCAAGTATGACCGGCATTCGGAATTAAAATTTTTTCCCTCTTTCTCGGCCTATCTCATCCTGTTTTGGCTAAAAATAATGTCGGAAAGAGGTTTTTTAATTTTTTCAATTTTTTTGCTATTTTTTTCAGAATTTTCTAGCCTGGGTCGAATACGAACGTAATTCGGGAGTAAAATTTTTTTTCTCTTTTTCCCAGCCTATCTTATCCCGTTTTCGCTAGAAATAATGTCGGAAAGAGGTTTTTTAATTTTTTCAATTTTTTTGCTATTTTTTTCGGAATTTTCTTACCCGAGTCGAGTTTGAACGGAATTCGGAAGTAAAATTTTTTTTTCTCTTCCTTAGCCTATCTCATCCTGTTTTGGCTAAAAATAATGTCTGAAAGAGGTTTTTAAATTTTTTCAATTTTTTTGCTATTTTTTTCGGAATTTTCTTGCCCGAGTGGGGTTTAAACGGAATTCGGAAGTAAAATTTTTTTTTTTCTCTTTCTCGGCCCGTCTCATTCCGTTTTGGCTAAAAATAATGTCGGAAAGAGGTTTTTTAATTTTTTCAATTTATTTTCTATTTTTTTCGGAATTTTCTTGCCTGAGTCGAGTATGAACAGAATTCGGAAGTAACATTTTTTTTTTTCTCTTTCTCGGCCTATCTCATCCCGTTTTGGCTAAAAATAATGTCGGAAAGTGGTTTTCAAATTTTTTCAATTTTTTTACTATTTTTTTCGGAATTTTCTTGGCCGGGTCGAGTATGAACGGCATTCGGAAGTAAAATTTTTTTCCCTCTTTCTTGGCCTATCTCATCCCGTTTTGGCTAAAAATAATGTCGGAAAGAGGTTTTTTAATTTTTTCAATTTTTTTTCCTATTTTTTTTCGGAATTTTCTTGCCTGGGTCGAGTATGAACGGAATTCGGGAGTAAAATTTTTTTTTCACTATCTCGGCCATTCTCAAACCGTTTTCGCTGAAATTAATATCGGAAAGAGGTTTTTTTAATTTTTTAAATTTTTTTGCAATTTGTTTAGGAATTTTCTTGCCCGAGTCGGGTTTGAACGGAATTCGGAAGTAAAATTTTTTTCTCTCTTTCTCGGCCTATCTCATCCCGTTTAGGCTAAAAATAAATTCGGAAAGAGGTTTTTTAATTTTTTCAATTTTTTTGGTCTTTTTTTCGAAATTTTCTAGCCTGGGTCGAGTATGAACGGAATTCGGGAGTAAAATTTTTTTTTTCTCTTTCTCGGCCTATCTCGTCCTGTTTTGGCTAAAAATAATATCAGAAAGTGGTTTTTAAATTTTTTTTAATTTTTTTACTATTTTTTTCGGAATTTTCTTGGCCGGGTCGAGTATGAACGTCATACAGGAGTAAAATTTTTTTCTCTCTTTCTCGGCCTATCTCATCCCGTTTAGGCTAAAAATAAATTCGGAAAGAGGTTTTTTAATTTTTTCAATTTATTTGCTATTTTTTTCGGAATTTTCTTGCCCGAGTCAAGTTTGAACGGCATTCGGGAGTAAAATTTTTTTCCCTCTTTCTCGGCCTATCTCATCCCGTTTTGGCTAAAAATAATATCGGAAAGAGGTTCTTAAATTTTTTCAATTTTTTTACTATTTTTTTCGGAATTTTCTTGGCCAGGTCGAGTATGAACGGCATTCGGTAGTAAAATTTTTTTCCCTCTTTATCGGCCTATCTCATCCCGTTTTGGCTAAAAATAATATCGGAGACAGATTTTTTAATTTTTTCAATTTTTTTGCTATTTTTTTGAATTTTCTTGTCTGGGTCGAGTTTGAACGGCATTCGGGAGTAAACTTTTTTTCCCTCTTTCTCGACCTATCTCATCCCGTTTTGGCTAAAAATAATGTCGGAAAGTGGTTTTCAAATTTTTTCAATTTTTTTACTATTTTTTTCGGAATTTTCTTGGCCGGGTCGAGTATGAACGGCATTCGGAAGTAAAATTTTTTTCCCTCTTTCTTGGCCTATCTCATCCCGTTTTGGCTAAAAATAATGTTGGAAAGAGGTTTTTTAATTTTTTCAATTTTTTTGCTATTTTTTTCGGAATTTTCTTGCCCGAGCCGAGTTTGAACGGAATTCGGAAGAAAATTTATTTTTTCTCTTTCTCGGCCTATCTCATCCCGTTTTTGCTAAAAATAATGTCGGAAAGAGGTTTTTAAATTGTTTCAATTTTCTTACTATTTTTTTCGGAATTTTCTTGGCCGGGTCGATTATGAACGGCATTCGGAAGTAAAATTTTTTCCCTCTTTCTCGGCCTATCTCATCCCGTTTTGGCTAAAAATAATGTCGGAAAGAGGTTTTTTAATTTTTTCAAATTTTTTGCTATTTTTTTCGGAATTTTCTTGGCCGGGTCGAGTATAAACGGCATTCGGAAGTAAAATTTTTTTCCCTCTTTCTCGGCCTATCTCATCCCGTTTTGGCTAAAAATAATGTTGGAAAGAGGTTTTCTAATTTTTTCAATTTTTTTGCTATTTTTTTCGGAATTTTCTTGCCCGAGTCAAGTTTGGACGGCATTCGGGAGTAAAATTTTTTTCCCTCTTTCTCGGCCTATCTCATCCCGTTTTGGCTAAAAATAATATCGGAAAGAGGTTTTTAAAGTTTTTCAATTTTTTTACTGTTTTTTTTCGGAATTTTCTTGGCCGGGTCGAGTATGAACGGCATTCGGAAGTAAAATTTTTTCCCTCTTTCTCGGCCTATCTCATCCCGTTTTGGCTAAAAATAATGTCGGAAAGAGGTTTTTTAATTTTTTCAATT
This sequence comes from Quercus alba, assembly GCA_036321655.1. Classification (NCBI taxonomy): domain Eukaryota; kingdom Viridiplantae; phylum Streptophyta; class Magnoliopsida; order Fagales; family Fagaceae; genus Quercus; species Quercus alba. The sequence continues at coordinate 1,062,338 of JAYJMT010000014.1, forward strand.
TTTTTGCTATTTTTTTCGGAATTTTCTAGCCTGGGTCGAGTACGAACGGATTTCGGGAGTAAAATTTTTTTCTCTTTTTCCCGGCCTATCTTATCCCGTTTTCGCTAGAAATAATGTCGGAAAGAGGTTTTTTAATTTTTTCAATTTTTTTGCTACTTTTTTCGGAATTTTGTTGCCCGAGTCGAGTTTGAACGGAATTCGGAAGTAAAAATTTTTTTTTCTTTCTTAGCCTATCTCATCCTGTTTTGGCTAAAAATAATGTCTGAAAGAGGTTTTTAAATTTTTTCAATTTTTTTGCTATTATTTTCGGAATTTTCTTGCCTTGGTCGAGCATGAACGGAATTCGGAAGTAAAATTTTTTTTTTCTCTTTCTCGGCCTATCTCATCCCGTTTTGGTAAAAAATAATGTCGGAAAGAGGTTTTTTTAATTTTTTTAATTCTTTTGCTATTTTTTTCGGATTTTTCTTGCCTGGGTCGAGTATGTACGGAATTCGGGAGTAACATTTTTTTTTCTCTTTCTCGGCCTGTCTATAACCGTTTTGGCTGAAATTAATAACGGAAAGAGGTTTTTTTAATTTTTCCAATTTTTTTGCAATTTTTTTCGGAATTTTCTTACCCGAGTCGGGTTTAAACGGAATTCGGAAGTAAATTTTTTTTTTCTCTTTCTCGGCCCGTCTCATTCCGTTTTGGCTAAAAATAATGTCGGAAAGAGGTTTTATAATTTTTTCAATTTATTTGCTATTTTTTTCGGAATTTTCTTGCCTGAGTCGAGTATGAACAGAATTCGGAAGTAAATTTTTTTTTTTCTCTTTCTCAGCCTATCTCATCCCGTTTTGGCTAAAAATAATGTCGGAAAGAGGTTTTCAAATTTTTTCAATTTTTTTACTATTTTTTTCGGAATTTTCTTGGCCGGGTCGAGTATGAACGGCATTCGGAAGTAAAATTTTTTTCCCTCTTTCTTGGCCTATCTCATCCCGTTTTGGCTAAAAATAATGTCGGAAAGAGGTTTTTTAATTTTTTCAATTTTTTTGCTATTTTTCGGAATTTTCTTGTCTGGGTAGAGTTTGAACGGCATTCGGAAGTAAAATTTTTTTTTTCTCTTTCTCGGCCTATCTCATCCCGTTTTGGTAAAAAATAATGTCGGAAAGAGGTTTTTTTAATTTTTTCAATTCTTTTGCTATTTTTTTCGGATTTTTCTTGCCTGGGTCGAGTATGTACGGAATTCGGGAGTAACATTTTTTTTTCTCTTTCTCGGCCTATCTATAACCGTTTTGGCTGAAATTAATATCGGAAAGAGGTTTTTTGCAATTTTTTTCGGAATTTTCTTACCCGAGTCGGGTTTAAACGGAATTCGGAAGTAAAATTTTTTTTTTTCCCTTTCTCGGCCCGTCTCATTCCGTTTTGGCTAAAAATAATGTCGGAAAGAGGTTTTATAATTTTTTCAATTTATTTGCTATTTTTTTCGGAATTTTCTTGCTTGAGTCGAGTATGAACAGAATTCGGAAGTAAATTTTTTTTTTCTCTTTCTCGGCCTATCTCATCCCGTTTTGGCTAAAAATAATGTCGGAAAGAGGTTTTCAAATTTTTTCAATTTTTTTACTATTTTTTTCGGAATTTTCTTGGCCGGGTCGAGTATGAACGGCATTCGGAAGTAAAATTTTTTTCCCTCTTTCTTGGCCTATCTCATCCCGTTTTGGCTAAAAATAATGTCGGAAAGAGGTTTTTTAATTTTTTCAATTTTTTTGCTATTTTTCGGAATTTTCTTGTCTGGGTAGAGTTTGAACGGCATTCGGAAGTAAAATTTTTTTCCCTCTTTCTCGGCCTATCTCATCCCGTTTTGGCTAAAAATAATGTTGGAATGAGGTTTTTAATTTTTTCAATTTTTTTGCTATCTTTTTCGGAATTTTCTTGCCCGAGTCGAGTTTGAACGGAATTCGGAAGAAAAATTTTTTTCTCTTTCTCGGCCTATCTCATCCCGTTTTGGCTAAAAATAATGTCGGAAAGAGGTTTTTAAATTGTTTCAATTTTCTTACTATTTTTTTCGGAATTTTCTTGGCCGGGTCGATTATGAACGGCATTCGGAAGTAAAATTTTTTCCCTCTTTCTCGGCCTATCTCATCCCGTTTTGGCTAAAAATAATGTCGGAAAGAGGTTTTTTAATTTTTTCAAATTTTTTGCTATTTTTTTCGGAATTTTCTCGGCCGGGTCGAGTATGAACGGCATTCGGAAGTAAAATTTTTTTCCCTCTTTCTCAGCCTATCTCATCCCGTTTTGGCTAAAAATAATGTCGGAAAGAGGTTTTTTAATTTTTTCAATTTTTTTGCTATTTTTTTCGGAATTTTCTTGTCTGCGTCGAGTATGAACGGAATTCGGGAGTAAAATTTTTTTTTCTCTTTCTCGGCCTATGTCACCCCGCTTAGGCGAAAAATAAATTCGGAAAGAGGTTTTTTAATTTTTTCAATTTTTTTGCTCTTTTTTTCGGAATTTTCTTGGCCGGGTCGAGTATGAACGGCATTCGGCAGTAAAATTTTTTTCCCTCTTTCTTGGCCTATCTCATCCCGTTTTGGCTAAAAATAATATCGGAAAGAGGTTTTTTAATTTTTTCAATTTTTTTGCCATTTTTTGGAATTTTCTTGTCTGGGTCGAGTTTGAACGGCATTCGGGAGTAAAATTTTTTTCCCTCTTTCTCGACCTATCTCATCCCGTTTTGGCTAAAAATAATATCGGAAAGAGGTTTTTCAATTTTTTTACTATTTTTTTCAGAATTTTCTTGGCCGGGTCGAGTATGAAAGGCATTCGGAAGTAAAATTTTTTTCCCTCTTTCTCGGCCTATCTCATCCCGTTTTGGCTAAAAATAATGTTGGAAAGAGGTTTTCTAATTTTTTCAATTTTTTTGCTATTTTTTTCGGAATTTTCTTGCGCGAGTTAAGTTTGAACGGCATTCGGGAGTAAAATTTTTTTCCCTCTTTCTCGGCCTATCTCATCCCGTTTTGGCTAAAAATAATATCGGAAAGAGGTTTTTAAAATTTTTCAATTTTTTTACTGTTTTTTTCGGAATTTTCTTGGCCGGGTCGAGTATGAACGGCATTCGGAAGTAAAATTTTTTCCCTCTTTCTCGGCCTATCTCATCCCGTTTTGGCTAAAAATAATGTCGGAAAGAGGTTTTTTAATTTTTTCAATTTTTTTGCTATTTTTTTCGGAATTTTCTAGCCTCGGTCGAGTACGAACAGATTTCGGGAGTAAAATTTTTTTCTCTTTTTCCCGGCCTATCTTATCCCGTTTTCGCTAGAAATAATGTCGGAAAGAGGTTTTTTAATTTTTTCAATTTTTTTGCTATTTTTTTCGGAATTTTCTTGCCCGAGTCGAGTTTGAACGGAATTCGGAAGTAAAATTTTTTTTTTCTTTCTTAGCCTATCTCATCCTGTTTTGGCTAAAAATAATGTCTGAAAGAGGTTTTTAAATTTTTTCAATTTTTTTGCTATTATTTTCGGAATTTTCTTGCCTTTGTCGAGCATGAACGGAATTCGGAAGTAAAATTTTTTTTTTTCTCTTTCTCGGCCTATCTCATCCCGTTTTGGTAAAAAAAAATGTTGGAAAGAGGTTTTTTTAATTTTTTCAATTCTTTTGCTATTTTTTTCGGATTTTTCTTGCCTGGGTCGAGTATGTACGGAATTCGGGAGTAACAATTTTTTTTCTCTTTCTCGGCCTACCTATAACCGTTTTGGCTGAAATTAATATCGGAAAGAGGTTTTTTTAATTTTTCCAATTTTTTTGCAATTTTTTTCGGAATTTTCTTACCCGAGTCGGGTTTAAACGGAATTCGGAAGTAAAATTTTTTTTTTTCTCTTTCTCGGCCCGTCTCATTCCGTTTTGGCTAAAAATAATGTCGGAAAGAGGTTTTATAATTTTTTCAATTTATTTGCTATTTTTTTCGGAATTTTCTTGCCTGAGTCGAGTATGAACAGAATTCGGAAGTAAATTTTTTTTTTCTCTTTCTCGGCCTATCTCATCCCGTTTTGGCTAAAAATAACGTCGGAAAGAGGTTTTCAAATTTTTTCAATTTTTTTACTATTTTTTTCGGAATTTTCTTGGCCGGGTCGAGTATGAACGGCATTCGGAAGTAAAATTTTTTTCCCTCTTTCTCGGCCTATCTCATCCCGTTTTGGCTAAAAATAATGTCGGAAAAAGGTTTTTTAATTTTTTCAAATTTTTTGCTATTTTTTTCGGAATTTTCTTGGCCGGGTCGAGTATGAACGGCATTCGGAAGTAAAATTTTTTTCCCTCTTTCTCGGCCTATCTCATCCCGTTTTGGCTAAAAATAATGTCGGAAAGAGGTTTTTTAATTTTTTCAATTTTTTTGCTATTTTTTTCGGAATTTTCTTGTCTGCGTCGAGTATGAACGGAATTCAGGAGTAAAAGTTTTTTTTTCTCTATCTCGGCCATTCTCAAACCGTTTTCGCTGAAATTAATATCGGAAAGAGGTTTTTTTAATTTTTTAAATTTTTTGGCAATTTGTTTCGGAATTTTCTTGCCCGAGTCGGGTTTGAACGGAATTCGGAAGTAAAATTTTTTTCTCTCTTTCTTGGCCTATCTCATCCCGTTTAGGCTAAAAATAAATTCGGAAAGAGGTTTTTAATTTTTTCAATTTTTTTGGTCTTTTTTTCGAAATTTTCTAGCCTGGGTCGAGTATGAACGGAATTCGGGAGTATAATTTTTTTTTCTCTTTCTCGGCCTATCTCGTCCTGTTTTGGCGAAAAATAATGTCGAAAAGAGGTTTTTTAATTTTTTCAATTTTTTTGCTATTTTTTTTCGGAATTTTCTTGCCCGAGTCGAGTTTGAACGGAACTCGGAAGCAAAATTTTTTTTTTCTCTTTCTTGGCCTATCTCATCCCATTTTGGCAGAAAATAATGTCGGAAAGAGGTTTTCAAAATTTTTCAATTTTTTTACTATTTTTTTCGGAATTTTCTTGGCCGGGTCGAGTATGAACGGCATTCGGAAGTAAAATTTTTTTCCCTCTTTCTTGGCCTATCTCATCCCGTTTTGGCTAAAAATAATGTCGGAAAGAGGTTTTTTAATTTTTTCAATTATTTTGCTGTTTTTCGGAATTTTCTTGTCTGGGTCGAGTTTGAACGGCATTCGGAAGTAAAATTTTTTTCCCTCTTTCTCGGCCTATCTCATCCCGTTTTGGCTAAAAATAATGTTGGAAAGAGGTTTTTTAATTTTTTCAATTTTTTTGCTATTTTTTTGGGAATTTTCTTGCCCGAGTCGAGTTTGAACGGAATTCGGAAGAAATTTTTTTTTTCTCTTTCTCGGCCTATCTCATCCCGTTTTGGCTAAAAATAATGTCGGAAAGAGGTTTTTAAATTGTTTCAATTTTCTTACTATTTTTTTCGGAATTTTCTTGGCCGGGTCGAGTATGAACGGCATTCGGAAGTAAAATTTTTTCCCTCTTTCTCGGCCTATCTCATCCCGTTTTGGCTAAAAATAATGTCGGAAAGAGGTTTTTTAATTTTTTCAAATTTTTTGCTATTTTTTTCGGAATTTTCTTGGCCGGGTCGAGTATGAACGGCATTCGGAAGTAAAATTTGTTTCCCTCTTTCTCGGCCTATCTCATCTCGTTTTGGCTGAAAATAATGTCGGAAAGAGGTTTTTTAATTTTTTCAATTTTTTTGCTATTTTTTTCGGAATTTTCTTGTCTGCATCGAGTATGAACGGAATTCGGGAGTAAAATTTTTTTTTTCTCTATCTCGGCCATTCTCAAACCATTTTCGCTGAAATTAATATCGGAAAGAGGTTTTTTTAATTTTTTAATTTTTTTTGCAATTTGTTTCGGAATTTTCTTGCCCGAGTCGGGTTTGAACGGAATTCGGAAGTAAAATTTTTTTCTCTCTTTCTTGGCCTATCTCATCCCGTTTAGGCTAAAAATAAATTCGGAAAGAGGTTTTTAATTTTTTCAATTTTTTTGGTCTTTTTTTCGAAATTTTCTAGCCTGGGTCGAGTATGAACGGAATTCGGGAGTATAATTTTTTTTTCTCTTTCTCGGCCTATCTCGTCCTGTTTTGGCGAAAAATAATGTCGAAAAGAGGTTTTTTAATTTTTTCAATTTTTTTGCTATTTTTTTTCGGAATTTTCTTGCCCGAGTCGAGTTTGAACGGAACTCGGAAGCAAAATTTTTTTTTTCTCTTTCTTGGCCTATCTCATCCCATTTTGGCAGAAAATAATGTCGGAAAGAGGTTTTCAAAATTTTTCAATTTTTTTACTATTTTTTTCGGAATTTTCTTGGCCGGGTCGAGTATGAACGGCATTCGGAAGTAAAATTTTTTTCCCTCTTTCTTGGCCTATCTCATCCCGTTTTGGCTAAAAATAATGTCGGAAAGAGGTTTTTTAATTTTTTCAATTATTTTGCTGTTTTTCGGAATTTTCTTGTCTGGGTCGAGTTTGAACGGCATTCGGAAGTAAAATTTTTTTCCCTCTTTCTCGGCCTATCTCATCCCGTTTTGGCTAAAAATAATGTTGGAAAGAGGTTTTTTAATTTTTTCAATTTTTTTGCTATTTTTTTGGGAATTTTCTTGCCCGAGTCGAGTTTGAACGGAATTCGGAAGAAATTTTTTTTTTCTCTTTCTCGGCCTATCTCATCCCGTTTTGGCTAAAAATAATGTCGGAAAGAGGTTTTTAAATTGTTTCAATTTTCTTACTATTTTTTTCGGAATTTTCTTGGCCGGGTCGAGTATGAACGGCATTCGGAAGTAAAATTTTTTCCCTCTTTCTCGGCCTATCTCATCCCGTTTTGGCTAAAAATAATGTCGGAAAGAGGTTTTTTAATTTTTTCAAATTTTTTGCTATTTTTTTCGGAATTTTCTTGCCGGGTCGAGTATGAACGGCATTCGGAAGTAAAATTTGTTTCCCTCTTTCTCGGCCTATCTCATCTCGTTTTGGCTGAAAATAATGTCGGAAAGAGGTTTTTTAATTTTTTCAATTTTTTTGCTATTTTTTTCGGAATTTTCTTGTCTGCATCGAGTATGAACGGAATTCGGGAGTAAAATTTTTTTTTTTCTCTATCTCGGCCATTCTCAAACCATTTTCGCTGAAATTAATATCGGAAAGAGGTTTTTTTAATTTTTTAATTTTTTTTGCAATTTGTTTCGGAATTTTCTTGCCCGAGTCTGGTTTGAACGGAATTCGGAAGTAAAATTTTTTTCTCTCTTTCTCGGCCTATCTCATCCCGTTTAGGCTAAAAATAAATTCGGAAAGAGGTTTTTTAATTTTTTCAATTTTTTTGGTCTTTTTTTCGAAATTTTCTTGTCTGAGTCGAGAATGAAAAGAATTCGGAAGTAAAATTTTTTTTTTCTCTTTCTCGGCCTATCTCATCCCGTTTTGGCTAAAAATAATGTCGGAAAGAGGTTTTCAAATTTTTTCAATTTTTTACTATTTTTTTCGGAATTTTCTTGGCCGGGTCGAGTATGAACGGCATTCGGAAGTAAAATTTTTTTCCCTCTTTCTTGGCCTATCTCATCCCGTTTTGGCTAAAAATAATGTCGGAAAGAGGTTTTTAAATTTTTTCAATTTTTTTGCTATTTTTTTCGGAATTTTCTTGCCTGGGTCGAGTATGAACGGAATTCGGGAGTAAAATTGTTTTTTCTCTATCTCGGCCATTCTCAAACCGTTTTCGCTGAAATTAATATCGGAAAGAGGTTTTTTTAATTTTTTAAATTTTTTGCAATTTGTTTCGGAATTTTCTTGCCCGAGTCGGGTTTGAACGGAATTCGGAAGTAAAATTTTTTTTTCTCTTTCTCGGCCTATCTCATCCCATTTAGGCTAAAAATAAATTCGGAAAGAGGTTTTTTTATTTTTTCAATTTTTTTGGTCTCTTTTTCGAAATTTTCTAGCCTGGGTTGAGTATGAACGGAATTCGGGAGTAAAATTTTTTTTTTCTTCCTCGGCCTATCTCATCCCGTTTTGGGGAAAAATAATGTCGGAAAGTGGTTTTTTAATTTTTTCAATTTTTTTGCTATTTTTTTTCGGAATTTTCTTGCCCGAGTCGAGTTTGAACGGAACTCGGAAGCAAAATTTTTTTTTTTTCTCTATCTTGGCCTATCTCATCCCATTTTGGCAGAAAATAATGTCAGAAAGTGGTTTTTAAATTTTCTGAATTTTTTTACTATTTTTTTCGGAAGTTTCTTGATCGGGTCGAGTATGAACGACATACGGGAGTAAAATTTTTTTCTCTCTTTCTCGGCCTATCTAATCCCGGTTAGGCTAAAAATAAATTCGGAACGAGGTTTTTTAATTTTTTCAATTTATTGGCTATTTTTTTCGGAATTTTCTTGCCCGAGTCGAGTATGAACGGAATTCGGAAGGAAATTTTTTTTTCCTCTTTCTCGGCCTATGTCATCCCGTTTTGGCTAAAAATAATGTCGGAAAGAGGTTTTTAAATTTTTTCAATTTTCTTACTATTTTTTTCGGAATTTTCTTGGCCGGGTCGAGTATGAACGGCATTCGGAAGTAAAATTTTTTTCCCTCTTTCTCGGCCTATCTCATCCCGTTTTGGCTAAAAATAATGTCGGAAAGAGGTTTTTAAATTGTTTCAATTTTCTTACTATTTTTTTCGGAATTTTCTTGACCGGGTCGAGTATGAACGGCATTCAGAAGTAAAATTTTTTCCCTCTTTCTCGGCCTATCTCATCCCGTTTTGGCTAAAAATAATATTGGAAAGAGGTTTTTTAATTTTTTCAATTTTTTTGCTATTTTTTTCGGAATTTTCTTGCCCGAGTCGAGTTTGAACGGAATTCAGAAGAAAATTTTTTTTTCTCTTTCTCGGCCTATCTCTTCCCGTTTTGGCTAAAAATAATGTCGGAAAGAGGTTTTTTAAATTGTTTCAATTTTCTTACTATTTTTTTCGGAATTTTCTTGGCCGGGTCGAGTATGAACGGCATTCGGAAGTAAAATTTTTTCCCTCTTTCTCGGCCTATCTCATCCCGTTTTGGCTAAAAATAATGTCGGAAAGAGGTTTTTTAATTTTTTCAATTTTTTTGCTATTTTTTTCAGAATTTTCTTGGCCGGGTCGAGTATGAACGGCATTTGGAAGTAAAATTTTTTTCCCTCTTTCTCGGCCTATCTCATCCCGCTTTGGCTAAAAATAATGTCGGAAAGAGGATTTTTAATTTTTTCAATTTTTTTGCTATTTTTTTCGGATTTTCTTGTCTGCGTCGAGTATGAACGGAATTCGGGAGCAAAATTTTTTTTTCTCTTTCTCGACCTATGTCATCCCGCTTAGGGTAAAAATAAAATTGGAATGAGGTTTTTTAATTTTTTCAATTTTTTTGCTCTTTTTTTCGGAATTTTCTTGGCCGGGTCGAGTATGAACGGCATTCGGTAGTAAAATTTTTTTCCCTCTTTCTCGGCCTATCTCATCCGTTTTGGCTAAAAATAATATCGGAAAGAGGTTTTTTAATTTTTTCAATTTTTTTGCTATTTTTTGGAATTTTCTTGTCTGGACCGAGTTTGAACGGCATTCGGGAGTAAAATTCTTTTCCCTCTTTCTCATCCCGTTTTGGCTAAAAATAATATCGGAATGAGGTTTTTAAATTTTTTTACTATTTTTTTCGGAATTTTCTTGGCCGGGTCGTGTATGAAAGGCAATTCGGAAGTAAAATTTTTTTCCCTCTTTCTCGGCCTATCTCATCCCGTTTTGGCTAAAAATAATGTTGGAAAGAGGTTTTCTAATTTTTTCAATTTTTTTGCTATTTTTTTCGGAATTTTCTTGCCCGAGTCAAGTTTGAACGGCATTCGGGAGTAAAATTTTTTTCCCTCTTTCTCGGCCTATCTCATCCCGTTTTGGCTAAAAATAATATCGGAAAGAGGTTTTTAAATTTTTTCAATTTTTTTACTTCTTTTTTCGGAATTTTCTTGGCCGGGTCAAGTATGAACGGCATTCGGAATTAAAATTTTTTCCCTCTTTCTCGGTCTATCTCATCCCGTTTTGGCTAAAAATAATGTCGGAAAGAGGTTTTTTAATTTTTTCAATTTTTTTGCTATTTTTTTCAGAATTTTCTATCCTGGGTCGAGTACGAACGTAATTCGGGAGTAAAATTTTTTTCTCTTTTTCCTGGCCTATCTTATCCCGTTTTCCCTAGAAATAATGTCGGAAAGAGGTTTTTTAATTTTTTCAATTTTTTTGCTATTTTTTTCGGAATTTTCTTGCCCGATTCGAGTTTGAACGGAATTCGGAAGTAAAATTTTTTTTTCTCTTTCTTAGCCTATCTCATCCTGTTTTGGCTAAAAATAATGTCTGAAAGAGGTTTTTAAATTTTTTAAATTTTTTTGCTATTTTTTTCGGAATTTTCTTACCTGAGTTGGGTTTAAACGGAATTCGGAAGTAAAATTTTTTTTTTTCTCTTTCTCGGCCCGTCTCATTCCGTTTTGGCTAAAAATAATGTCGGAAAGAGGTTTTTTAATTTTTTCAATTTATTTGCTATTTTTTTCGGAATTTTCTTGCCTGAGTCGAGTATGAACAGAATTCGGAAGTAACATTTTTTTTTCTCTTTCTCGGCCTATCTCATCCCGTTTTGACTAAAAATAATGTCGGAAAGAGGTTTTCGAATTTTTTCAATTTTTTTACTATTTTTTTCGGAATTTTCTTGGCGGGGTCGAGTATGAACGGCATTCGGAAGTAAAATTTTTTTCCCTCTTTCTTGGCCTATCTCATCCCGTTTTGGCTAAAAATAATGTCGGAAATAGGTTTTTTAATTTTTTCAATTTTTTTGCTATTTTTTTCGGAATTTTCTTGCCTGGGTCGAGTATGCACGGAATTCGGGAGTAAAATTTTTTTTTCACTATCTCGGCCATTCTCAAACCGTTTTCGCTGAAATTAATATCGGAAAGAGGTTTTTTTAATTTTTTAAATTTTTTTGCAATTTGTTTCGGAATTTTCTTGCCCGAGTCGGGTTTGAACGGAATTCGGAAGTAAAATTTTTTTCTCTCTTTCTCGGCCTATCTCATCCCGTTTAGGCTAAAAATAAATTCGGAAAGAGGTTTTTTAATTTTTTCAATTTTTTTGCTATTTTTCTCGGAATTTTCTTGCCCGAGTCGAGTTTGAACGGAACTCGGAAGCAAAATTTTTTTTTTCTCTTTCTTGGCCTATCTCGTCCCATTTTGGCAGACAATAATGTCAGAAAGTGGTTTTTAAATTTTTTGAATTTCTTTACTATTTTTTTTGGAATTTTCTTGGCCGGGTCGAGTATGAACGACATACGGGAGTAAAATTTTTTTCTCTCTTTCTCGGCCTATCTCATCCCGTTTAGGCTAAAAATAAATTCGGAAAGAGGTTTTTTAATTTTTTCAATTTATTTGCTATATTTTTCGGAATTTTCTTGCCCAAGTCGAGTATGAACGGAATTCGGAAGTAAAATTTTTTTTTTCTCTTTCTCGGCCTATCTCATCCCGTTTTGGCTAAAAATAATGTCGGAAAGAGGTTTTTAAATTTTTTCAATTTTCTTACTATTTTTTTCGGAATTTTCTTGGCCGGGTCGAGTATGAACGGCATTCGGTAGTAAAATTTTTTTCCCTCTTTATCGGCCTATCCCATCCCGTTTTGGCTAAAAATAATATCGGAAAGAGGTTTTTTAATTTTTTCAATTTTTTTGCTATTTTTTGGAATTTTCTTGTCTGGGTCGAGTTTGAACGGCATTTGGGAGTAAAATTTTTTTCCCTCTTTCTCGACCTATCTCATCCCGTTTTGGCTAAAAATAATGTCGGAAAGAGGTTTTTTAATTTTTTCAATTTTCTTACTATTTTTTTCGGAATTTTCTTGGCCGGGTCGAGTATGAACGGCATTCGGTAGTAAATTTTTTTTCCATCTTTATCGGCCTATCCCATCCCGTTTTGGCTAAAAATAATATCGGAAAGAGGTTTTTTAATTTTTTCAATTTTTTTGCTATTTTTCGGAATTTTCTTGTCTGGGTCGAGTTTGAACGTCATTCGGAAGTAAAATTTTTTTCCCTCTTTCTCGGCCTATCTCATCCCGTTTTGGCTAAAAATAATGTCGGAAAGAGGTTTTTTAATTTTTTCAATTTTTTTGCTATTTTTTTCGGAATTTTCTTGCCCGACTCGAGTTTGAACGAAATTCGGAAGAAAATTTTTTTTTCTCTTTCTCGGCCTATCTCATCCCGTTTTGGCTAAAAATAATGTTGGAAAGAGGTTTTTAAATTGTTTCAATTTTCTTACTATTTTTTTCGGAATTTTCTTGGCCGGGTCGAGTATGAACGGCATTCGGAAGTAAAATTTGTTCCCTCTTTCTCGGCCTATCTCATCCCGTTTTGGCTAAAAATAATGTCGGAAAGAGGTTTTTTAATTTTTTCAAATTTTTTGCTATTTTTTTCGGAATTTTCTAGCCTGGGTCGAGTACGAAAGGAATTCGGGAGTAAAATTTTTTTCTCTTTTTCCCGGCCTATCAAATCCCGTTTTCGCTAGAAATAATGTCGGAAAGAGGTTTTTTAATTTTTTCAATTTTTTTGCTATTTTTTTTGGAATTTTCTTGCCCGAGTCGAGTTTGAACGGAATTCGGAAGTAAAATTTTTTTTTCTCTTTCTCGGCCTATCTCATCCTGTTTTGGCGAAAAATAACGTCTGAAAGAGGTTTTTAAATTTTTTCAATTGTTTTGCTATTTTTTTCGGAATTTTCTTGCCTCGGTCGAGCATGAACGCTATTCGGAAGTAAATTTTTCTTTTCTCTTTCTCGGCCTCTCTCATCCCGTTTTGGTAAAAAATAATGTCGGAAAGAGGTTTATTAATTTTTTCAATTTTTTTGCTATTTTTTTCGGACTTTTCTTGCCTGGGTCGAGTATGAACGGAATTCAGGAGTAAAATTTTTTTTTTCTCTTTCTTGGCCTATCTCAAACCGTTTTGGCTGAAATTAATATCGGAAAGAGGTTTTTTTAATTTTTCCAATTTTTTTGCAATTTTTTTTGGAATTTTCTTGCCCGTGTCGGGTTTAAACGGAATTCGGAAGTAAAATTTTTTTTTTCTCTTTCTCGGCCCGTCTCATTCCGTTTTGGCTAAAAATAATGTCGGAAAGAGGTTTTTTAATTTTTTCAATTTATTTGCTATTTTTTTCGGAATTTTCTTGCCTGAGTCGAGTATGAACAGAATTCGGATGTAAAATTTTTTTTTCTCTTTCTCGGCCTATCTCATCCCGTTTTGACTAAAAATAATGTCGGAAAGGGGTTTTTAAATTTTTTCAATTTTTTTACTATTTTTTTCGGAATTTTCTTGGCCGGGTCGAGTATGAACGGCATTCGGAAGTAAAATTTTTTTCCCTCTTTCTCGGCCTATCTCATCCCGTTTTGGCTAAAAATAATGTCGGAAAGAGGTTTTTTAATTTTTTCAATTTTTTTGCTATTTTTTTCGGAATTTTCTTGCCTGGGTCGAGTATGAACGGAATTCGGGAGTAAAATTTTTTTTTCTCTATCTCGGCCTATCTCAAACCGTTTTGGCTGAAATTAATATCGGAAAGAGGTTTTTTTAATTTTTTCAATTTTTTTACAATTTTTTTCGGAATTTTCTTGCCCGAGTCGGGTTTGAACGGAATTCGGAAGTAAAATTTTTTTCTCTCTTTCTCGGCCTATCTCATCCTATTTTGGCTAAAAGAAATGTCGGAAAGTGGTTTTTTCATTTTTTCAATTTTTTTATTATTTCTTTCGGAATTTTCTTTCCCGGGTCGAGTATGAACGGCATACAGGAGTAAAATTTTTTTCCCACTTTCTCAGCCTATCTCGTCCCGTTTTGGCTAAAAATAATATCAGAAAGAGGTTTTTTAATTATTTTCAATTTTTTTGGTATTTTTTTGGAATTTTCTTGTCTGCGTCGAGTATGAACGGAATTCGGGAGTAAAATTTTTTTCTCTCTTTCTTGGCCTATCTCATCCCGTTTAGGCTAAAAATAAATTCGGAAAGAGGTTTTTTAATTTTTTCAATTTTTTTGCTCTTTTTTTCGAAATTTTCTAGCCTGGGTCGAGTATGAACGGAATTCGGGGGTAAAATTTTTTTTTCTCTTTCTCGGCCTATCTCAAACCGTTTTGGCTGAAATTAATATCGGAAAGAGGTTTTTTTAATTTTTCCAATTTTTTTGCAATTTTTTTCCGAATTTTCTTGCCCGAGTCGGGTTTAAACGGAATTCGGAAGTAAAATTTTTTTTTTTCTCTTTCTCGGCCCGTCTCATTCCGTTTTGGCTAAAAATAATGCCGGAAAGAGGTTTTTTAATTTTTTCAATTTTTTTACTATTTTCTTCGGAATTTTCTTGGCCGGGTCGAGTATGAACGGCATTCAGAAGTAAAATTTTTTTTCCTCTCTCTCGGCCTATCTCATCCCGTTTTGGCTAAAAATAATGTCGGAAAGATGTTTTTTAATTTTTTCAATTTTTTTGCTATTTTTTTCGGAATTTTCTTGCCTGGGTCGAGTATGAACGGAATTCGGGAGTAAAATTTTTTTTTCTCTATCTCGGCCATTCTCAAACCGTTTTGGCTGAAATTAATATCGGAAAGAGGTTTTTTTAATTTTTTAAATTTTTTTGCAATTTTTTTCGGAATTTTCTTGCCCGAGTCGGGTTTGAACGGAATTCGGAAATAAAATTTTTTTCTCTCTTTCTCGGCCTAGCTCATCCCATTTTGGCTAAAAAAAATGTCGGAAAGTGGTTTTTTCATTTTTTCAATTTTTTTATTATTTTTTTCGGAATTTTCTTTCCTGGGTCGAGTATGAACGGCAAACAGGAGTAAAATTTTTTTCCCACTTTCTCCACCTATCTCATCCCGTTTTGGCTAAAAATAATATCGGCAAGAGGTTTTTTAATTATTTTCAATTTGTTTGGTATTTGTTTGGAATTTTCTTGTCTGCGTCGAGTATGAACGGAATTCGGGAGTAAAATTTTTTTTTCTCTTTCTCGGCCTATCTCATCCCGTTTTGGCTAAAAATAAAATCGGAAAGAGGTTTTTTAATTTTTTCAATTTTTTTGCTCTTTTTTTCGAAATTTTCTAGCCTGGGTCGAGTATGAACGGAATTTGGGAGTTAAATTTTTTTTCTCTCTTTCTCGGCCTATCTCGTCCCGTTTTGGCTAAAAATAATGTCGGAAAGAGGTTTTTTAATTTTTTCAATTTTTTTGCTATTTGTTTCGGAATTTTCTTGCCCGAGTCGAGTTTGAACGAAATTCGGAAGCAAAATTTTTTTTTTCTCTTCCTTGGCCTATGTCATCCCATTTTGGCAGAAAATAATGTCAGAAAGTAGTTTTTAAATTTTTTGAATTTTTTAACTATTTTTTTTGGAATTATCTTGGCCGGTCGAGTATGAATGACATTGGGAGTAAAATTTTTTTTTTCTCTTTCTCGGCCTATCTCATCCCGTTTAGGCTAAAAATAAATACGGAAAGAGGTTTTTTATTTTTTTCAAATTTTTTGTCTTTTTTTTCGGAATTTTCTAGCCTGGGTCGAGTACGAACGGAATTCGGGAGTAAAATTTTTTTCTCTTTTTCCCGGCCTATCTCATCCCGTTTTGGCTAGAAGTAATGTCGGAAAGAGGTTTTTAATTTTTTCAATTTTTTTGCAATTTTTTCGGAATTTTCTTGCCCGAGTCGAGTTTGAACGGAATTCGGAGGTAAAATTTTTTTTTTCTCTTTCTCGGCCTATCTCATCCCGTTTTGGCTAAAAAGAATGTTGGAAAGAGGTTTTTAAATTTTTTAAATTTTTTTGCTATTTTTTTCGGAATTTTCTTACCTGGGTCGAGTATGAACGGAATTCGGGAGTAAATTTTTTTTTTCTTTCTCGGCCTATCTCAAACCGTTTTGGCTGAAATTAATATCGGAAAGAGGTTTTTTTATTTTTCCCAATTTTTTTTTCAATCTTTTTTGGAATTTTCTTGCCCGAGTCGGGTTTGAACGGAATTCGGAAGTAAAATTTTTTTTTCTCTTTCTCGGCCTCTCTCATCCCATTTTGGCTAAAAATAATGTCGGAAAGAGGCTTTTTAATTTTTTCAATTTATTTGCTATTTTTTCCGGAATTTTCTTGCCCGACTCGAGTATGAACGGAATTCGGAAGTAAAATTTTTTTTTTTCTCTTTCTCGGCCAATCTCATCCCGTTTTGGCTAAAAATAATGTCGGAAAGAGGTTTTTAAATTTTTTCAATTTTTTTACTACTTTTTTCGGAATTTTCTTGGCCGGGTCGAGTATGAACGGCATTCGGGAGTAAAATTTTTTTTCCCTCTTTCTCAGCCTATCTCATCCCGTTTTGGCTAAAAATAATATCGGAAGGAGGTTTTTTAATTTTTTCAATTTTTTTGCTAACTTTTTTGGAATTTTCTTGTCTGGGTCGAGTATGAACGGCATTCGGGAGTAAAATTCTTTCCCTCTTTCTCGGCCTATCTCATCCCGTTTTGGCTAAAAATAATATCGGAAGGACGTTTTTTTATTTTTTCAATTTTTTTGCTATTTTTTTGGAATTTTTGTGTCTGGGTCGAGTATGAGCGGAATTCGGGAGTAAAATTTTTTTCTCTCTTTCTCGGCCTATCTCATCCCGTTTTGGCTAAAAATAATGTTAGAAAGAGGTTTTTTAATTTTTAAAATTTTTATGCTATTTTTTTCGGAATTTTCTTGCCTGGGTCGAGTATGAACGGAATTCGGGAGTAAAATTTTTTTTTCTCTATCTCGGACGATTTCATACCGTTTTGGCTGAAATTAATATCGAAAAGAGGTTTTTTAATTTTTTCAATTTTTTTGCTATTTTTTTTGGAATTTTCTTGCCCGAGTCGAGTTTGAACGGAATTCGGAAGTAAAATTTTTTTTTCTCTTTCTCGGCCTATCTCATCCTGTTTTGGCGAAAAATAACGTCTGAAAGAGGTTTTTAAATTTTTTCAATTGTTTTGCTATTTTTTTCGGAATTTTCTTGCCTCGGTCGAGCATGAACGCTATTCGGAAGTAAATTTTTCTTTTCTCTTTCTCGGCCTCTCTCATCCCGTTTTGGTAAATAATAATGTCGGAAAGAGGTTTTATTAATTTTTTTCAATTTTTTTGCTATTTTTTTCGGACTTTTCTTGCCTGGGTCGAGTATGAACGGAATTCAGGAGTAAAATTTTTTTTTTCTCTTTCTTGGCCTATCTCAAACCGTTTTGGCTGAAATTAATATCGGAAAGAGGTTTTCTTAATTTTTCCAATTTTTTTGCAATTTTTTTTGGAATTTTCTTGCCCGTGTCGGGTTTAAACGGAATTCGGAAGTAAAATTTTTTTTTTTCTCTTTCTCGGCCCGTCTCATTCCGTTTTGGCTAAAAATATTGTCGGAAAGAGGTTTTTTAATTTTTTCAATTTATTTGCTATTTTTTTTGGAATTTTCTTGCCTGAGTCGAGTATGAACAGAATTCAGATGTAAAATTTTTTTTTCTCTTTCTCGGCCTATCTCATCCCGTTTTGGCTAAAAATAATGTCGGAAAGGGGTTTTTAATTTTTTCAATTTTTTTTACTATTTTTTTCGGAATTTTCTTGGCCGGGTCGAGTATGAACGGCATTCGGAAGTAAAATTTTTTTCCCTCTTTCTCGGCCTATCTCATCCCGTTTTGGCTAAAAATAATGTCGGAAAGAGGTTTTTTAATTTTTTCAATTTTTTTGCTATTTTTTTCAGAATTTTCTAGCCTGGGTCGAGTATGAACGGAATTCGGGAGTAAAATTTTTTTTTCTCTATCTCGGCCTATCTCAAACCGTTTTGGCTGAAATTAATATCGGAAAGAGGTTTTTTTAATTGTTTAAATTTTTTTGCAATTTTTTTCGGAATTTTCTTGCCCGAGTCGGGTTTGAACGGAATTCGGAAGTAAAATTTTTTTCTCTCTTTCTTGGCCTATCTCATCCCATTTTGGCTAAAAGAAATGTCGGAAAGTGGTTTTTTCATTTTTTCAATTTTTTAATTATTTTTTTCGGAATTTTCTTTCCCGGGTCGAGTATGAACGGCATACAGGAGTAAAATTTTTTTCCCACTTTCTCAGCCTATCTCGTCCCGTTTTGGCTAAAAATAATATCAGAAAGAGGTTTTTTAATTATTTTCAACTTTTTTGGTATTTTTTTGGAATTTTCTTGTCTGCGTCGAGTATGAACGGAATTCGGGAGTAAAATTTGTTTCTCTCTTTCTTGGCCTATCTCATCCCGTTTAGGCTAAAAATAAATTCGGAAAGAGGTTTTTTAATTTTTTCAATTTTTTTGCTCTTTTTTTCGAAATTTTCTAGCCTGGGTCGAGTATGAACGGAATTCGGGGGTAAAATTTTTTTTTTTCTCTTTCTCGGCCTATCTCAAACCGTTTTGGCTGAAATTAATATCGGAAAGAGGTTTTTTTAATTTTTCAATTTTTTTGCAATTTTTTCCCGAATTTTCTTGCCCGAGTCGGGTTTAAACGGAATTCGGAAGTAAAATTTTTTTTTTCTCTTTCTCGGCCCGTCTCATTCCGTTTTGGCTAAAAATAATGCCGGAAAGAGGTTTTTTAATTTTGTCAATTTTTTTACTATTTTCTTCTGAATTTTCTTGGCCGGGTCGAGTATGAACGGCATTCGGAAGTAAAATTTTTTTTCCTCTCTCTCGGCCTATCTCATCCCGTTTTGGCTAAAAATAATGTCGGAAAGATGTTTTTTAATTTTTTCAATTTTTTTGCTATTTTTTTCGGAATTTTCTTGCCTGGGTCGAGTATGAACGGAATTCGGGAGTAAAATTTTTTTTTTCTCTATCTCGGCCATTCTCAAACCGTTTTGGCTGAAATTAATATCGGAAAGAGGTTTTTTTAATTTTTTAAATTTTTTTGCAATTTTTTTCGGAATTTTCTTGCCCGAGTCGGGTTTGAACGGAATTCGGAAATAAAATTTTTTCTCTCTTTCTCGGCCTAGCTCATCCCATTTTGGCTAAAAAAAATGTCGGAAAGTGGTTTTTTCATTTTTTCAATTTTTTTATTATTTTTTTCGGAATTTTCTTTCCTGGGTCGAGTATGAACGGCAAACAGGAGTAAAATTTTTTTCCCACTTTCTCCACCTATCTCATCCCGTTTTGGCTAAAAATAATATCGGCAAGAGGTTTTTTAATTATTTTCAATTTGTTTGGTATTTGTTTGGAATTTTCTTGTCTGCGTCGAGTATGAACGGAATTCGGGAGTAAAATTTTTTTTTCTCTTTCTCGGCCTATCTCATCCCGTTTTGGCTAAAAATAAAATCGGAAAGAGGTTTTTTAATTTTTTCAATTTTTTTGCTCTTTTTTTCGAAATTTTCTAGCCTGGGGTCGAGTATGAACGGAATTCGGGAGTAAAATTTTTTTTCTCTCTTTCTCGGCCTATCTCGTCCCGTTTTGGCTAAAAAATAATGTCGGAAAGAGGTTTTTAATTTTTTCAATTTTTTTGCTATTTGTTTCGGAATTTTCTTGCCCGAGTCGAGTTTGAACGAAATTCGGCAGCAAATTTTTTTTTTCTCTTCCTTGGCCTATGTCATCCCATTTTGGCAGAAAATAATGTCAGAAAGTAGTTTTTAAATTTTTTGAATTTTTTAACTATTTTTTTTGGAATTATCTTGGCCGGGTCGAGTATGAATGACATTGGGAGTAAAATTTTTTTTTTCTCTTTCTCGGCCTATCTCATCCCGTTTAGGCTAAAAATAAATACGGAAAGAGGTTTTTTATTTTTTTCAAATTTTTTGTCTTTTTTTTCGGAATTTTCTAGCCTGGGTCGAGTACGAACGGAATTCGGGAGTAAAATTTTTTTCTCTTTTTCCCGGCCTATCTCATCCCGTTTTGGCTAGAAATAATGTCGGAAAGAGGTTTTTTAATTTTTTCAATTTTTTTGCAATTTTTTCGGAATTTTCTTGCCCGAGTCGAGTTTGAACGGAATTCGGAGGTAAATTTTTTTTTTTTCTCTTTCTCGGCCTATCTCATCCCGTTTTGGCTAGAAATAATATCGGAAAGAGGTTTTTTTAATTTTTTTAAATTTTTTTTGCAATTTTTTTCGGAATTTTCTTGCCCGAGTCGGGTTTGAACGGAATTCGGAAATAAAATTTTTTTCTCTCTTTCTCGGCCTAGCTCATCCCATTTTGGCTAAAAAAAATGTCGTAAAGTTGTTTTTTCAATTTTTTTATTATTTTTTTTGGAATTTTCTTTCCTGGGTCGAGTATGAACGGCATACAGGAGTAAAATTTTTTTCCCACTTTCTCCACCTATCTCATCCCGTTTTGGCTAAAAATAATATCGGCAAGAGGTTTTTTAATTATTTTCAATTTGTTTGGTATTTGTTTGGAATTTTCTTGTCTGCGCCGAGTATGAACGAAATTCGGGAGTAAAATTTTTTTTCTCTTTCTCGGCCTATCTCATCCCGTTTTGGCTAAAAATAAAATCGGAAAGAGGTTTTTTAATTTTTTCAATTTTTTTGCTCTTTTTTTTCGAAATTTTCTAGCCTGGGTCGAGTATGAACGGAATTCGGGAGTAAAATTTTTTTTCTCTCTTTCTCGGCCTATCTCGTCCGTTTTGGCTAAAAATAATGTCGGAAAGAGGTTTTTTAATTTTTTCAATTTTTTTGCTATTTGTTTCGGAATTTTCTTGCCCGAGTCGAGTTTGAACGAAATTCGGAAGCAAAATTTTTTTTTTCTCTTCCTTGGCCTATGTCATCCCATTTTGGTAGAAAATAATGTCAGAAAGTAGTTTTTAAATTTTTTGAATTTTTTAACTATTTTTTTTGGAATTATCTTGGCCGGGTCAAGTATGAATGACATTGGGAGTAAAATTTTTTTTTTCTCTTTCTCGGCCTATCTCATCCCGTTTAGGCTAAAAATAAATACAGAAAGAGGTTTTTTATTTTTTTGAAATTTTTTGTCATTTTTTTCGGAATTTTCTAGCCTGGGTCGAGTACGAACGGAATTCGGGAGTAAAATTTTTTTCTCTTTTTCCCGGCCTATCTCATCCCGTTTTGGCTAGAAATAATGTTGGAAAGAGGTTTTTTAATTTTTTCAATTTTTTTGCAATTTTTTCAGAATTTTCTTGCCCGAGTCGAGTTTGAACGGAATTCGGAGGTAAAATTTTTTTTTTTCTTCTCTTTCTCGGCCTATCTCATGGAGTTTCGGCTAAAAAGAATGTTGGAAAGAGGTTTTTAAATTTTTTAAATTTTTTTGCTATTTTTTTCGGAATTTTCTTACCTGGGTCGAGTATGAACGGAATTCGGGAGTAAATTTTTTTTTTTCTTTCTCGGCCTATCTCAAACCGTTTTGGCTGAAATTAATATCGGAAAGAGGTTTTTTTATTTTTCCCAATTTTTTTTCAATCTTTTTTGGAATTTTCTTGCCCGAGTCGGGTTTGAACGGAATTCGGAAGTAAAATTTTTTTTTCTCTTTCTCGGCCTCTCTCATCCCATTTTGGCTAAAAATAATGTCGGAAAGAGGCTTTTTAATTTTTTCAATTTATTTGCTATTTTTTCCGGAATTTTCTTGCCCGACTCGAGTATGAAACGGAATTCGGAAGTAAAATTTTTTTTTTCTCTTTCTCGGCCAATCTCATCCCGTTTTGGCTAAAAATAATGTCGGAAAGAGGTTTTTAAATTTTTTCAATTTTTTTACTACTTTTTTCGGAATTTTCTTGGCCGGGTCGAGTATGAACGGCATTCGGGAGTAAAATTTTTTTTCCCTCTTTCTCAGCCTATCTCATCCCGTTTTGGCTAAAAATAATATCGGAAAGAGGTTTTTTAATTTTTTCAATTTTTTTGCTAACTTTTTTGGAATTTTCTTGTCTGGGTCGAGTATGAACGACATTCGGGAGTAAAATTCTTTCCCTCTTTCCTCGGCCTATCTCATCCCGTTTTGGCTAAAAATAATATAGGAAGGACGTTTTTTTATTTTTTCAATTTTTTTGGTATTTTTTTGGAATTTTTGTGTCTGGGTCGAGTATGAGCGGAATTCGGGAGTAAAATTTTTTTCTCTCTTTCTCGGCCTATCTCATCCCGTTTTGGCTAAAAATAATGTCAGAAAGAGGTTTTTTAATTTTTTAAATTTTTATGCTATTTTTTTCGGAATTTTCTTGCCTGGGTCGAGTATGAACGGAATTCGGGAGTAAAATTTTTTTTCTCTATCTCGGACGATTTCATACCGTTTTGGCTGAAATTAATATCGAAAAGAGGTTTTTTAATTTTTTTCAATTTTTTTGCTATTTTTTTTGGAATTTTCTTGCCCGAGTCGAGTTTGAACGGAATTCGGAGTAAAATTTTTTTTTCTCTTTCTCGGCCTATCTCATCCTGTTTTGGCGAAAAATAACGTCTGAAAGAGGTTTTTAAATTTTTTCAATTGTTTTGCTATTTTTTTCGGAATTTTCTTGCCTCGGTCGAGCATGAACGCTATTCGGAAGTAAATTTTTCTTTTCTCTTTCTCGGCCTCTCTCATCCCGTTTTGGTAAATAATAATGTCGGAAAGA
>JAYJMT010000014.1:1085275-1121000 GCA_036321655.1 Quercus alba
ATACTCGAGTCGGGCAAGAAAATTCCGGAAAAAATAGCAAATAAATTGAAAAAATTAAAAAGCCTCTTTCCGACATTATTTTTAGCCAAAATGGGATGAGAGAGGCCGAGAAAGAGAAAAAAAAATTTTACTTCCGAATTCCGTTCAAACCCGACTCGGGCAAGAAAATTCCAAAAAAAATTGAAAAAAATTGGGAAAAATAAAAAAACCTCTTTCCGATATTAATTTCTGCCAAAACGGTATGAAATCGTCCGAGATAGAGAAAAAAAAAATTTTACTCCCGAATTCCGTCATACTCGACCCAGGCAAGAAAATTCCGAAAAAAATAGCAAAAAAATTTAAAAAATTAAAAAACCTCTTTCTGACATTATTTTTAGCCAAAACGGGATGAGATAGGCCGAGAAGAGAGAGAAAAAAGTTTTACTCCCGAATTCCGCTCATACTCGACCCAGACACAAAAATTCCAAAAAAATAGCAGAAAAATTGAAAAAATAAAAAAAACGCCCTCCGATATTATTTTTAGCCAAAACGGGGATGAGATAGGCCGAGAAAGAGGGGAAAAAAATTTTACTCCCGAATGCCGTTCATACTCGACCCGGCCAGGAAAATTCCGAAAGAAATAGTAAGAAAATTGAAAAAAATTTAAAAACCTCTTTCCGACATTATTTTTTAGCCAAAACGGGATGAGATAGCCCGAGGAAGAGAAAAAAAAAAAATTTACTTCCGAATTCCGTTCGTACTCGACTCGTGCAAGAAAATTCCGGAAAAAAAATAGCAAATAAATTGAAAAAAATTAAAAAACCTCTTTCCGACATTATTTCTAGCCAAAACGGGATGAGATAGGCCGAGAAAGAGAAAAAAAAAATTTACTTCCGAATTCCGTTCAAACTCGACTCGGGAAGAAAATTCAGAGGTAAAATTTCAAAAAAAATTGAAAAAATTTAAAAACCTCTTTCCGACATTATTTTTAGCCAAAACGGGATGAGATTGGCCGAGAAAGAGAAAAAAAAAATTTTACTTCCGAATTCCGTTCATACTCGAGTCGGGCAAGAAAATTCCGGAAAAAATAGCAAATAAATTGAAAAAATTAAAAGCCTCTTTCCGACATTATTTTTATCCAAAATGGGATGAGAGAGGCCGAGAAAGAGAAAAAAAAATTTTACTTCGGAATTCCGCTCATACTCGACCCAGACACAAAAAATTCCAAAAAATAGCAAAAAAATTGAAAAAATAAAAAAAGGTCCTTCCGGTATTATTTTTAGCCAAAACGGGATGAGATAGGCGAGAAAGAGGGAAAAAATTTACTCCCGAATGCCGTTCAAACTCGACCCAGACAAGAAAATTCCAAAAAAATAGCAAAAAAATTGAAAAAATTAAAAAAGCTCTTTCCGATATAATTTTTAGCCAAAACGGGATGAGATAGGCCGAGAAAGAGGGAAAAAAAATTTTACTCCCGAATGCCGTTCATACTCGACCCGGCCAAGAAAATTCCGAAAGAAATAGTAAGAAAATTGAAAAAAATTTAAAAACCTCTTTCCGATATTATTTTTAGCCAAAACGGGGATGAGATAGCCCGAGGAAGAGAAAAAAAAAAATTTTACTTCCGAATTCCGTTCATACTCGACTCGGGCAAGAAAATTCCGAAAAAAATAGCAAATAAATTGAAAAAATTAAAAAACCTCTTTCCGACATTATTTCTAGCCAAAACGGGATGAGATAGGCCGAGAAAGAGAAAAAAAAAATTTTACTTCCGAATTTCGTTCAAACTCGACTCGGGCAAGAAAATTCAGAGTAAAATTTCAAAAAAATTGAAAAAAATTAAAAAAACCTCTTTCCGATATTAATTTCAGCCAAAACGGTATGAATTCGTCCGAGATAGAGAAAAAAAAATTTACTCCCGAATTCCGTTCATACTCGACCCAGGCAAGAAAATTCCGAAAAAAATAGCAAAAAAATTTAAAAAATTAAAAAAACCTCTTTCTGACATTATTTTTAGCCAAAACGGGATGAGATAGGCCGAGAAAGAGAGAAAATAGTTTTACTCCCGAATTCCGCTCATACTCGACCCAGACACAAAAATTCCAAAAAAATAGCAGAAAAATTGAAAAAAAATAAAAAAACGCCCTTCCGATATTATTTTTAGCCAAAACAGGGATGAGATAGGCCGAGAAAGAGGGAAAAAATTTTACTCCCGAATGCCGTTCATACTCGACCCAGACAAGAAAATTCCAAAAAAGTTAGCAAAAAAATTGAAAAAATTAAAAAACCTCTTTCCGATATTATTTTTAGCCAAAACGGGATGAGATAGGCTGAGAAAGAGGGAAAAAAAAATTTTACTCCTGAATGCCGTTCATACTCGACCCGGCCAAGAAAATTCCGAAAAAAGTAGTAAAAAAATTGAAAAAATTTAAAAACCTCTTTCTAACATTATTTTTAGCCAAAACGGGATGAGATTGGCCGAGAAAGAGAAAAAAAAATTTTACTTCCGAATTCCGTTCATACTCGAGTCGGGCAAGAAAATTCCGGAAAAAATAGCAAATAAATTGAAAAAATTAAAAAGCCTCTTTCCGACATTATTTTTAGCCAAAATGGGATGAGAGAGGCCGAGAAAGAGAAAAAAAAATTTTACTTCCGAATTCCGTTCAAACCCGACTCAGGCAAGAAAATTCCAAAAAAAATTGAAAAAAATTGGGAAAAATAAAAAACCTCTTTCCGATATTAATTGCTGCCAAAACGGTATGAAATCATCCGAGATAGAGAAAAAAAAATTTTACTCCCGAATTCCGTTCATACTCGACCCAGGCAAGAAAATTCCAAAAAAAATAGCAAAAAAATTTAAAAAATTAAAAAACCTCTTTCTGACATTATTTTTAGCCAAAACGGGATGAGATAGGCCGAGAAAGAGAGAAAAAAAATTTTACTCCCGAATTCCGCTCATACTCGACCCAGACACAAAAATTCCAAAAAAATAGCAAAAAAATTGAAAAAATAAAAAAACGTCCTTCCGATATTATTTTTAGCCAAAACGGGATGAGATAGGCGAGAAAGAGGGAAAAAATTTTACTCCCGAATGCCGTTCATACTCGACCCAGACAAGAAAATTCCAAAAAAGTTAGCAAAAAAATTGAAAAAATTAAAAAACCTCTTTCCGATATTATTTTTAGCCAAAACGGGATGAGATAGGCTGAGAAAGAGGGAAAAAAAATTTTACTCCCGAATGCCGTTCATACTCGACCCGGGCCAAGAAAAATTCCGAAAAAAGTAGTAAAAAAATTGAAAAAAATTTAAAAACCTCTTTCCGACATTATTTTTAGCCAAAACGGGATGAGATTGGCCGAGAAAGAGAAAAAAAAATTTTACTTCCGAATTCCGTTCATACTCGAGTCGGGCAAGAAAATTCCGGAAAAAATAGCAAATAAATTGAAAAAATTAAAAAGCCTCTTTCCGACATTATTTTTAGCCAAAATGGGATGAGAGAGGGCCGAGAAAGAGAAAAAAAAAATTTTACTTCGGAATTCCGCTCATACTCGACCCAGACACAAAAAATTCCAAAAAAATAGCAAAAAAATTGAAAAAAATAAAAAAAGGTCCTTCCGATATTATTTTTAGCCAAAACGGGATGAGATAGGCCGAGAAAGAGGGAAAAAATTTTACTCCCGAATGCCGTTCAAACTCGACCCAGACAAGAAAATTCCAAAAAAATAGCAAAAAATTGAAAAAATTAAAAAAGCTCTTTCCGATATAATTTTTAGCCAAAACGGGATGAGATAGGCCGAGAAAGAGGGAAAAAAATTTTACTCCCGAATGCCGTTCATACTCGACCCGGCCAAGAAAATTCCGAAAGAAATAGTAAGAAAATTGAAAAAAATTTAAAAACCTCTTTCTGACATTATTTTTAGCCAAAACGGGATGAGATAGCCCGAGGAAGAGAAAAAAAAAAATTTACTTCCGAATTCCGTTCGTACTCGACTCGTGCAAGAAAATTCCGAAAAATATAGCAAATAAATTGAAAAAAATTAAAAAACCTCTTTCCGACATTATTTCTAGCCAAAACGGGATGAGATAGGCCGAGAAAGAGAAAAAAAAAAAATTTACTTCCGAATTCCGTTCAAACTCGACTCGGGAAGAAAATTCAGAGTAAAATTTCAAAAAAATTGAAAAAATTAAAAAAACCTCTTTCCGATATTAATTTCAGCCAAAACGGTATGAAATCGTCCGAGATAGAGAAAAAAAAAATTTTACTCCCGAATTCCGTTCAAACTCGACCCAGGCAAGAAAATTCCGAAAAAAATAGCAAAAAAATTTTAAAAATTAAAAAACCTCTTTCTGACATTATTTTTAGCCAAAACGGGATAAGATAGGCCGAGAAAGAGAGAAAAAAATTTTACTTCCGAATTCCGCTCATACTCGACCCAGACACAAAAATTCCAAAAAAATAGCAAAAAAATTGAAAAAATAAAAAAACGTCCTTCCGATATTATTTTTAGCCAAAACGGGATGAGATAGGCCGAGAAAGAGGGAAAAAAACTTTACTCCCCGAATGCCGTTGAAACTCGACCCAGACAAGAAAATTCCAAAAAAATAGCAAAAAAATTGAAAAAATTAAAAAAGCTCTTTCCGATATAATTTTTAGCCAAAACGGGATGAGATAGGCCGAGAAAGAGGGAAAAAAATTTTGCTCCCGAATGCCGTTCATACTCGACCCGGCCAAGAAAATTCCGAAAGAAATAGTAAGTAAATTGAAAAAATTTAAAAACCTCTTTCCGATATTATTTTTAGCCAAAACGGGATGAGATAGCCCGAGGAAGAGAAAAAAAAAAAAATTTTACTTCCGAATTCCGTTCATACTCGACTCGGGCAAGAAAATTCCGAAAAAAATAGCAAATAAATTGAAAAAATTAAAAAACCTCTTTCCGACATTATTTCTAGCCAAAAACGGGATGAGATAGGCCGAGAAAGAGAAAAAAAAAAATTTTACTTCCGAATTTCGTTCAAACTCGACTCGGGCAAGAAAATTCAGAGTAAAATTTCAAAAAAATTGAAAAAATTAAAAAAACCACTTTCCGATATTAATTTCAGCCAAAACGGTATGAATTCGTCCGAGATAGAGAAAAAAAAATTTTACTCCCGAATTCCGTTCATACTCGACCCAGGCAAGAAAATTCCGAAAAAAATAGCAAAAAAATTTAAAAAATTAAAAAACCCTCTTTCTGACATTATTTTTAGCCAAAACGGGATGAGATAGGCCGAGAAAGAGAGAGAAATAGTTTTTACTCCCGAATTCCGCTCATACTCGACCCAGACACAAAAATTCCAAAAAAATAGCAGAAAAAATTGAAAAAATAAAAAAACGCCCTTCCGATATTATTTTTAGCCAAAACGGGGATGAGATAGGCCGAGAAAGAGGGAAAAAATTTTACTCCCGAATGCCGTTCATACTCGACCCAGACAAGAAAATTCCAAAAAAGTTAGCAAAAAAATTGAAAAAATTAAAAAACCTCTTTCCGATATTATTTTTAGCCAAAACGGGATGAGATAGGCTGAGAAAGAGGGAAAAAAAAATTTTACTCCCGAATGCCGTTCATACTCGACCCGGCCAAGAAAATTCCGAAAAAAGTAGTAAAAAAAATTGAAAAAATTTAAAAACCTCTTTCCAACATTATTTTTAGCCAAAACGGGATGAGATTGGCCGAGAAAGAGAAAAAAAAATTTTACTTCCGAATTCCGTTCATACTCGAGTCGGGCAAGAAAATTCCGGAAAAAATAGCAAATAAATTGAAAAAATTAAAAAGCCTCTCTCCGACATTATTTTTAGCCAAAATGGGATGAGAGAGGCCGAGAAAGAGAAAAAAAAATTTTACTTCCGAATTCCGTTCAAACCCGACTCGGGCAAGAAAATTCCAAAAAAAATTGAAAAAAATTGGGAAAAATAAAAAAACCTCTTTCCGATATTAATTTCTGCCAAAACGGTATGAAATCATCCGAGATAGAGAAAAAAAAATTTTACTCCCGAATTCCGTTCATACTCGACCCAGGCAAGAAAATTCCAAAAAAAATAGCAAAAAAATTTAAAAAATTAAAAAACCTCTTTCTGACATTATTTTTAGCCAAAACGGGATGAGACAGGCCGAGAAAGAGAGAAAAAAATTTTACTTCCGAATTCCGCTCATACTCGACCCAGACACAAAAATTCCAAAAAAATAGCAAAAAAATTGAAAAAATAAAAAAACGTCCTTCCGATATTATTTTTAGCCAAAACGGGATGAGATAGGCCGAGAAAGAGGGAAAAAATTTTACTCCCGAATGCCGTTCATACTCGACCCAGACAAGAAAATTCCAAAAAAGTTAGCAAAAAAATTGAAAAAATTAAAAAACCTCTTTCCGATATTATTTTTAGCCAAAACGGGATGAGATAGGCTGAGAAAGAGGGAAAAAAAATTTTACTCCCGAATGCCGTTCATACTCGACCCGGCCAAGAAAATTCCGAAAAAAGTAGTAAAAAAATTGAAAAAATTTAAAAACCTCTTTCCGACATTATTTTTAGCCAAAACGGGATGAGATTGGCCGAGAAAGAGAAAAAAAAATTTTACTTCCGAATTCCGTTCATACTCGAGTCGGGCAAGAAAATTCCGGAAAAAATAGCAAATAAATTGAAAAAATTAAAAAGCCTCTTTCCGACATTATTTTTAGCCAAAATGGGATGAGAGAGGCCGAGAAAGAGAAAAAAAAATTTTACTTCGGAATTCCGCTCATACTCGACCCAGACACAAAAATTCCAAAAAAATAGCAAAAAAATTGAAAAAATAAAAAAAGGTCCTTCCGATATTATTTTTAGCCAAAACGGGATGAGATAGGCCGAGAAAGAGGAAAAAAATTTTACTCCCGAATGCCGTTCAAACTCGACCCAGACAAGAAAATTCCAAAAAAATAGCAAAAAAATTGAAAAAATTAAAAAAGCTCTTTCCGATATAATTTTTAGCCAAAACGGGATGAGATAGGCCGAGAAAGGGGGAAAAAAATTTTACTCCCGAATGCCGTTCATACTCGACCCGGCCAAGAAAATTCCGAAAGAAATAGTAAGAAAATTGAAAAAAATTTAAAAACCTCTTTCCGACATTATTTTTAGCCAAAACGGGATGAGATAGCCCGAGGAAGAGAAAAAAAAAAATTTACTTCCGAATTCCGTTCGTACTCGACTCGGGCAAGAAAATTCCGAAAAAAAATAGCAAATAAATTGAAAAAATTAAAAAACCTCTTTCCGACATTATTTCTAGCCAAAACGGGATGAGATAGGCCGAGAAAGAGAAAAAAAAATTTACTTCCGAATTCCGTTCAAACTCGACTCGGGAAGAAAATTCAGAGTAAAATTTCAAAAAAATTGAAAAAATTAAAAAAACCTCTTTCCGATATTAATTTCAGCCAAAACGGTATGAAATCGTCCGAGATAGAGAAAAAAAAATTTTACTCCCGAATTCCGTTCAAACTCGACCCAGGCAAGAAAATTCGGAAAAAAATAGCAAAAAAATTTAAAAAATTAAAAAACCTCTTTCTGACATTATTTTTAGCCAAAACGGGATGAGATAGGCCGAGAAAGAGAGAAAAAAATTTTACTCCCGAATTCCGCTCATACTCGACCCAGACACAAAAATTCCAAAAAAATAGCAAAAAAATTGAAAAAATAAAAAAACGTCCTTCCGATATTATTTTTAGCCAAAACGGGATGAGATAGGCCGAGAAAGAGGGAAAAAATTTTACTCCCGAATGCCGTTCAAACTCGACCCAGACAAGAAAATTCCAAAAAAATAGCAAAAAAATTGAAAAAATTAAAAAAGCTCTTTCCGATATAATTTTTAGCTAAAACGGGATGAGATAGGCCGAGAAAGAGGGAAAAAAATTTTGCTCCCGAATGCCGTTCATACTCGACCCGGCCAAGAAAATTCCGAAAGAAATAGTAAGAAAATTGAAAAAATTTAAAAACCTCTTTCCGACATTATTTTTAGCCAAAACGGGATGAGATAGCCCGAGGAAGAGAAAAAAAAAAAAATTTTACTTCCGAATTCCGTTCATACTCGACTCGGGCAAGAAAATTCTGAAAAAAATAGCAAATAAATTGAAAAAATTAAAAAACCTCTTTCCGACATTATTTCTAGCCAAAACGGGATGAGATAGGCCAAGAAAGAGAAAAAAAAATTTTACTTCCGAATTCCGTTCAAACTCGACTCGGGCAAGAAAATTCAGAGTAAAATTTCAAAAAAATTGAAAAAATTAAAAAAACCTCTTTCCGATATTAATTTCAGCCAAAACGGTCTGAAATCGTCCGAGATAGAGAAAAAAAAATTTTACTCCCGAATTCCGTTCATACTCGACCCAGGCAAGAAAATTCCGAAAAAAATAGCAAAAAAATTTAAAAAATTAAAAAACCTCTTTCTGACATTATTTTTAGCCAAAACGGGATGAGATAGGCCGAGAAAGAGAGAAAAAAATTTTACTCCCGAATTCCGCTCATACTCGACCCAGACACAAAAATTCCAAAAAAATAGCAGAAAAATTGAAAAAATAAAAAAACGTCCTTCCGATATTATTTTTAGCCAAAACGGGGATGAGATAGGCCTAGAAAGAGGGAAAAAATTTTACTCCCGAATGCCGTTCATACTCGACCCAGACAAGAAAATTCCAAAAAAGTTAGCAAAAAAATTGAAAAAATTAAAAAACCTCTTTCCGATATTATTTTTGGCCAAAACGGGATGGGATAGGCTGAGAAAGAGGTAAAAAAAATTTTACTCCCGAATGCCGTTCATACTCGACTCGGCCAAGAAAATTCCGAAAAAAGTAGTAAAAAAATTGAAAAAATTTAAAAACCTCTTTCCAACATTATTTTTAGCCAAAACGGGATGAGATTGGCCGAGAAAGAGAAAAAAAAATTTTACTTCCGAATTCCGTTCATACTCGAGTCGGGCAAGAAAATTCCGGAAAAAATAGCAAATAAATTGAAAAAATTAAAAAGCCTCTTTCCGACATTATTTTTAGCCAAAATGGGATGAGAGAGGCCGAGAAAGAGAAAAAAAAATTTTACTTCCGAATTCCGTTCAAACCCGACTCGGGCAAGAAAATTCCAAAAAAAATTGAAAAAAATTGGGAAAAATAAAAAAACCTCTTTCCGATATTAATTTCTGCCAAAACGGTATGAAATCGTCCGAGATAGAGAAAAAAAAATTTTACTCCCGAATTCCGTTCATACTCGACCCTGGCAAGAAAATTCCGAAAAAAATAGCAAAAAAATTTAAAAAATTAAAAAACCTCTTTCTGACATTATTTTTAGCCAAAACGGGATGAGAC
The DNA here is from genome assembly GCA_036321655.1 of Quercus alba. NCBI lineage: Eukaryota > Viridiplantae > Streptophyta > Magnoliopsida > Fagales > Fagaceae > Quercus > Quercus alba. Next base: position 1,094,612 of record JAYJMT010000014.1, read on the forward strand.
AGGCCGAGAAAGAGGGAAAAAAATTTTACTCCCGAATGCCGTTCATACTCGACCCGGCCACGAAAATTCCGAAAGAAATAGTAAGAAAATTGAAAAAAATTTAAAAACCTCTTTCCGACATTATTTTTAGCCAAAACGGGATGAGATAGCCCGAGGAAGAGAAAAAAAAAAATTTACTTCCGAATTCCGTTCGTACTCGACTCGTGCAAGAAAATTCCGAAAAAAATAGCAAATAAATTGAAAAAAATTAAAAAACCTCTTTCCGACATTATTTCTAGCCAAAACGGGATGAGATAGGCCGAGAAAGAGAAAAAAAAAAATTTACTTCCGAATTCCGTTCAAACTCGACTCGGGAAGAAAATTCAGAGTAAAATTTCAAAAAAATTGAAAAAATTAAAAAAACCTCTTTCCGATATTAATTTCAGCCAAAACGGTATGAAATCGTCCGAGATAGAGAAAAAAAAATTTTACTCCCGAATTCCGTTCAAACTCGACCCAGGCAAGAAAATTCCGAAAAAAATAGCAAAAAATTTTAAAAAATTAAAAAACCTCTTTCTGACATTATTTTTAGCCAAAACGGGATGAGATAGGCCGAGAAAGAGAGAAAAAAATTTTACTTCCGAATTCCGCTCATACTCGACCCAGACACAAAAATTCCAAAAAAATAGCAAAAAAATTGAAAAAATAAAAAAAACGTCCTTCCGATATTATTTTTAGCCAAAACGGGATGAGATAGGCCGAGAAAGAGGGAAAAAATTTTACTCCCGAATGCCGTTCAAACTCGACCCAGACAAGAAAATTCCAAAAAAATAGCAAAAAAATTGAAAAAATTAAAAAAGCTCTTTCCGATATAATTTTTAGCTAAAACGGGATGAGATAGGCCGAGAAAGAGGGAAAAAAATTTTGCTCCCGAATGCCGTTCATACTCGACCCGGCCAAGAAAATTCCGAAAGAAATAGTAAGAAAATTGAAAAAATTTAAAAACCTCTTTCCGACATTATTTTTAGCCAAAACGGGATGAGATAGCCCGAGGAAGAGAAAAAAAAAAAAATTTTACTTCCGAATTCCGTTCATACTCGACTCGGGCAAGAAAATTCTGAAAAAAATAGCAAATAAATTGAAAAAATTAAAAAACCTCTTTCCGACATTATTTCTAGCCAAAACGGGATGAGATAGGCCAAGAAAGAGAAAAAAAAATTTTACTTCCGAATTCCGTTCAAACTCGACTCGGGCAAGAAAATTCAGAGTAAAATTTCAAAAAAATTGAAAAAATTAAAAAAACCTCTTTCCGATATTAATTTCAGCCAAAACGGTATGAATTCGTCCGAGATAGAGAAAAAAAAATTTTACTCCCGAATTCCGTTCATACTCGACCCAGGCAAGAAAATTCCGAAAAAAATAGCAAAAAAATTTAAAAAATTAAAAAACCTCTTTCTGACATTATTTTTAGCCAAAACGGGATGAGATAGACCGAGAAAGAGAGAAAAAAGTTTTACTCCCGAATTCCGCTCATACTCGACCCAGACACAAAAATTCCAAAAAAATAGCAGAAAAATTGAAAAAATAAAAAAACGCCCTTCCGATATTATTTTTAGCCAAAACGGGGATGAGATAGGCCGAGAAAGAGGGAAAAAATTTTACTCCCGAATGCCGTTCATACTCGACCCAGACAAGAAAATTCCAAAAAAGTTAGCAAAAAAATTGAAAAAATTAAAAAACCTCTTTCCGATATTATTTTTAGCCAAAACGGGATGAGATAGGCAGAGAAAGAGGGAAAAAAAATTTTACTCCCGAATGCCGTTCATACTCGACCCGGCCAAGAAAATTCCGAAAAAAGTAGTAAAAAAATTTAAAAAATTTAAAAACCTCTTTCCAACATTATTTTTAGCCAAAACGGGGTGAGATTGGCCGAGAAAGAGAAAAAAAAAATTTACTTCCGAATTCCGTTCATACTCGAGTCGGGCAAGAAAATTCCGGAAAAAATAGCAAATAAATTGAAAAAATTAAAAAGCCTCTTTCCGACATTATTTTTAGCCAAAATGGGATGAGAGAGGCCGAGAAAGAGAAAAAAAAATTTTACTTCCGAATTCCGTTCAAACCCGACTCGGGCAAGAAAATTCCAAAAAAAATTGAAAAAAATTGGGAAAAATAAAAAAACCTCTTTCCGATATTAATTTCTGCCAAAACGGTATGAAATCGTCCGAGATAGAGAAAAAAAAATTTTACTCCCGAATTCCGTTCATACTCGACCCAGGCAAGAAAATTCCAAAAAAAATAGCAAAAAAATTAAAAAAATTAAAAAACCTCTTTCTGACATTATTTTTTAGCCAAAACGGGATGAGACAGGCCGAGAAAGAGAGAAAAAAATTTTACTTCCGAATTCCGCTCATACTCGACCCAGACACAAAAATTCCAAAAAAATAGCAAAAAAATTGAAAAAATAAAAAAACGTCCTTCCGATATTATTTTTAGCCAAAACGGGATGAGATAGGCCGAGAAAGAGGGAAAAAATTTTACTCCCGAATGCCGTTCATACTCGACCCAGACAAGAAAATTCCAAAAAAGTTAGCAAAAAAATTGAAAAAATTAAAAAACCTCTTTCCGATATTATTTTTAGCCAAAACGGGATGAGATAGGCTGAGAAAGAGGGAAAAAAAATTTTACTCCCGAATGCCGTTCATACTCGACCCGGCCAAGAAAATTCCGAAAAAAGTAGTAAAAAAATTGAAAAAATTTAAAAACCTCTTTCCGACATTATTTTTAGCCAAAACGGGATGAGATTGGGCCGAGAAAGAGAAAAAAAAATTTACTTCCGAATTCCGTTCATACTCGAGTCGGGCAAGAAAATTCCGGAAAAATAGCAAATAAATTGAAAAAATTAAAAAGCCTCTTTCCGACATTATTTTTAGCCAAAATGGGATGAGAGAGGCCGAGAAAGAGAAAAAAAATTTTACTTCGGAATTCCGCTCATACTCGACCCAGACACAAAAATTCCAAAAAAATGGCAAAAAAATTGAAAAAATAAAAAAAAGGTCCTTCCGATATTATTTTTAGCCAAAACGGGATGAGATAGGCCGAGAAAGAGGGAAAAAATTTTACTCCCGAATGCCGTTCAAACTCGACCCAGACCAGAAAATTCCAAAAAAATAGCAAAAAAATTGAAAAAATTAAAAAAGCTCTTTCCGATATAATTTTTTAGCCAAAAACGGGATGAGATAGGCCGAGAAAGAGGAAAAAAAAAATTTACTTCCCGAATGCCGTTCATACTCGACCCGGCCAAGAAAATTCCGAAAGAAATAGTAAGAAAATTGAAAAAAAATTTAAAAACCTCATTCCGACATTATTTTTAGCCAAAACGGGATGAGATAGCCCGAGGAAGAGAAAAAAAAAAATTTACTTCCGAATTCCGTTCGTACTCGACTCGGGCAAGAAAATTCCGAAAAAAATAGCAAATAAATTGAAAAAATTAAAAAACCTCTTTCCGACATTATTTCTAGCCAAAACGGGATGAGATAGGCCGAGAAAGAGAAAAAAAATTTACTTCCGAATTCCGTTCAAACTCGACTCGGGAAGAAAATTCAGAGTAAAATTTCAAAAAAATTGAAAAAATTAAAAAAACCTCTTTCCGATATTAATTTCAGCCAAAACGGTATGAAATCGTCCGAGATAGAGAAAAAAAAATTTTACTCCCGAATTCCGTTCAAACTCGACCCAGGCAAGAAAATTCCGAAAAAAATATCAAAAAAATTTAAAAAATTAAAAAACCTCTTTCTGACATTATTTTTAGCCAAAACGGGATGAGATAGGCCGAGAAAGAGAGAAAAAAATTTTACTCCCGAATTCCGCTCATACTCGACCCAGACACAAAAATTCCAAAAAAATAGCAAAAAAATTGAAAAAATAAAAAAACGTCCTTCCGATATTATTTTTAGCCAAAACGGGATGAGATAGGCCGAGAAAGAGGGAAAAAATTTTACTCCCGAATGCCGTTCAAACTCGACCCAGACAAGAAAATTCCAAAAAAATAGCAAAAAAATTGAAAAAATTAAAAAAGCTCTTTCCGATATAATTTTTAGCCAAAACGGGATGAGATAGGCCGAGAAAGAGGGAAAAAAATTTTGCTCCCGAATGCCGTTCATACTCGACCTGGCCAAGAAAATTCCGAAAGAAATAGTAAGAAAATTGAAAAAATTTAAAAACCTCTTTCCGACATTATTTTTAGCCAAAACGGGATGAGATAGCCCGAGGAAGAGAAAAAAAAAAAATTTTACTTCCGAATTCCGTTCATACTCGACTCGGGCAAGAAAATTCTGAAAAAAATAGCAAATAAATTGAAAAAATTAAAAAACCTCTTTCCGACATTATTTCTAGCCAAAACGGGATGAGATAGGCCGAGAAAGAGAAAAAAAAATTTTACTTCCGAATTCCGTTCAAACTCGACTCGGGCAAGAAAATTCAGAGTAAAATTTCAAAAAAATTGAAAATTTTAAAAAAAACCTCTTTCCGATATTAATTTCAGCCAAAACGGTCTGAAATCGTCCGAGATAGAGAAAAAAAAATTTTACTCCCGAATTCCGTTCATACTCGACCCAGGCAAGAAAATTCCGAAAAAAATAGCAAAAAAATTTAAAAAATTAAAAAACCTCTTTCTGACATTATTTTTAGCCAAAACGGGATGAGATAGGCCGAGAAAGAGAGAAAAAAATTTTACTCCCGAATTCCGCTCATACTCGACCCAGACACAAAAATTCCAAAAAAATAGCAGAAAAATTGAAAAAATAAAAAAACGTCCTTCCGATATTATTTTTAGCCAAAACGGGGATGAGATAGGCCGAGAAAGAGGGAAAAAATTTTACTCCCGAATGCCGTTCATACTCGACCCAGACAAGAAAATTCCAAAAAAGTTAGCAAAAAAATTGAAAAAATTAAAAAACCTCTTTCCGATATTATTTTTAGCCAAAACGGGATGAGATAGGCTGAGAAAGAGGTAAAAAAAATTTTACTCCCGAATGCCGTTCATACTCGACTCGGCCAAGAAAATTCCGAAAAAAGTAGTAAAAAAATTGAAAAAATTTAAAAACCTCTTTCCAACATTATTTTTGGCCAAAACGGGATGAGATTGGCCGAGAAAGAGAAAAAAAAATTTTACTTCCGAATTCCGTTCATACTCGAGTCGGGCAAGAAAATTCCGGAAAAAATAGCAAATAAATTGAAAAAATTAAAAAGCCTCTTTCCGACATTATTTTTAGCCAAAATGGGATGAGAGAGGCCGAGAAAGAGAAAAAAAAATTTTACTTCGGAATTCCGCTCATACTCGACCCAGACACAAAAATTCCAAAAAAATAGCAAAAAAATTGAAAAAATAAAAAAAGGTCCTTCCGGTATTATTTTTAGCCAAAACGGGATGAGATAGGCCGAGAAAGAGGGAAAAAATTTTACTCCCGAATGCCGTTCAAACTCGACCCAGACAAGAAAATTCCAAAAAAATAGCAAAAAAATTGAAAAAATTAAAAAAGCTCTTTCCGATATAATTTTTAGCCAAAACGGGATGAGATAGGCCGAGAAAGAGGGAAAAAAATTTTACTCCCGAATGCCGTTCATACTCGACCCGGCCAAGAAAATTCCGAAAGAAATAGTAAGAAAATTGAAAAAAATTTAAAAACCTCTTTCCGACATTATTTTTAGCCAAAACGGGATGAGATAGCCCGAGGAAGAGAAAAAAAAAAAATTTACTTCCGAATTCCGTTCGTACTCGACTCGTGCAAGAAAATTCCGAAAAAAATAGCAAATAAATTGAAAAAAATTAAAAAACCTCTTTCCGACATTATTTCTAGCCAAAACGGGATGAGATAGGCCGAGAAAGAGAAAAAAAAAAAATTTACTTCCGAATTCCGTTCAAACTCGACTCGGGAAGAAAATTCAGAGTAAAATTTCAAAAAAATTGAAAAAATTAAAAAAACCTCTTTCCGATATTAATTTCAGCCAAAACGGTATGAAATCGTCCGAGATAGAGAAAAAAAAATTTTACTCCCGAATTCCGTTCAAACTCGACCCAGGCAAGAAAATTCCGAAAAAAATAGCAAAAAAATTTAAAAAATTAAAAAACCTCTTTCTGACATTATTTTTAGCCAAAACGGGATAAGATAGGCCGAGAAAGAGAGAAAAAAATTTTACTTCCGAATTCCGCTCATACTCGACCCAGACACAAAAATTCCAAAAAAATAGCAAAAAAATTGAAAAAATAAAAAAACGTCCTTCCGATATTATTTTTAGCCAAAACGGGATGAGATAGGCCGAGAAAGAGGGAAAAAATTTTACTCCCGAATGCCGTTGAAACTCGACCCAGACAAGAAAATTCCAAAAAAATAGCAAAAAAATTGAAAAAATTAAAAAAGCTCTTTCCGATATAATTTTTAGCCAAAACGGGATGAGATAGGCCGAGAAAGAGGGAAAAAAATTTTGCTCCCGAATGCCGTTCATACTCGACCCGGCCAAGAAAATTCCGAAAGAAATAGTAAGAAAATTGAAAAAATTTAAAAACCTCTTTCCGATATTATTTTTAGCCAAAACGGGATGAGATAGCCCGAGGAAGAGAAAAAAAAAAAATTTTACTTCCGAATTCCGTTCATACTCGACTCGGGCAAGAAAATTCCGAAAAAAATAGCAAATAAATTGAAAAAATTAAAAAACCTCTTTCCGACATTATTTCTAGCCAAAACGGGATGAGATAGGCCGAGAAAGAGAAAAAAAAAATTTTACTTCCGAATTTCGTTCAAACTCGACTCGGGCAAGAAAATTCAGAGTAAAATTTCAAAAAAATTGAAAAAATTAAAAAAACCTCTTTCCGATATTAATTTCAGCCAAAACGGTATGAATTCGTCCGAGATAGAGAAAAAAAAATTTTACTCCCGAATTCCGTTCATACTCGACCCAGGCAAGAAAATTCCGAAAAAAATAGCAAAAAAATTTAAAAAATTAAAAAACCTCTTTCTGACATTATTTTTAGCCAAAACGGGATGAGATAGGCCGAGAAAGAGAGAAAATAGTTTTACTCCCGAATTCCGCTCATACTCGACCCAGACACAAAAATTCCAAAAAAATAGCAGAAAAATTGAAAAAATAAAAAAACGCCCTTCCGATATTATTTTTAGCCAAAATAGGGATGAGATAGGCCGAGAAAGAGGGAAAAAATTTTACTCCCGAATGCCGTTCATACTCGACCCAGACAAGAAAATTCCAAAAAAGTTAGCAAAAAAATTGAAAAAATTAAAAAACCTCTTTCCGATATTATTTTTAGCCAAAACGGGATGAGATAGGCTGAGAAAGAGGGAAAAAAAATTTTACTCCCGAATGCCGTTCATACTCGACCCGGCCAAGAAAATTCCGAAAAAAGTAGTAAAAAAATTGAAAAAATTTAAAAACCTCTTTCTAACATTATTTTTAGCCAAAACGGGATGAGATTGGCCGAGAAAGAGAAAAAAAAATTTTACTTCCGAATTCCGTTCATACTCGAGTCGGGCAAGAAAATTCCGGAAAAAATAGCAAATAAATTGAAAAAATTAAAAAGCCTCTTTCCGACATTATTTTTAGCCAAAATGGGATGAGAGAGGCCGAGAAAGAGAAAAAAAAATTTTACTTCCGAATTCCGTTCAAACCCGACTCGGGCAAGAAAATTCCAAAAAAAAATTGAAAAAAATTGGGAAAAATAAAAAAACCTCTTTCCGATATTAATTTCTGCCAAAACGGTATGAAATCATCCGAGATAGAGAAAAAAAAATTTTACTCCCGAATTCCGTTCATACTCGACCCAGGCAAGAAAATTCCAAAAAAAATAGCAAAAAAATTTAAAAAATTAAAAAACCTCTTTCTGACATTATTTTTAGCCAAAACGGGATGAGATAGGCCGAGAAAGAGAGAAAAAAATTTTACTTCCGAATTCCGCTCATACTCGACCCAGACACAAAAATTCCAAAAAAATAGCAAAAAAATTGAAAAAATAAAAAAACGTCCTTCCGATATTATTTTTAGCCAAAACGAGAGGAGATAGGCCGAGAAAGAGGGAAAAAATTTTACTCCCGAATGCCGTTCATACTCGACCCAGACAAGAAAATTCCAAAAAAGTTAGCAAAAAAATTGAAAAAATTAAAAAACCTCTTTCCGATATTATTTTTAGCCAAAACGGGATGAGATCGGCTGAGAAAGAGGGAAAAAAAATTTTACTCCCGAATGCCGTTCATACTCGACCCGGCCAAGAAAATTCCGAAAAAAGTAGTAAAAAAATTGAAAAAATTTAAAAACCTCTTTCCGACATTATTTTTAGCCAAAACGGGATGAGATTGGCCGAGAAAGAGAAAAAAAAATTTTACTTCCGAATTCCGTTCATACTCGAGTCGGGCAAGAAAATTCCGGAAAAAATAGCAAATAAATTGAAAAAATTAAAAAGCCTCTTTCCGACATTATTTTTAGCCAAAATGGGATGAGAGAGGCCGAGAAAGAGAAAAAAAAATTTTACTTCGGAATTCCGCTCATACTCGTCCCAGACACAAAAATTCCAAAAAAATAGCAAAAAAATTGAAAAAATAAAAAAAGGTCCTTCCGATATTATTTTTAGCCAAAACGGGATGAGATAGGCCGAGAAAGAGGGAAAAAATTTTACTCCCGAATGCCGTTCAAACTCGACCCAGACAAGAAAATTCCAAAAAAATAGCAAAAAAATTGAAAAAATTAAAAAAGCTCTTTCCGATATAATTTTTAGCCAAAACGGGATGAGATAGGCCGAGAAAGAGGGAAAAAAATTTTACTCCCGAATGCCGTTCATACTCGACCCGGCCAAGAAAATTCCGAAAGAAATAGTAAGAAAATTGAAAAAAATTTAAAAACCTCTTTCCGACATTATTTTTAGCCAAAACGGGATGAGATAGCCCGAGGAAGAGAAAAAAAAAAATTTACTTCCGAATTCCGTTCGTACTCGACTCGGGCAAGAAAATTCCGAAAAAAATAGCAAATAAATTGAAAAAATTAAAAAACCTCTTTCCGACATTATTTCTAGCCAAAACGGGATGAGATAGGCCGAGAAAGAGAAAAAAAAATTTACTTCCGAATTCCGTTCAAACTCGACTCGGGAAGAAAATTCAGAGTAAAATTTCAAAAAAATTGAAAAAATTAAAAAAACCTCTTTCCGATATTAATTTCAGCCAAAACGGTATGAAATCGTCCGAGATAGAGAAAAAAAAATTTTACTCCCGAATTCCGTTCAAACTCGACCCAGGCAAGAAAATTCCGAAAAAAATAGCAAAAAAATTTAAAAAATTAAAAAACCTCTTTCTGACATTATTTTTAGCCAAAACGGGATGAGATAGGCCGAGAAAGAGAGAAAAAAATTTTACTCCCGAATTCCGCTCATACTCGACCCAGACACAAAAATTCCAAAAAAATAGCAAAAAAATTGAAAAAATAAAAAAACGTCCTTCCGATATTATTTTTAGCCAAAACGGGATGAGATAGGCCGAGAAAGAGGGAAAAAATTTTACTCCCGAATGCCGTTCAAACTCGACCCAGACAAGAAAATTCCAAAAAAATAGCAAAAAAATTGAAAAAATTAAAAAAGCTCTTTCCGATATAATTTTTAGCTAAAACGGGATGAGATAGGCCGAGAAAGAGGGAAAAAAATTTTGCTCCCGAATGCCGTTCATACTCGACCCGGCCAAGAAAATTCCGAAAGAAATAGTAAGAAAATTGAAAAAATTTAAAAACCTCTTTCCGACATTATTTTTAGCCAAAACGGGATGAGATAGCCCGAGGAAGAGAAAAAAAAAAAATTTTACTTCCGAATTCCGTTCATACTCGACTCGGGCAAGAAAATTCTGAAAAAAATAGCAAATAAATTGAAAAAATTAAAAAACCTCTTTCCGACATTATTTCTAGCCAAAACGGGATGAGATAGGCCGAGAAAGAGAAAAAAAAAATTTACTTCCGAATTTCGTTCAAACTCGACTCGGGCAAGAAAATTCAGAGTAAAATTTCAAAAAAATTGAAAAAATTAAAAAAACCTCTTTCCGATATTAATTTCAGCCAAAACGGTATGAATTCGTCCGAGATAGAGAAAAAAAAATTTTACTCCCGAATTCCGTTCATACTCGACCCAGGCAAGAAAATTCCGAAAAAAATAGCAAAAAAATTTAAAAAATTAAAAAACCTCTTTCTGACATTATTTTTAGCCAAAACGGGATGAGATAGGCCGAGAAAGAGAGAAAAAAGTTTTACTCCCGAATTCCGCTCATACTCGACCCAGACACAAAAATTCCAAAAAAATAGCAGAAAAATTGAAAAAATAAAAAAACGCCCTTCCGATATTATTTTTAGCCAAAACGGGGATGAGATAGGCCGAGAAAGAGGGAAAAAATTTTACTCCCGAATGCCGTTCATACTCGACCCAGACAAGAAAATTCCAAAAAAGTTAGCAAAAAAATTGAAAAAATTAAAAAACCTCTTTCCGATATTATTTTTAGCCAAAACGGGATGAGATAGGCTGAGAAAGAGGGAAAAAAAATTTTACTCCCGAATGCCGTTCATACTCGACCCGGCCAAGAAAATTCCGAAAAAAGTAGTAAAAAAATTGAAAAAATTTAAAAACCTCTTTCCAACATTATTTTTAGCCAAAACGGGATGAGATTGGCCGAGAAAGAGAAAAAAAAATTTTACTTCCAAATTCCGTTCATACTCGAGTCGGGCAAGAAAATTCCGGAAAAAATAGCAAATAAAGTGAAAAAATTAAAAAGCCTCTTTCCGACATTATTTTTAGCCAAAATGGGATGAGAGAGGCCGAGAAAGAGAAAAAAAAATTTTACTTCCGAATTCCGTTCAAACCCGACTCGGGCAAGAAAATTCCAAAAAAAATTGAAAAAAATTGGGAAAAATAAAAAAACCTCTTTCCGATATTAATTTCTGCCAAAACGGTATGAAATCGTCCGAGATAGAGAAAAAAAAATTTTACTCCCGAATTCCGTTCATACTCGACCCAGGCAAGAAAATTCCAAAAAAAATAGCAAAAAAATTTAAAAAATTAAAAAACCTCTTTCTGACATTATTTTTAGCCAAAACGGGATGAGACAGGCCGAGAAAGAGAGAAAAAAATTTTACTCCCGAATTCCGCTCATACTCGACCCAGACACAAAAATTCCAAAAAAATAGCAAAAAAATTGAAAAAATAAAAAAACGTCCTTCCGATATTATTTTTAGCCAAAACGGGATGAGATAGGCCGAGAAAGAGGGAAAAAATTTTACTCCCGAATGCCGTTCATACTCGACCCAGACAAGAAAATTCCAAAAAAGTTAGCAAAAAAATTGAAAAAATTAAAAAACCTCTTTCCGATATTATTTTTAGCCAAAACGGGATGAGATAGGCTGAGAAAGAGGGAAAAAAAATTTTACTCCCGAATGCCGTTCATACTCGACCCGGCCAAGAAAATTCCGAAAAAAGTAGTAAAAAAATTGAAAAAATTTAAAAACCTCTTTCCGACATTATTTTTAGCCAAAACGGGATGAGATTGGCCGAGAAAGAGAAAAAAAAATTTTACTTCCGAATTCCGTTCATACTCGAGTCGGGCAAGAAAATTCCGGAAAAAATAGCAAATAAATTGAAAAAATTAAAAAGCCTCTTTCCGACATTATTTTTAGCCAAAATGGGATGAGAGAGGCCGAGAAAGAGAAAAAAAAATTTTACTTCGGAATTCCGCTCATACTCGACCCAGACACAAAAATTCCAAAAAAATAGCAAAAAAATTGAAAAAATAAAAAAAGGTCCTTCCGATATTATTTTTAGCCAAAACGGGATGAGATAGGCCGAGAAAGAGGGAAAAAATTTTACTCCCGAATGCCGTTCAAACTCGACCCAGACAAGAAAATTCCAAAAAAATAGCAAAAAAATTGAAAAAATTAAAAAAGCTCTTTCCGATATAATTTTTAGCCAAAACGGGATGAGATAGGCCGAGAAAGAGGGAAAAAAATTTTACTCCCGAATGCCGTTCATACTCGACCCGGCCAAGAAAATTCCGAAAGAAATAGTAAGAAAATTGAAAAAAATTTAAAAACCTCATTCCGACATTATTTTTAGCCAAAACGGGATGAGATAGCCCGAGGAAGAGAAAAAAAAAAATTTACTTCCGAATTCCGTTCGTACTCGACTCGGGCAAGAAAATTCCGAAAAAAATAGCAAATAAATTGAAAAAATTAAAAAACCTCTTTCCGACATTATTTCTAGCCAAAACGGGATGAGATAGGCCGAGAAAGAGAAAAAAAAATTTACTTCCGAATTCCGTTCAAACTCGACTCGGGAAGAAAATTCAGAGTAAAATTTCAAAAAAATTGAAAAAATTAAAAAAACCTCTTTCCGATATTAATTTCAGCCAAAACGGTATGAAATCGTCCGAGATAGAGAAAAAAAAATTTTACTCCCGAATTCCGTTCAAACTCGACCCAGGCAAGAAAATTCCGAAAAAATAGCAAAAAAATTTAAAAAATTAAAAAACCTCTTTCTGACATTATTTTTAGCCAAAACGGGATGAGATAGGCCGAGAAAGAGAGAAAAAAATTTTACTCCCGAATTCCGCTCATACTCGACCCAGACACAAAAATTCCAAAAAAATAGCAAAAAAATTGAAAAAATAAAAAAACGTCCTTCCGATATTATTTTTAGCCAAAACGGGATGAGATAGGCCGAGAAAGAGGGAAAAAATTTTACTCCCGAATGCCGTTCAAACTCGACCCAGACAAGAAAATTCCAAAAAAATAGCAAAAAAATTGAAAAAATTAAAAAAGCTCTTTCCGATATAATTTTTAGCTAAAACGGGATGAGATAGGCCGAGAAAGAGGGAAAAAAATTTTGCTCCCGAATGCCGTTCATACTCGACCTGGCCAAGAAAATTCCGAAAGAAATAGTAAGAAAATTGAAAAAATTTAAAAACCTCTTTCCGACATTATTTTTAGCCAAAACGGGATGAGATAGCCCGAGGAAGAGAAAAAAAAAAAATTTTACTTCCGAATTCCGTTCATACTCGACTCGGGCAAGAAAATTCTGAAAAAAATAGCAAATAAATTGAAAAAATTAAAAAACCTCTTTCCGACATTATTTCTAGCCAAAACGGGATGAGATAGGCCGAGAAAGAGAAAAAAAAATTTTACTTCCGAATTCCGTTCAAACTCGACTCGGGCAAGAAAATTCAGAGTAAAATTTCAAAAAAATTGAAAAAATTAAAAAAACCTCTTTCCGATATTAATTTCAGCCAAAACGGTCTGAAATCGTCCGAGATAGAGAAAAAAAAATTTTACTCCCGAATTCCGTTCATACTCGACCCAGGCAAGAAAATTCCGAAAAAAATAGCAAAAAAATTTAAAAAATTAAAAAACCTCTTTCTGACATTATTTTTAGCCAAAACGGGATGAGATAGGCCGAGAAAGAGAGAAAAAAATTTTACTCCCGAATTCCGCTCATACTCGACCCAGACACAAAAATTCCAAAAAAATAGCAGAAAAATTGAAAAAATAAAAAAACGTCCTTCCGATATTATTTTTAGCCAAAACGGGGATGAGATAGGCCGAGAAAGAGGGAAAAAATTTTACTCCCGAATGCCGTTCATACTCGACCCAGACAAGAAAATTCCAAAAAAGTTAGCAAAAAAATTGAAAAAATTAAAAAACCTCTTTCCGATATTATTTTTAGCCAAAACGGGATGAGATAGGCTGAGAAAGAGGTAAAAAAAATTTTACACCCGAATGCCGTTCATACTCGACTCGGCCAAGAAAATTCCGAAAAAAGTAGTAAAAAAATTGAAAAAATTTAAAAACCTCTTTCCAACATTATTTTTAGCCAAAACGGGATGAGATTGGCCGAGAAAGAGAAAAAAAAATTTTACTTCCGAATTCCGTTCATACTCGAGTCGGGCAAGAAAATTCCGGAAAAAATAGCAAATAAATTGAAAAAATTAAAAAGCCTCTTTCCGACATTATTTTTAGCCAAAATGGGATGAGAGAGGCCGAGAAAGAGAAAAAAAAATTTTACTTCGGAATTCCGCTCATACTCGACCCAGACACAAAAATTCCAAAAAAATAGCAAAAAAATTGAAAAAATAAAAAAAGGTCCTTCCGATATTATTTTTAGCCAAAACGGGATGAGATAGGCCGAGAAAGAGGGAAAAAATTTTACTCCCGAATGCCGTTCAAACTCGACCCAGACAAGAAAATTCCAAAAAAATAGCAAAAAAATTGAAAAAATTAAAAAAGCTCTTTCCGATATAATTTTTAGCCAAAACGGGATGAGATAGGCCGAGAAAGAGGGAAAAAAATTTTACTCCCGAATGCCGTTCATACTCGACCCGGCCAAGAAAATTCCGAAAGAAATAGTAAGAAAATTGAAAAAAATTTAAAAACCTCTTTCCGACATTATTTTTAGCCAAAACGGGATGAGATAGCCCGAGGAAGAGAAAAAAAAAATTTACTTCTGAATTCCGTTCGTACTCGACTCGTGCAAGAAAATTCCGAAAAAAATAGCAAATAAATTGAAAAAAATTAAAAAACCTCTTTCCGACATTATTTCTAGCCAAAACGGGATGAGATAGGCCGAGAAAGAGAAAAAAAAAATTTACTTCCGAATTCCGTTCAAACTCGACTCGGGAAGAAAATTCAGAGTAAAATTTCAAAAAAATTGAAAAAATTAAAAAAAACATCTTTCCGATATTAATTTCAGCCAAAACGGTATGAAATCGTCCGAGATAGAGAAAAAAAAATTTTATTCCCGAATTCCGTTCAAACTCGACCCAGGCAAGAAAATTCCGAAAAAAATAGCAAAAAAATTTAAAAAATTAAAAAACCTCTTTCTGACATTATTTTTAGCCAAAACGGGATGAGACAGGCCGAGAAAGAGAGAAAAAAATTTTACTTCCGAATTCCGCTCATACTCGACCCAGACACAAAAATTCCAAAAAAATAGCAAAAAAATTGAAAAAATAAAAAAACGTCCTTCCGATATTATTTTTAGTCAAAACGGGATGAGATAGGCCGAGAAAGAGGGAAAAAATTTTACTCCCGAATGCCGTTCATACTCGACCCAGACAAGAAAATTCCAAAAAAGTTAGCAAAAAAATTGAAAAAATTAAAAAACCTCTTTCTGATATTATTTTTAGCCAAAACGGGATGAGATAGGCTGAGAAAGAGGGAAAAAAAATTTTACTCCCGAATGCCGTTCATACTCGACCCGGCCAAGAAAATTCCGAAAAAAGTAGTAAAAAAATTGAAAAAATTTAAAAACCTCTTTCCGACATTATTTTTAGCCAAAACGGGATGAGATTGGCCGAGAAAGAGAAAAAAAAATTTTACTTCCGAATTTCGTTCATACTCGAGTCGGGCAAGAAAATTCCGGAAAAAATAGCAAATAAATTGAAAAAATTAAAAAGCCTCTTTCCGACATTATTTTTAGCCGAAATGGGATGAGAGAGGCCGAGAAAGAGAAAAAAAAATTTTACTTCGGAATTCCGCTCATACTCGACCCAGACACAAAAATTCCAAAAAAATAGCAAAAAAATTGAAAAAATAAAAAAAGGTCCTTCCGATATTATTTTTAGCCAAAACGGGATGAGATAGGCCGAGAAAGAGGGAAAAAATTTTACTCCCGAATGCCGTTCAAACTCGACCCAGACAAGAAAATTCCAAAAAAATAGCAAAAAAATTGAAAAAATTAAAAAAGCTCTTTCCGATATAATTTTTAGCCAAAACGGGATGAGATAGGCCGAGAAAGAGGGAAAAAAATTTTACTCCCGAATGCCGTTCATACTCGACCCGGCCAAGAAAATTCCGAAAGAAATAGTAAGAAAATTGAAAAAAATTTAAAAACCTCTTTCCGACATTATTTTTAGCCAAAACGGGATGAGATAGCCCGAGGAAGAGAAAAAAAAAAATTTACTTCCGAATTCCGTTCGTACTCGACTCGGGCAAGAAAATTCCGAAAAAAATAGCAAATAAATTGAAAAAATTAAAAAACCTCTTTCCGACATTATTTCTAGCCAAAACGGGATGAGATAGGCCGAGAAAGAGAAAAAAAAATTTACTTCCGAATTCCGTTCAAACTCGACTCGGGAAGAAAATTCAGAGTAAAATTTCAAAAAAATTGAAAAAATTAAAAAAACCTCTTTCCGATATTAATTTCAGCCAAAACGGTATGAAATCGTCCGAGATAGAGAAAAAAAAATTTTACTCCCGAATTCCGTTCAAACTCGACCCAGGCAAGAAAATTCCGAAAAAAATAGCAAAAAAATTTAAAAAATTAAAAAACCTCTTTCTGACATTATTTTTAGCCAAAACGGGATGAGATAGGCCGAGAAAGAGAGAAAAAAATTTTACTCCCGAATTCCGCTCATACTCGACCCAGACACAAAAATTCCAAAAAAATAGCAAAAAAATTGAAAAAATAAAAAAACGTCCTTCCGATATTATTTTTAGCCAAAACGGGATGAGATAGGCCGAGAAAGAGGGAAAAAATTTTACTCCCGAATGCCGTTCAAACTCGACCCAGACAAGAAAATTCCAAAAAAATAGCAAAAAAATTGAAAAAATTAAAAAAGCTCTTTCCGATATAATTTTTAGCTAAAACGGGATGAGATAGGCCGAGAAAGAGGGAAAAAAATTTTGCTCCCGAATGCCGTTCATACTCGACCCGGCCAAGAAAATTCCGAAAGAAATAGTAAGAAAATTGAAAAAATTTAAAAACCTCTTTCCGACATTATTTTTAGCCAAAACGGGATGAGATAGCCCGAGGAAGAGAAAAAAAAAAAATTTTACTTCCGAATTCCGTTCATACTCGACTCGGGCAAGAAAATTCTGAAAAAAATAGCAAATAAATTGAAAAAATTAAAAAACCTCTTTCCGACATTATTTCTAGCCAAAACGGGATGAGATAGGCCGAGAAAGAGAAAAAAAAAATTTACTTCCGAATTTCGTTCAAACTCGACTCGGGCAAGAAAATTCAGAGTAAAATTTCAAAAAAATTGAAAAAATTAAAAAAACCTCTTTCCGATATTAATTTCAGCCAAAACGGTATGAATTCGTCCGAGATAGAGAAAAAAAAATTTTACTCCCGAATTCCGTTCATACTCGACCCAGGCAAGAAAATTCCGAAAAAAATAGCAAAAAAATTTAAAAAATTAAAAAACCTCTTTCTGACATTATTTTTAGCCAAAACGGGATGAGATAGGCCGAGAAAGAGAGAAAAAAGTTTTACTCCCGAATTCCGCTCATACTCGACCCAGACACAAAAATTCCAAAAAAATAGCAGAAAAATTGAAAAAATAAAAAAACGCCCTTCCGATATTATTTTTAGCCAAAACGGGGATGAGATAGGCCGAGAAAGAGGGAAAAAATTTTACTCCCGAATGCCGTTCATACTCGACCCAGACAAGAAAATTCCAAAAAAGTTAGCAAAAAAATTGAAAAAATTAAAAAACCTCTTTCCGATATTATTTTTAGCCAAAACGGGATGAGATAGGCTGAGAAAGAGGGAAAAAAAATTTTACTCCCGAATGCCGTTCATACTCGACCCGGCCAAGAAAATTCCGAAAAAAGTAGTAAAAAAATTGAAAAAATTTAAAAACCTCTTTCCAACATTATTTTTAGCCAAAACGGGATGAGATTGGCCGAGAAAGAGAAAAAAAAATTTTACTTCCAAATTCCGTTCATACTCGAGTCGGGCAAGAAAATTCCGGAAAAAATAGCAAATAAAGTGAAAAAATTAAAAAGCCTCTTTCCGACATTATTTTTAGCCAAAATGGGATGAGAGAGGCCGAGAAAGAGAAAAAAAAATTTTACTTCCGAATTCCGTTCAAACCCGACTCGGGCAAGAAAATTCCAAAAAAAATTGAAAAAAATTGGGAAAAATAAAAAAACCTCTTTCCGATATTAATTTCTGCCAAAACGGTATGAAATCGTCCGAGATAGAGAAAAAAAAATTTTACTCCCGAATTCCGTTCATACTCGACCCAGGCAAGAAAATTCCAAAAAAAATAGCAAAAAAATTTAAAAAATTAAAAAACCTCTTTCTGACATTATTTTTAGCCAAAACGGGATGAGACAGGCCGAGAAAGAGAGAAAAAAATTTTACTCCCGAATTCCGCTCATACTCGACCCAGACACAAAAATTCCAAAAAAATAGCAAAAAAATTGAAAAAATAAAAAAACGTCCTTCCGATATTATTTTTAGCCAAAACGGGATGAGATAGGCTGAGAAAGAGGGAAAAAATTTTACTCCCGAATGCCGTTCATACTCGACCCAGACAAGAAAATTCCAAAAAAGTTAGCAAAAAAATTGAAAAAATTAAAAAACCTCTTTCCGATATTATTTTTAGCCAAAACGGGATGAGATAGGCTGAGAAAGAGGGAAAAAAAATTTTACTCCCGAATGCCGTTCATACTCGACCCGGCCAAGAAAATTCCGAAAAAAGTAGTAAAAAAATTGAAAAAATTTAAAAACCTCTTTCCGACATTATTTTTAGCCAAAACGGGATGAGATTGGCCGAGAAAGAGAAAAAAAAATTTTACTTCCGAATTCCGTTCATACTCGAGTCGGGCAAGAAAATTCCGGAAAAAATAGCAAATAAATTGAAAAAATTAAAAAGCCTCTTTCCGACATTATTTTTAGCCAAAATGGGATGAGAGAGGCCGAGAAAGAGAAAAAAAAATTTTACTTCGGAATTCCGCTCATACTCGACCCAGACACAAAAATTCCAAAAAAATAGCAAAAAAATTGAAAAAATAAAAAAAGGTCCTTCCGATATTATTTTTAGCCAAAACGGGATGAGATAGGCCGAGAAAGAGGGAAAAAATTTTACTCCCGAATGCCGTTCAAACTCGACCCAGACAAGAAAATTCCAAAAAAATAGCAAAAAAATTGAAAAAATTAAAAAAGCTCTTTCCGATATAATTTTTAGCCAAAACGGGATGAGATAGGCCGAGAAAGAGGGAAAAAAATTTTACTCCCGAATGCCGTTCATACTCGACCCGGCCAAGAAAATTCCGAAAGAAATAGTAAGAAAATTGAAAAAAATTTAAAAACCTCATTCCGACATTATTTTTAGCCAAAACGGGATGAGATAGCCCGAGGAAGAGAAAAAAAAAAATTTACTTCCGAATTCCGTTCGTACTCGACTCGGGCAAGAAAATTCCGAAAAAAATAGCAAATAAATTGAAAAAATTAAAAAACCTCTTTCCGACATTATTTCTAGCCAAAACGGGATGAGATAGGCCGAGAAAGAGAAAAAAAAAATTTACTTCCGAATTCCGTTCAAACTCGACTCGGGAAGAAAATTCAGAGTAAAATTTCAAAAAAATTGAAAAAATTAAAAAAACCTCTTTCCGATATTAATTTCAGCCAAAACGGTATGAAATCGTCCGAGATAGAGAAAAAAAAATTTTATTCCCGAATTCCGTTCAAACTCGACCCAGGCAAGAAAATTCCGAAAAAAATAGCAAAAAAATTTAAAAAATTAAAAAACCTCTTTCTGACATTATTTTTAGCCAAAACGGGATGAGACAGGCCGAGAAAGAGAGAAAAAAATTTTACTTCCGAATTCCGCTCATACTCGACCCAGACACAAAAATTCCAAAAAAATAGCAAAAAAATTGAAAAAATAAAAAAACGTCCTTCCAATATTATTTTTAGCCAAAACGGGATGAGATAGGCCGAGAAAGAGGGAAAAAATTTTACTCCCGAATGCCGTTCATACTCGACCCAGACAAGAAAATTCCAAAAAAGTTAGCAAAAAAATTGAAAAAATTAAAAAACCTCTTTCTGATATTATTTTTAGCCAAAACGGGATGAGATAGGCTGAGAAAGAGGGAAAAAAAATTTTACTCCCGAATGCCGTTCATACTCGACCCGGCCAAGAAAATTCCGAAAAAAGTAGTAAAAAAATTGAAAAAATTTAAAAACCTCTTTCCGACATTATTTTTAGCCAAAACGGGATGAGATTGGCCGAGAAAGAGAAAAAAAAATTTTACTTCCGAATTTCGTTCATACTCGAGTCGGGCAAGAAAATTCCGGAAAAAATAGCAAATAAATTGAAAAAATTAAAAAGCCTCTTTCCGACATTATTTTTAGCCGAAATGGGATGAGAGAGGCCGAGAAAGAGAAAAAAAAATTTTACTTCGGAATTCCGCTCATACTCGACCCAGACACAAAAATTCCAAAAAAATAGCAAAAAAATTGAAAAAATAAAAAAAGGTCCTTCCGATATTATTTTTAGCCAATACGGGATGAGATAGGCCGAGAAAGAGGGAAAAAATTTTACTCCCGAATGCCGTTCAAACTCGACCCAGACAAGAAAATTCCAAAAAAATAGCAAAAAAATTGAAAAAATTA
Source organism: Quercus alba (assembly GCA_036321655.1). Taxonomy (NCBI): domain Eukaryota; kingdom Viridiplantae; phylum Streptophyta; class Magnoliopsida; order Fagales; family Fagaceae; genus Quercus; species Quercus alba. The sequence goes on from JAYJMT010000014.1 coordinate 1,115,010, forward strand.
AAAAAGCTCTTTCCGATATAATTTTTAGCCAAAACGGGATGAGATAGGCCGAGAAAGAGGGAAAAAAATTTTACTCCCGAATGCCGTTCATACTCGACCCAGCCAAGAAAATTCCGAAAGAAATAGTAAGAAAATTGAAAAAAATTTAAAAACCTCTTTCCGACATTATTTTTAGCCAAAACGGGATGAGATAGCCCGAGGAAGAGAAAAAAAAAAATTTACTTCCGAATTCCGTTCGTACTCGACTCGGGCAAGAAAATTCCGAAAAAAATAGCAAATAAATTGAAAAAATTAAAAAACCTCTTTCCGACATTATTTCTAGCCAAAACGGGATGAGATAGGCCGAGAAAGAGAAAAAAAAATTTACTTCCGAATTCCGTTCAAACTCGACTCGGGAAGAAAATTCAGAGTAAAATTTCAAAAAAATTGAAAAAATTAAAAAAACCTCTTTCCGATATTAATTTCAGCCAAAACGGTATGAAATCGTCCGAGATAGAGAAAAAAAAATTTTACTCCCGAATTCCGTTCAAACTCGACCCAGGCAAGAAAATTCCGAAAAAAAATAGCAAAAAAATTTAAAAAATTAAAAAACCACTTTCTGACATTATTTTTAGCCAAAACGGGATGAGATAGGCCGAGAAAGAGAGAAAAAAATTTTACTCCCGAATTCCGCTCATACTCGACCCAGACACAAAAATTCCAAAAAAATAGCAAAAAAATTGAAAAAATAAAAAAACGTCCTTCCGATATTATTTTTAGCCAAAACGGGATGAGATAGGCCGAGAAAGAGGGAAAAAATTTTACTCCCGAATGCCGTTCAAACTCGACCTAGACAAGAAAATTCCAAAAAAATAGCAAAAAAATTGAAAAAATTAAAAAAGCTCTTTCCGATATAATTTTTAGCTAAAACGGGATGAGATAGGCCGAGAAAGAGGGAAAAAAATTTTGCTCCCGAATGCCGTTCATACTCGACCCGGCCAAGAAAATTCCGAAAGAAATAGTAAGAAAATTCAAAAAATTTAAAAACCTCTTTCCGACATTATTTTTAGCCAAAACGGGATGAGATAGCCCGAGGAAGAGAAAAAAAAAAAATTTTACTTCCGAATTCCGTTCATACTCGACTCGGGCAAGAAAATTCTGAAAAAAATAGCAAATAAATTGAAAAAATTAAAAAACCTCTTTCCGACATTATTTCTAGCCAAAACGGGATGAGATAGGCCGAGAAAGAGAAAAAAAAATTTTACTTCCGAATTCCGTTCAAACTCGACTCGGGCAAGAAAATTCAGAGTAAAATTTCAAAAAAATTGAAAAAATTAAAAAAACCTCTTTCCGATATTAATTTCAGCCAAAACGGTCTGAAATCGTCCGAGATAGAGAAAAAAAAATTTTAATCCCGAATTCCGTTCATACTCGACCCAGGCAAGAAAATTCCGAAAAAAATAGCATAAAAATTTAAAAAATTAAAAAACCTCTTTCTGACATTATTTTTAGCCAAAACGGGATGAGATAGGCCGAGAAAGAGAGAAAAAAATTTTACTCCCGAATTCCGCTCATACTCGACCCAGACACAAAAATTCCAAAAAAATAGCAGAAAAATTGAAAAAATAAAAAAACGTCCTTCCGATATTATTTTTAGCCAAAACGGGGATGAGATAGGCCGAGAAAGAGGGAAAAAATTTTACTCCCGAATGCCGTTCATACTCGACCCAGACAAGAAAATTCCCAAAAAGTTAGCAAAAAAATTGAAAAAATTAAAAAACCTCTTTCCGATATTATTTTTAGCAAAAACGGGATGAGATAGGCTGAGAAAGAGGTAAAAAAAATTTTACTCCCGAATGCCGTTCATACTCGACTCGGCCAAGAAAATTCCGAAAAAAGTAGTAAGAAAATTGAAAAAAATTTAAAAACCTCTTTCCGACATTATTTTTAGCCAAAACGGGATGAGATAGCCCGAGGAAGAGAAAAAAAAAAATTTACTTCCGAATTCCGTTCGTACTCGACTCGGGCAAGAAAATTCCGAAAAAAATAGCAAATAAATTGAAAAAATTAAAAAACCTCTTTCCGACATTATTTCTAGCCAAAACGGGATGAGATAGGCCGAGAAAGAGAAAAAAAAATTTACTTCCGAATTCCGTTCAAACTCGACTCGGGAAGAAAATTCAGAGTAAAATTTCAAAAAATTGAAAAAATTAAAAAAACCTCTTTCCGATATTAATTTCAGCCAAAACGGTATGAAATCGTCCGAGATAGAGAAAAAAAAATTTTACTCCCGAATTCCGTTCAAACTCGACCCAGGCAAGAAAATTCCGAAAAAAATAGCAAAAAAATTTAAAAAATTAAAAAACCACTTTCTGACATTATTTTTAGCCAAAACGGGATGAGATAGGCCGAGAAAGAGAGAAAAAAATTTTACTCCCGAATTCCGCTCATACTCGACCCAGACACAAAAATTCCAAAAAAATAGCAAAAAAATTGAAAAAATAAAAAAACGTCCTTCCGATATTATTTTTAGCCAAAACGGGATGAGATAGGCCGAGAAAGAGGGAAAAAATTTTACTCCCGAATGCCGTTCAAACTCGACCTAGACAAGAAAATTCCAAAAAAATAGCAAAAAAATTGAAAAAATTAAAAAAGCTCTTTCCGATATAATTTTTAGCTAAAACGGGATGAGATAGGCCGAGAAAGAGGGAAAAAAATTTTGCTCCCGAATGCCGTTCATACTCGACCCGGCCAAGAAAATTCCGAAAGAAATAGTAAGAAAATTCAAAAAATTTAAAAACCTCTTTCCGACATTATTTTTAGCCAAAACGGGATGAGATAGCCCGAGGAAGAGAAAAAAAAAAAATTTTACTTCCGAATTCCGTTCATACTCGACTCGGGCAAGAAAATTCTGAAAAAAATAGCAAATAAATTGAAAAAATTAAAAAACCTCTTTCCGACATTATTTCTAGCCAAAACGGATGAGATAGGCCGAGAAAGAGAAAAAAAAATTTTACTTCCGAATTCCGTTCAAACTCGACTCGGGCAAGAAAATTCAGAGTAAAATTTCAAAAAAATTGAAAAAATTAAAAAAACCTCTTTCCGATATTAATTTCAGCCAAAACGGTCTGAAATCGTCCGAGATAGAGAAAAAAAAATTTTAATCCCGAATTCCGTTCATACTCGACCCAGGCAAGAAAATTCCGAAAAAAATAGCATAAAAATTTAAAAAATTAAAAAACCTCTTTCTGACATTATTTTTAGCCAAAACGGGATGAGATAGGCCGAGAAAGAGAGAAAAAAATTTTACTCCCGAATTCCGCTCATACTCGACCCAGACACAAAAATTCCAAAAAATAGCAGAAAAATTGAAAAAATAAAAAAACGTCCTTCCGATATTATTTTTAGCCAAAACGGGGATGAGATAGGCCGAGAAAGAGGGAAAAAATTTTACTCCCGAATGCCGTTCATACTCGACCCAGACAAGAAAATTCCCAAAAAGTTAGCAAAAAAATTGAAAAAATTAAAAAACCTCTTTCCGATATTATTTTTAGCAAAAACGGGATGAGATAGGCTGAGAAAGAGGTAAAAAAAATTTTACTCCCGAATGCCGTTCATACTCGACTCGGCCAAGAAAATTCCGAAAAAAGTAGTAAAAAATTGAAAAAATTTAAAAACCTCTTTCCAACATTATTTTTAGCCAAAACGGGATGAGATTGGCCGAGAAAGAGAAAAAAAAATTTTACTTCCGAATTCCGTTCATACTCGAGTCGGGCAAGAAAATTCCGGAAAAAATAGCAAATAAATTGAAAAAATTAAAAAGCCTCTTTCCGACATTATTTTTAGCCAAAATGGGATGAGAGAGGCCGAGAAAGAGAAAAAAAAATTTTACTTCCGAATTCCGTTCAAACCCGACTCGGGCAAGAAAATTCCAAAAAAAATTGAAAAAAATTGGGAAAAATAAAAAAACCTCTTTCCGATATTAATTTCTGCCAAAACGGTATGAAATCGTCCGAGATAGAGAAAAAAAAATTTTACTCCCGAATTCCGTTCATACTCGACCCAGACAAGAAAATTCCAAAAAAATAGCAAAAAAATTGAAAAAATTAAAAAAGCTCTTTTCCGATATAATTTTTAGCCAAAACGGGATGAGATAGGCCGAGAAAGAGGGAAAAAAATTTTACTCCCGAATGCCGTTCATACTCGACCCAGCCAAGAAAATTCCGAAAGAAATAGTAAGAAAATTGAAAAAAATTTAAAAACCTCTTTCCGACATTATTTTTAGCCAAAACGGGATGAGATAGCCCGAGGAAGAGAAAAAAAAAAATTTACTTCCGAATTCCGTTCGTACTCGACTCGGGCAAGAAAATTCCGAAAAAAATAGCAAATAAATTGAAAAAATTAAAAAACCTCTTTCCAACATTATTTCTAGCCAAAACGGGATGAGATAGGCCGAGAAAGAGAAAAAAAAATTTACTTCCGAATTCCGTTCAAACTCGACTCGGGAAGAAAATTCAGAGTAAAATTTCAAAAAAATTGAAAAAATTAAAAAAACCTCTTTCCGATATTAATTTCAGCCAAAACGGTATGAAATCGTCCGAGATAGAGAAAATAAAATTTTACTCCCGAATTCCGTTCAAACTCGACCCAGGCAAGAAAATTCCGAAAAAAATAGCAAAAAAATTTAAAAAATTAAAAACCACTTTCTGACATTATTTTTAGCCAAAACGGGATGAGATAGGCCGAGAAAGAGAGAAAAAAATTTTACTCCCGAATTCCGCTCATACTCGACCCAGACACAAAAATTCCAAAAAAATAGCAAAAAAATTGAAAAAATAAAAAAACGTCCTTCCGATATTATTTTTAGCCAAAACGGGATGAGATAGGCCGAGAAAGAGGGAAAAAATTTTACTCCCGAATGCCGTTCAAACTCGACCTAGACAAGAAAATTCCAAAAAAATAGCAAAAAAATTGAAAAAATTAAAAAAGCTCTTTCCGATATAATTTTTAGCTAAAACGGGATGAGATAGGCCGAGAAAGAGGGAAAAAAATTTTGCTCCCGAATGCCGTTCATACTCGACCCGGCCAAGAAAATTCCGAAAGAAATAGTAAGAAAATTCAAAAAATTTAAAAACCTCTTTCCGACATTATTTTTAGCCAAAACGGGATGAGATAGCCCGAGGAAGAGAAAAAAAAAAAATTTTACTTCCGAATTCCGTTCATACTCGACTCGGGCAAGAAAATTCTGAAAAAAATAGCAAATAAATTGAAAAAATTAAAAAACCTCTTTCCGACATTATTTCTAGCCAAAACGGGATGAGATAGGCCGAGAAAGAGAAAAAAAAATTTTACTTCCGAATTCCGTTCAAACTCGACTCGGGCAAGAAAATTCAGAGTAAAATTTCAAAAAAATTGAAAAAATTAAAAAAACCTCTTTCCGATATTAATTTCAGCCAAAACGGTCTGAAATCGTCCGAGATAGAGAAAAAAAAATTTTAATCCCGAATTCCGTTCATACTCGACCCAGGCAAGAAAAATTCCGAAAAAAATAGCATAAAAATTTAAAAAATTAAAAAACCTCTTTCTGACATTATTTTTAGCCAAAACGGGATGAGATAGGCCGAGAAAGAGAGAAAAAAATTTTACTCCCGAATTCCGCTCATACTCGACCCAGACACAAAAATTCCAAAAAAATAGCAGAAAAATTGAAAAAATAAAAAAACGTCCTTCCGATATTATTTTTAGCCAAAACGGGGATGAGATAGGCCGAGAAAGAGGGAAAAAATTTTACTCCCGAATGCCGTTCATACTCGACCCAGACAAGAAAATTCCCAAAAAGTTAGCAAAAAAATTGAAAAAATTAAAAAACCTCTTTCCGATATTATTTTTAGCAAAAACGGGATGAGATAGGCTGAGAAAGAGGTAAAAAAAATTTTACTCCCGAATGCCGTTCATACTCGACTCGGCCAAGAAAATTCCGAAAAAAGTAGTAAAAAAATTGAAAAAATTTAA
>JAYJMT010000014.1:1121500-1157748 GCA_036321655.1 Quercus alba
GGACGGCCGAGCCATATTTCTCAAGAGGACACCCGACTTGAGGTAGTGCCAAGTTGGCCATATGCTGTGGAAGAAGTCCCCAAAACCAAACATCATCTCACTATCTTTATGCTTTTGTTATTCTCGCATTTCCTGTTTCCTTTATGTTATTATGTTTGAGCATAAGACAATTTAAATTCAATTTGTAATTAAGCTTTGAGGCTTTTCCTAAGCCCTAAGCACACTACCTGAGCGCCATGCGCGATGATGATCCTTTTTATTAGTATAATATTTTGTCCTACTAGGGTTTGTTTTTCTTGGACGGTTTCTAACCTCCCCTCTTTTGTTTCCATGGTTGACTCAATAGGTTAAAATATGGGAAGTCCCAACATCTCTACGTGAGCATTACCAAAATCCTGCGGACGTGCTCCAAATTTAATCCCAAGCACAAAATAATGAATGGACGAAAGCTTCATGATTCCGATCTTGGTGGGAGACACATGGATTTAGTTGTTCTCATTATGATACTAGGGTAGATTTTTAGTGGTCTCATTCCTATAAGACCACTAAAAATCCATCTTTTGCACCCCTATATTATCCATAAAGACTAGCTACTGAAAGTCTAGGAGCAAAATTCAGTGAGAATTTGGATTCGATCCGGATAGCTTGCAAGCTCTTCTGTCAAAGCATCTCAAATGGGTAAAAAGAACCTAACATCTCTCAAGCAAGATCAGCCAGCACAAACTTGGTTTTCTTCAGCTTGCCTCAGTAGGCTTTTCCTTTGGGTTTCTCCTAAACAAATATTCCTTCAAGTCTTCCTCAGAAAAAACATTCTTTCACCTTTGGGTCTTTCTAAACAAAATCCTTTCTTTCTCCAAGTATCCTGAGATGTCTTTAGATTTCTTGATATGTGAATCCTAACACTCTTCAGTTAAAAATCTCACCAAGTTGTGAAAGTGATTGAGCTTTAGCAAGCACCACAGTCGCAATTTCTTTGCAAGGTCATCAGAAGGTCTTGTAACTTGCCTGAAGCATTCCTTGGAAGCCCAACTTCCGCATTGACAATAGAAGAAGGAAAATCAAGCCTATATTCAAGGAGAATTGTGAACTATCTCCAATTTTATCGGATCTTTCCCTAAGCGAAGCCTTCATCTAACTTGGACCACCTCCTTCACAGGAACATTCATATGGTATTGGGACTACCTCAGTCGTGGTGATTCAGTTGACAAATCTCAGATCCATGAGAAATCAGCTTCGGCTACTTCAGTAATACAATGTCAGAACTTGCTCGTAATGGATGCCCATATAAGAACCATGGAGGAAGATTAAAAGGATTAAATATGGTCGAATGAGAACCAAAATACATCCAATTTTATCAGGTTTGGCATAATCTTGATATGTCACTAACTCCAGTCAATCAATTTCTTTTCTAGGGACATGCTTTAATCAAGCCAACGAGACGTCATTCACATCGCATTCTTCAATGAATAGTGGCGACTAAACATCCGAGCATTTGTGATAGAGCCGTTCACCTGCTCAACATATGGGCGACAGTGCCACATCAAAATTTCAGGGAATTGCATTAAAATCCCTTCTTGTTGAACTCATATTGCCTTTCTTAGGTCCCTAATGTGGCATGTTTGCCTTGACAGGTCATTTCAATGATTGACATGAAAATGAAGTCGATACTTGTGCTTCATAAGAACCTTCACCACAGATCAGAAAATCTTCATACAAAGATGTATGCCAAGCATGGAATCAACTATCTAATGACTCCTTGCAAGGTAAAGACCTCCATCCCCTGGGTGGATCTTTGCAAAAGCTTCTGGAATGCCATCCGTCTGAAACACTGGAACCTAAAGTTTGGCCTTGTCACTACATCCCATACACTATCTCAACAAAACCTTCACTCATCTCAGTTGGCTTAGGTTTGTTGCTATCTTGTACACATTTTTCAAAAAGAAAAAGAGATTTTCCAAAATAAGATCAAAACATAAAGGTTCAAATCAAAAGATCAGATCATGAAAATTTGTGTTTTGAAATGCATGCATCTTTCCAGAGTGGCAAGTCAATGCCAAACATTCACATCATGATATCACATCTCAAAAACTCCACATTCATGAAACATTCACCACTTTTGCAAAGTGTATATTCAATTCTTTTCTTGACATAAGGAGGTCTTACCCAAGATTGGTGTGGACCTTGAATCAGTGAATGACCACATTTTCAAGTTTCATTGACCAACTGATTGGATTTGAAATGATGGAGGCATTTGTTTCAGCTATCCAAACAATTATATCACTTGATAGCCCTTTTGAACTAGAAAGAAAATGTTTTTCAAAAATCACCCGAATTTATAATTTGGCACATAAGCTCCTAGGGCTAAGAAGTAAGCGCTTAGGATGATGGAAAAAGGCATTCATTTCACTACCGTCCCGCTTACAGAGAAATATCCCTTGCTAGCCTAGTTGAGCTTGTTGAATTCTTTTCTTATTTAACCCAATCAAGGATTACCCCTACATTGGGGTGGGTTAGAAGGTTACAAGGACCTCATGCTAGGTGACTTCCAATATTTGAGTCCATCAAATGAGTCCATAATTGAAAGAAAAAAGAAAAAAAAATCCCAAATCGAATGACAAAAGTCATAGGCAATCAAGTCAAATAAAGCCCCAAGCAAAGAATGGGAAAAAGAAAAAATTCAGCCCGAAACAATCAAGAAACACAAGCTAAAGAAAATCAAAATGAAATGGGCAAAATTCAAGAGATTGACTCAAATTGAGGATTTAGTCAAGCATGAGAGACACCCCCAAAAAGATTCTCGATGGAGTGTAATCCTTGACTTTAGGAAACCCTTTAAAGAATTTCACAACCAAAATATCCTCTCGTAAGCCTAGGAAACCCATTACCTTTCATTACGGTCCTGAGAAAGCCCTTCCTGATTGAAAGTGACTACTTAGTCTACGGAGCTTATGCCAAATAATCAGCCACATGTGAAAGTATTGAGTCTGATATCTTTCATTTCAAGCACCCAACTAACCCCAAGGCCACATTACAACCTAACGAAAGACCTCACTAATCATTAAGGATCGGTTGGTTATGGGACATTGAACATTTGGTCAATCATTGATAACAAAATCACCCTCATATGCCAAGGCGTCATGCCTTAAAAAGGGTAGGGTCCTCTCCCAACCCACCGGAAGAGTTCAAAAAGCCAATCACATCATTCAAGCTCTCCTTGAATAAGCATAAAAGGGACACCCACTCTTTTGATAAGCACAAGCACTTTGCTAAAAATCCTTGCTTGCAAGCATGTTCCCTATTAAGGGTAAATGATAGCCATCGAGTACATACACTCACAAACCACATAGGAAACATGGCCTTAGCAAGCCCCTCTTGTGGTACATGCATTCAAAAAAAAAAAAAAATTCATGATCATGAATGAATTTCCAAAATTTGTGAACTTGGTTTTCAAAACCAATCGAAACAGAAGGGAAAAATGATGACGCTCAAAGATTTCAAATAACAAGGATTTCAAATCCTCCCAAACCTTTTCAAGTCCAAAAATATCCTTAAGGATTATTCATTTATTCCCAAGGAATTTCCAGAAAAATGAGGTTTTTAAGATTGCAACAGCTTATGCAAGTCATCATCATTACCAGGCATCTTCAAAAAAGACATGAACTCAAAAGATTCAAATGCTTTACCCCAAGTTTTAAATACCATTTGAGCATCATTTCCCTAAACACTTTTCGAGCTTCTCGAACTCATCCCAATAGAGGATGCCTGAGTCATACTCCAAAAATGACACCCAATGCCCAAAGGTTGGCCAGTCTCAATCCTGATACTGGAGTAGTTTTATTTTTGATATTTTCAAACCATGGATGGTATTCCCTTTATCCAGTGCAATTCAAGATATCCATTAAGAGAAGGAGAAATCTCTCCCCGCGAGAGCCTGATTAGGTTCCTAGTTTGCACTGTACATCAAGACCAAACAGGACTCAACATCTAGACAGTTCTTGTGTAGATATGACAAAGAGTGTCAGTATTTCCAAGAGGGGATCTTGCTCAAAACTTTGAATTTAGAATTCAGTAGATCAAGGAACCCATTGTGGTATAATCGTCTAGTACGAGCTCAAACCCATGTCAAGCCGGTTTGCTAACCTAGAACCACGCAAAACCCTACACTGGGGTACTTTATTTTGCACGGTTCCATCCACTTTGTGCTAATCAGTATGCAAGAATAGGTCCGTCCCACCAGGAACTTTTCCTCTCATGTCAAGAACCGCACAAAACCTACACTAAGGCAGTTTTATTTTGTGTGATCTCTCCCTTTTTCATCTCCCTCAGTGGATTGATCACTATCAGATTAAATCAATAAACCCGTAAGGATATAGTGCGATGCAAGTGCTACCAATATCACACATGTAAAGCTTGTTGAAAGGCGATTTTCAGAATTGTACATGTAAGTCCTACCTAGAGGCATTGTTTCACACATATAGCAGCAGCCCTTTGAAAGGCAATTTCTAGAATTATACATATAAGTCCTACCTAGAGGCATTGTTTTGTACACACATCAGTAGCCTACTTAGAGGCATTGCTTCACACATACAGCAATAACCCTTTGGAAGGCAATATCCAGAATTATACATGTAAGTCCTACCTAGAGATGTTGTTTCTTGCATACAGTAGCAACCCTTTGAAAGGAGATTTTTAGAATTATACATGTAAGTCCTTCCTAGAGGCATTGTTTAATGCATACAATAGCAGCCCTTTTAAAGGCGATATTTAGAATCATACATGTAAGTCCTATCTAGAGGCATTGTTTCATCACGCATCAGTCGCCTACAGAGAGGAAATATCAAGAATTATACATCTAAGGCCTGTAGAGGGTTTTTCACAAACACATTCACCTTTGGGCAATCTTTAGACCAGTTTCTCTCGTTAAAACACATTGAGTTAAAATTGCCCCCAGAGGGTCTTTCTTAAACATATTCACCTTCGGGTAGTCTTTGGAAGTGTTTCTCTCTTTGAAACATTGCCACGCTTCCACGGTGTAGGAATCATTATGGTACTTGATACCTAACAATGAATTAGTACAATCTTCTATGCTTCCACGGTATAGGACGCTTTCCACACTTCCACAGTGTAGGAACTTCTCCACACTACCACAGTGCAAGAATCATTATGGTGCTTGATACCCAACAATGGACCAGCACAATCTTCTATGCTTCCACAGTGTAGGACCCTTTCTATACTTCCATAGTGTAGGAACTTCTCCAAGCTACCACAGCATAGGAATCAATTATGGTGCTCGATACCCAACAATGGATCAGCACAATCTTCTATGCTTCCACGATGTAGGACCCTTTCCACACTTCCATGGTGTTGGAACTTCTCTATGCTTCCACGACGTAGGAATCTATTATGGTGCTTAATACCCAACAATGGATCAACACAACCTTCCATGCTTCCAAGGTATAGGACCCTTTCCACACCTCTAAGGTATAGGAACTTCTCCAAGCTACCACAGCATAGGAATCATTATGGAGCTTAATACTCAACAACAGATTAACACAATTGTCCATGCTTCCACGGTATAGGACCTTTTCCACACTACCACAGTATAGGAACTTCTCCACGCTTCCACGGTGTAGGAATCATTATGGTGCTTGATACCTAACAATGGATTAGCACAATCTTCCATGCTTCCACGATATAGGACCCTTTCCACATTTACACGGTGTAGGAACTTCTTCACACTTCCACGGTGTAGGAATCATTTATCAAGCATGCTATTCAAATATCCTCTATCTTCACCTAATCCTATTTTGAGGCTAACTAGCGGTGGTGCCTTACGTCTCACCATCCCACAATCACAAAGTTCCTAAAGAATCCTAAGTTCCCAATCACCAGGTAAGTCCCCTTACTTTTGCCTAGCATTTTATTTTCTGCATCCATAGCATCCAGCATTTGTATATTTTCTACCTAGCCCAAAAAAAAAAAAAAAATATATATATATATATATATATATATATATATAGCATGCTTTCCTTGTTGCATTGCTACTAACATATTTGCAAAAAAAGAATGAAGTTTTTGCCCACTATCAGGAAACAGATGCAAAAGAAGTTTTCCGAAGCGGAAGCAACAACTCAACCGCATCAGGTAAAAAATTGGTCTAGATCCATGAATAGCCTCTGCACGCAATTTAGGGGCGACACCTCTCATTGTACTCAAGATATCAGATAAAGAAGGGGCAGCTGATGATACCGTATTTTTTCCACCATCGATTTGCGTGTCGGACCTTCAAAAACCCAAAAATATCATTTTCTCTCCATGAGGTCACGAAAATGTATATAATGGCATGGCGCAACCCGTTCGGACATCAGAGCGCTCAAAGTACGTTTTTCAAGGAACATGACCAAAATACACCTAGTTAACCCTGGGTTGACCAAGGGTAAAACAAGATCAAAATCCTCACAAAAACAACATTTTTCATGGTTTTATATCAAACCCGAGCTATTCGGAGATTTTTAGCAAATTTGGCCAAGTTTGACCAAGTTTGACTCAGAGTTGACTCTCGGTGGGCCCTAGAATCCCTAATCTTGATCTGGTCATCAAAACAGGTTGATACTAATGCCATTTTGAAGATAATCAAATTCTCATTCCAATGACTATTCAATGGTCAAAATCGGAGTTAAAACGGTTGAGAGATTGAGAAAACTGTGAAAAGCACATCAGCACACTTCCTGAGGTCATAACTTTTGATCCAAAGGTTGGAATTTTTATTTTTATTTTTTAGTTTTCTAAAAACTAGACATCTAGAGCTTTCCAAGGACACCAATAACGCCTCAATCCAAGTTTGAGAAGACCTCCAAATGCGCATCCGAAGTCAAAACTGAAAAAGTGAATGAGAACGAAATTGCTGACGTTAGTCAGGCTTGACCCAGTGCATCAATAGGGGCCGCCGGTGCACCTTGTAGGTGTGTTGGGCCTCAGAAAGCATGCCAGGGCCTAGGCTTCGTTTGTCATGTCATGTGCTATTGTAGCCCATTTGTTCTTTTTATTGCATTTTCTTGTGTTTTGGCCTATTGGTTTGGACCCGATCTAGACCCTATGGTATTAGTCATCGTCTATACACTACGGCCCACATCAAAGGGTTTGGATAATTCCTATTTGCATGTCTATGCTTGCTTGCTTCTATGTTTTATGCTTGTGTTAGCCTCTCTTGTCCTAGGCTTTGCCATGCTTGACGCTCTCCACAGGCTTGATCTTGTTTGGTTACATCCGACACCCATGAGGCCTTGTTTGGGTGTAACCACTTGGGATGCATCTTTGGATGCCGGGTTACTTCATGCATACCCCTCCCTTTTTCCGCTCTGTGCAATGATATGCTTGCCATGCTTGTTCGTGCCACCCGTTGGCTTTCTTTGCATCTTTACATGCTTGCTTACATGTTCATGCATGAGTCTTGTTTGCTAGTGTGTTTTCCATACTTCAACATAATGAAGATATGGACACCCGATCCAAACCTACATTTGTCCCCCGTGGAAACCACCTTTTGTTGGCCCTTTTGTTATGCTTGCCATATCTATCTTGCTTGTTTGCTTTGTACCCTTTTCACATTATCTAAGAATCTCTTTCTTTCCATTGCTTGTCTATTGATTTCTTGTTCTGACCTTTGCATGTTCACACATGGAGCGAAACGCATGGAGTTAGGGCCCGGTCTCCCAGGGGCAAGCAAAAAGGGCAAGGATGTGAGCATGTGGATATAAGCCAAGCGGCTATGTTCAGTAGATTTAGGGGTGAAGCCTTTCCCATTTGGTTATGTACACTTTTTTAAACCCCCTTCCTTCCTCCCTCTTTTCTATCTTAGATGGGTTGTATTATGTATATCATCCCATGTCCCATTCGTTTTCTTCTCTAGAGTATGGTGACCTCTGTTTACTTTCCTGCACCTATATTTTGGGCCATGCTCTAGGGATGTAGGCATTTACATTTCTTCTTTGTGTGCTTGCATTGTGCATGATGTATGTATATATATACCTACTCGCCCCTTCCGGTGTGATTGTCACAGTTCATGTCACCTAAGGCAAAGTGATGCCTAATTTCCACCTTGAAAGTAAGGTGACATGTCACCGGATTTTCATCGTGGAAATCTTGTACTTTGCTCAAATGCCTTAGGAAAGCATAGATTAGGATCACACCCATTCAAAAGCCAAACCTCAAAGCCCCCCATGCATGCAAAGCCCCACAATTCAATGCCAAAATCATGTTTTTTACTGCCAATCTCAGAAAATTAAGCTTTTATCAAAACAAAGAACTGTCCTTGGACAAGCGTTGTGAGGTGCCTAACACCTTCCCCACATCTAACCAAACTTTCGGACTCAAGAATCAAGATTTTTTGCCATCCACATTAGATTAGGAAAAATTCCCTTTTTCTTAGCCTAGGATCGATAATAAAATCAACTAGAAACAGGTGACCAATCACACCTTAGGAAAATCCAATTATTGGTGGTGACTTCACTTACCTTTGGTATTCACCTAAAATCTGGCCAAGATTCCTGCCACACCTCCAAAGGTAGACCTACATTCCTCCCCTAAGAGAGAGAGAGCACCCGAAGCTCCCCGCATACCACACAATTATCGAGGGTGGCCTCCAACAGGCCCCACGCGCGCAAAAGCATTACCATGGCAGGTGGTCGAACGAAGGACTAATGATTTTCTAACTGTTCGAGGCCCGGGCATCGACAATTGCAATGACAAAAAAGTCAATGCAAGCCGTTGAATAAACTTTGAGGCAATAGGTTTATGAAACATTAGATTTTCGTTGCAATAAATTCCACATATTGCAATGATTTACTTTGAAAATCTCGTTGCAATAGGTTGATTTTTTATTAAAAAAATAATAATGAATTTTTAAATAAAATTTAAAAATAAATAAATCATTTTTTTGAATAATAATTTTTTCATTAACCTATTTTACAATTCAAAAACCATATCTAGGAACTATACTAACAAATAAATGATACATATAAAATATGAATAATTTGAAATACTTCATTTCAATACATATGTCAAAGAATACAAATATATACACAACTTGTTGAGTTTACATTCAAACGCATAGTTTCAAAAAGTATGAAAAAATCAATACAACATGAAAGAAAAGTTTCTTCCCGAAGGTGTTATCCAAGCATGCTTCACGATCATTTCATTGACTTACCACCTATTTTGAAAAAAAATAAGAAAATAAGAATAAAGTTGAAAAACATCATATATAAAACACAATGCCACCAATATACACCATCATTGATTCTAAAAAAAAAAAAAACACATACACAACAATACTACTTGAAGACTGTGCAATTAAACAAAGAAAAATCAAATTAAAATTTAAAGAGAACCAAAAGATTACCTGAAAGTTAGAGAGAAAATCTTTAAATTGAGAAAAAGTCTCTCCAAGGAGACTATAAATTAAGAGAGATTGAAATTTGAGAGAGAAAATTTTTAGTAGATATGAGAGTGAGATGAAAATTTGGGAGATAAGTTTTGTAGTTAGTAGATAAATTTGAATTTTGAGATATGCTTAAGAGAAAGAGGGAAAGTGAAATGTGAAAAAAAAAAATAGAGAGAGAGAGAGAGAGAAAGAGAGAGCGAGAGGCTTAGGGAGAGAGAAATTGAGATGAGAAAAACATAGAGATAAATGTGGGTGAGAGAAAGACGGAAACTAAGATGAAAAAAGAAAAAGAAAAAAAAAAAAAGAGGTAGGCGTAAGAGAGAGAGAGAGAGAGAGAGAGAGAGAGAATTTGAGATTTTTTTTTTTTGTTTAAAAAAGCAAAAAAAAAAAAAAAAAAAAGGAGATAAAGGTGGGTGAGATAAAGAGGGAAGTTAAGATGAAAAAAAAATAAATGAAAGAGATAGGTGTGGGTGTGAGTTAAATTTGAGATGAGAAAAAATTGGAAGATTGATGTGGTGAGAGAAAGTGGGAAATTGAGATGAGAAAAAAAAAGGAAGACATGCGTGGGTGAGAGAGAAATATTGAGATGAGAAAAAAAAAAAAAAAAGGATAGACATGGGTAAGAGAGAGGAAATTAATGAAAAAAAATAGCGTCAATTTCCCAAATTTTCCCGCTACTCAATTACTCACCTCTATTACTTCAATAAAATTTGATGTGAAATAAAGATTTAACCTATTACAACAATATAGTTCGATGTGAAATAAAAGATTACCTATTGCAACAACAAATCTCAATGTAAAATGAGAGTTACCTATTACAACAACACATTTTGATGAAATATAATAATTATTGCTACAATCTCATATTGATGCAACAAATTTAAGTTACTATTACAACAAAAAACAACCTAGAGATGCAATAGTATATATATTACCTCCATTCTTTCTTTTTTTCTTTTTTTTTCTTCTTCTTTTTTTTTTTTTTTTTTTTTTTTTTGCAATAGTACTTGTTGTATTATGTCTTTTTTCTTGTAGTGAGCCTATCATACATCTAGCATGGTAAACATATCATCTCAAACAAGGTAGCAACAAAAACAAGGTAGAAAGATAGGCATTGCAATCAAACATAGATCATAACATGTATTCCGACTTTTAGGCACGGAATCAAGCATCAAACAAGATATTACATCATTAAAATGCATGTTCATACTAATGCATAACTTACCTCACTTACCTTGCTGTACCTCAGCACCTATGACATTCATGCATAGACATGTGAATGCGTGTTCATGGCATTAAAACAAGAAAAGTACAAGATAAATCCTAATTCTAATATGTGAAAGACAAATAAACAATCAAACTTGTGAAACAGAAGCTTAAAACCATAAATACATGAAAAATGGTCTAAAACATAAGTATTACATATGAAATAAGAAACAGAAACAAATAAAATAAGATTAGGGTTTTTGGGTAGGATCATGCGCATGCATGAACAAGCCTGCATGCATATAATCAAGCCTGCGCACGCAACCAAGATTATGTGCACGTGGGTTTCAGCCCAAAAAACCTAGCAACACAGCAGAACTTCAAAACACTAAATCTAACATCCTAACATGCTTTAAAACATAGAAATTACCTAAACCTAAACTATATAAACATATAAAAGAATATAATAACAAAGAAACTAAAACAAACAAAAAGATTAAAGTAAAAAAGAAAGGAAAAGAAAGTTTTAGACTAATACCTCAAACAAAAAGCTTTTCAAGCTTGATTTTTGACTGTTCCCCTTAGTCAAATCTATTCACAATTAAAAACAAGAGTGATTAGTAATCTTAAACTCAAAGAGCAAGGCCAAAAAATTCCTTAATCAAAAGATATTAGGACATATGTGATTCAACGTTAGGAATATATGTCAATATTTTATGTAATTGGCTAATCCTTTGACAAAAGCACTTTACTTATAACTGGGTAGATCTAGGATG
This sequence comes from Quercus alba, assembly GCA_036321655.1. Classification (NCBI taxonomy): domain Eukaryota; kingdom Viridiplantae; phylum Streptophyta; class Magnoliopsida; order Fagales; family Fagaceae; genus Quercus; species Quercus alba. Next base: position 1,132,922 of record JAYJMT010000014.1, read on the forward strand.
TGTTTAATACTTCAAGGAACAAGGTTTGAAGTTTAAGTGTTAAAGCCATGCAAGTTTATCCTAGAAACAAATGAAGAAGTGCTGGTTTTTAAAACTTGACAGCTAGCTCGACAGCTAGCATCTATCGAGGTTTAAAAGCTGTTGAAGCTCGTGACTCGATAGCTAGCTCGATAGATGGCTATCTATCAAGGATTATGAAACTCAGTTTTTTAGAGCTGATTTTCATCCAATTCGTGAGTATGTGTTTAGGCTTTCTTTTCTCACAACCCTAAACATATATAAGGATTATTTTAAGGGCCGTCAAAGGTTGCACAGTTGCACAAGTGTGAAGCAAAGTCTTGTTCATGCAAATTGTGACCGGAGACAGAATTTTCCCTAGTTCATCTTTCTCTTGAAAAAGTTGCTATGTTTGTAAACCATAGGGTTTTGTGACCAAGGAGCTTCTTGATCTTCATCGTGTGATGAATTGAAGAACTTTGCAACCAACATCTTTCTCAAGTTGGTGATAAAGTCATGTATTGGGATCTGTACAATTGGTTAGTCAAGTACTGGGAGTCGTGCATTGAAAATGAGAGATTGTCACTACAGAACAAGTCCAATTGGGTATTAGGGTAAGGGTTCAACTGTAGGTTGATATAAGGTACTGGCATTCCTTTACTTGTAACCGCTTGTTTTGATAATAGTGGATTCTTGGAAGAGGTGACCTTAAAATCACCCGGTGGGGTTTTTTCGTGTAAGTTTTCTTCATTCGTAAATAAATCACCATGTTAATTTAATTTCCGCTGCAAACTTAGTTATTTGGTGATTTGTTTGTACTGCCACGTACATTGCATGTTAATTTGATTAATTGATAAACTTGACTAATTAATCAATTAATATATCACAAGGGGTCAATACATTCTTAGCATATCAAGTGGTATTAGAGTAGGCACACTTTGATTAGGTTTTAATCTTTGTGTGTGATCCATTGACCCCTATTTGTCATGGATAGAGGACAGTCTCATATTATACCTCTTTTATTCGATGGCACTAACTATGCATACTAGAAAGTACGCATGAGAGCTTTCTTGCCATCTTTAAATGAGAAAATGTGGCAAGCTATAGAGATAGGTTGGACCAAGCCTACGGAAGTGCCGGCCGATTGGGATGATGCTAAGATCACGGTGGCAAACTTCAACAGTAGGGTGTTAAATGCTTTATTCAGTGCAGTTACAAATGAGGAATTCAAGAAGATATCCTCTACTGAAACTGCTAAGGAAGAATGGACCATTCTCCAGACAAACTATGAAAGAACCAAGGCTATCAAAGATTCAAAGCTTCAGAGGCTCACTACAACTTTGAAGAGATTAAGATGGAGGAGGATGAGTCATTCGATGAGTTCTATACCAAGTTCAAGGACATAGTAAGCTCAACCTTTAATCTTGGGGAAACCATTCCTGAACTCAAGATTGTGAGAAAGATGCTCAAATCTCTACTCGAGAGATTTCATGCCAAGATCTCCGCCATTGAGGAATCAAAGGACATTGACAAAATTCCTTTAACTGAGCTGGTTGGAAATCTGCAGACCTATAAGTTAGGTTTGACGAGGATAGGGAAATCAAGCAAGAGCAAGAGCAAGAGCATGGCTTTGAAAGCCAAGAGTAGTGACACTGATGAGTCTTCAGAAGATGAAGATTTTAAGATGAAATCCTATATCACGAGGCAATTCAAGATGTTTATGAAGAATTCCAACGCGAAAGGATTTGACAAGGACCGAAAGCAATCCAGTTATTCGCAATTCAAGAGTTAAGACAAAGGGAAGGATGCTAGGGATGGCAATCAATACACTGTACCCTTAGGACCAAAGTGCTTTGGGTGTTAAGGTTTCGATCATATGAAACAAGAGTGCCCCACGTATCTCAAGACCATTGGGAAGAGCAAGGAACTTGCTGCTACATTGAGTGTCATTGAGCTTAAGGATGATTTTGATAATGAAGATGATGGAATCCTAAATGCCTTCACTACCACCGTAAATCCTACTGAAGGGATTGTTGAAGATGTGGATGAAGAAGAGGAATTGGTGGAGTCTAAGTTTGAAAAGATGGATGAGCAAAATGACATCCACACAGCCTATGCATACTTATACAAGGTCTTAGAAAAGCATTAGAAGTTGTATAGGTTGGCCAAGAAGAAGCTTAGTGATGTGGCGCTTAAGTGAGAAGAGATCTCTACAAAGTTTGATGAAGCCAATCAGACTATTGGAGCACTAAGATTTGAGAATAATTTCTTAGCTGAGAAGACCAAGAAGCTTGAGGTAGAACTGTTCCAAGTCAGAGCTTAATTGGAAAGGACTTCAAGTGCTAAGCTCAATGAGATGCTCAGTCTTCAGAAATCTGCTTTCGATCGAACCGGTTTAGGGTATGATTTCTCTTCTCCTAGTATTACTTCTACTAGTACTATTGTTTTTGTTCCTCCTGCTAATAATGTTGAGATTGAGAACAATGATGTTAAGAATGAATTAGCCAGTGAGAATGTAGACAAGGGTAAATCTATCCTAGAAGCAACCCCTAAGTTTAATAAGAAAAAGATTAAAAACTCTAAGGCTAAGAAGGGAAATATTTAGAAGCCCAAACAGAAAAAGTAGCAATTCTGTCATCACTGTGGCATAACTGGACATATTCGACCTAATTGCTACAAGTGGTTAGCCACTCAAAAGAGCAACAGCATGATCGTGACAAGAGACCAGAATCAGTTTCCATCCTTTTTTGCTCCCCTTGGAGATCTTCTCAAAGCCTTCATGTTCCTTTCAAACTTGAACGGTTTTAACTCTTCCCCTTCACCGCCAGATCAAGGGTTTAATAAATGGAAAGGTTCTTCCAAGGTGTGGAAGGAAAAGGGCTCTAAGTAATTCTGTCACTTATTCTCTCTCTCCTTTGTGTTTTTGTTTTTGCATTATTTGTGTGTTTTGCTTTCAAGTTTTGAGTCAATCTAGTTTTATGCATTGCTTTGTTTAACATGTTTTTATTTGTTTTCTTTTCAGTTTTGTTTTATTTTGTTTTTCATTTAAAAATAAAAAAAAATTGAAAAATTAGAAAATATACAAAAACAATGTGTGTTTGTATACATTGATACTTGTGTACCTTGGATGGCCATTGAAATAAAGTTTTCTAAACTTTGTATCTTTTGTAGCTTAGATGAGCATCTCTATACACAACTAAGCAAGTGAGCTTTGTGGCTCGTGTTTGTGATGAGTAAGGTTAAGTGATCTCTTGTACTTAACACTTGTATCACTCTTTTTAACGGAAATGATTAAAAATCCTAAAAGAAATGCATAAATAACCATCTCACCACTGTTGCCTGCCAATCATGAAATGACATTTGTATGCTTCGGCATATCAAAAGTGAAATGTCAAATGCTTAACATCATTGGGTATTTCTTTTCTCTCTTTTATATGTCCATGCATGGTTTGCTTAAAAGAAAAATATGCAAAGAAAAATAAAAGCAAAATGATCAAAATGCTTTATATATGATTGCAAGTGTGTATTCTAGGAGATGTGAGAGTTATAAGATGTACCTCGAAAGTGATAGTCCCCATCAAACAGTTAGAATATGTGTGAATTAAAGTGATTTTCTCATATCACAACTCGTCATAACATGTAGATACCTATGTAATCTTGCGATGTTTTTCACACACAACACGCAATATTCTTTACTACTTCTGGTACATGTGCAGATACAATGTGATTTGGCAATCACAAGGAATACTTGTGTTAATGTATGCCCACTAAATTGTCTTAACTTGTTTTTGAAATATAAAATTAGTTAGACTTGTTTAGTGTGTCTGTGTGTGAGTTTTCAGATCCATGTACTTAACATTTTTCTTGTTGAGAGATGATTTTGAGAGCCTAAAATGTTGTTTGGATCTTTGGTTGAGTAGCATGATTGATTACATTCACATCTATGTTTTTCTCTTCCTTGAAAAACTGTTTTTAAGCAATCTCGATAGCTTCTCGATAGCTCTTGATAGATAAGCTATCTATCGAGACCCTTCAGTTGCTTTTTATTGCATTCTCGATAGCTAGTTCAATCTATCGAGAAATGTTCTGTCTCCTCGGTAGCTACCTCGATCAATCGAGCTTCTTTGCTTTGGAAAGCTTTCATTAGATCCTTGATAGCTGGTTTGATAGCTAAAACACGATCGATCGAGCTTTATGAAGTTTCTATATAAAGGCTCCTCGCAATTTCAAATCACTTCTCCTCGATCTCTCTCGACTGATTTCAACCTATTCGCCTCCCAAACACACTTTTCTCTCTCTAAACTTCATTCCCAAGAGATTTTCAGCCTAAAGATCATCTTCTTTCATCCAGTATGATCTTTTTCACTCATTCTATCATGCATTTCACATTTTGTGAACTAACTTTTGGCATTTTTGGAAAGTTTTGAGATTTTTCAAAATCAATGAAGTTTTTGCTTAATTTTTGGGATGGGTTTTGTCAAAATGATGTTTGAAACTTCATGCATTGCATCACATGTGTATTATAACAATGTTTCATGCATTTTAGATGTGTGTTTACTTTGTTGCTATATTGTGTGCTGGTAGGTTTGGATTAAGCTGAGTCTATGATGCATTTATATTTGCATGTCACGTGTTCATGCATTTTCATGCATACGTACCTTCAAGTTTCTATATTTGTTATATTGTATCTTGTTGGTGTTTTTCTGATTATCTCTCTCTCTCTCTCTCTCTCTCTTTCTCTCTCTGTTTCTTACGTTAGTTGTGTCATGGCACCAAAACGTAAATCCATTCGGTCTTGGAACCCTCTTTGTTCTAGGGCATCTTTTTCTTCTTCTCTTTCTGACCCCACTCCATCTCACATACGGTTTCGTGATGAGAAGGCCAAATCGGACTTCTCGGAGAACTTTTCACGGTGAGGTATTCATTCAAAACGCAAAGTCATTCTGTCAAATTTTTCTAACACTGACCTACCCACTGTCATCTACAATAGGGGTTGGGAGTCACTGTGTGGCGTCCTGGTCACGTGCCCTTCCGTAATCATACATGAGTTCTACTCCAATATGCATAGATTTGATTACTCTATACCCCAGTTTGTCACTCGCGTTCGGGGTATACGCATGGTAGTTACTCCAGGTATTGTATCCGAGGTACTACATGTCCCTAAGGTAATGCATCCTGACTACCCTGGCTATGAGCATCTGAGGACAATGTCCAAAGACGAACTTTTGTCTCTATTTTGTGAGACACCTTCTTCTTGGGGTGACCGTCAAAACACCTTATGCTCGGCCTTTGCTAAAGGTCTAAGAATCCTAAACATGGTGATAACATTCGTTCTCTATCCATTGTCTCACTATAATACTATCACAAAGCCTCGTGCTCGGTTTTTGTTATCCCTCATTGAGGATCTCTCTATTGACTTCCCTTCTCACTTTATATTCTCCTTTATAGATGTCTACAAGGATACGACAACTCATGATAAGCTCATTTTCCCTTTGGCTATCACGCGGCTCCTTTGCCATTTCTGTCTCCTATCCTAAGTCTCCCCACTTCACGTTCATGCGTGCCATTGACGCTGATACCATTAAGCAAAGTATTTCATAGCTTCACTCGAGGTAGCCCTAGACAGAGACAGCAGCTCCTCTAGCTTCTATTGCTCCATCCACCTCCGCTCCTTCATCTTCAGCGAGTGAAGTGACTCTTGAGGCCATCATGGCACAGCTTGTGTGCATGGATGCTCTCCTTAACACTTTCAGTGATGAGTTGTGTCAAGTGAACACCTGTGTTGGTTGTATCACACGACGACAGGCTATCATAGGTGGTTTCACTGTCGCTTCCTCTCCATCTCCGCCAACCTCTAAGGATGAGAGTGACGATGGCTCTAGCAATGATGATGCTGATGATGATGGCTCACCTAGTGATGATGAGATGTCTACTTGATGTACTTACCCTTTGTCACTCGTGACAAAAAGGGGGAGTAGTTTTGAGATGAGAGTAGTCATACTCATAGGGGAAAGGTTAGTTTAGGAGATAAAGGGAGTGTTTATATGAGGGATGTAGTGATGATTCTTGTATCTTTTCTTTTCTTTCTATTTTAGGTACATTATTTTCTTGTACATTGGTCTTGTGACCATTTAACATACATTGTACTTATAATTGGTTTATATATATTTTGATATATGTTCTTTCACCTATCTTTTCCATGTGTTGTTTCTTTTCTATCTTTATACACATGTTTCTTATTTGATGTATGCAATCTATTATTTCTATTTCACACTAAGATGCCTTGATGAGTTTCGTTTAAAATGTTTCAGAAATATAGGTTGTCAAAGTCTTTCTTGCCACGAACTCTCTTCTTGCAAAGTTTTTCAAGAGTTTGTGTTAGAATATATTTTATTGTATTCAGCAAGTGAGTATGAGTTGAGTGATCTATGATTTCTCTCATATATTCATTTGTTTATTGTGGCTTTGTCACAGATTTCCAAATGGGGAGATTGTTAGGACATATGTGATTCAATGTTGGGAACATATGTCAATATTTTATGTAATCGACTAATCCTTTGACAAAATGCATTTGTAATTGGGTAGATCTAGGATGTGTTTAATACTTCAAGGAACAAGATTTCAAGTTCAAATGTTAAAGCCATACAAGTTTGTCCCAGAAACAAGTAAAGAAGTGCTAGTTTTTAAAGCTCAACAACTAGCATCTATCAAGGTTTAAAAGCTGTTGAAGCTTGTGGCTCGACAGCTAGCTCGATAAATGGCTATCTATCGAGGTTTATGAAACTTAGTTTTTCAAAGTTGTTTTTCATCCAATCCGTGAGTATGTGTTTAGGCTTTCTTTTCTCACAACCCTAAACATATATAAGGATTATTTTAAGGGCCATCAAAGGTTGCACAGTTGTACAAGTGTGAAGCAAAGTCTTGTTCATGCAAATTGTGACCGGAGACAGAATTTGCCCTAGTTCATCTTTCTCTTGAAGAAGCTGTTGTGTTTGTACACCATAGAGTTTTATGACTAAGGAGCTTCTTGATTTTCATCGTGTGATAAACTAAAGAACTATGCAGCCAACATCTTTCTCAAGTTGGTGATTAAGTCGCGTACTGGGATCCACGCAATTGGTTAGTCACATACTAGAAGCCGTGCATTAAAAAGGAGAGATTGTCACTACAGAACAAGTCCAATTAGGTATTGGGGTAAGGGTTCAACTATAGATTGGTATAAGGTACTGGGATTCTTTTACTTGTAACCGCTTTTTTTGATAATTGTGAATTCTCGGGAGTGGTGACCTTAAAATCACCCGATGGGGTTTTTGCAGTGTAGGTTTTCCCCATTTGTAAACAAATCACCGTGTCAATTTAATTTCCGTTGCATACTTAGTTATTTGGTGATTTGTTTGTGCTGCCACGTACATTGCATGTTAATTTGATTAATTGATAAACTTAGCTAATTAATCAATTAATATATCACAAGGGGTCAATACATTCTTGGCCTATCAAAAGAAAATTGACTTGAGGATCACCAAAAAATTGCCTATCAATGCATTCTTGGCCTATCAAAAAAAGGAAATATGCTATGTCTGTGTTTGTCTGCAGGATCATCAAAAATACCTCTTCCTTGGCTAATAGTTGGGGGTGGTCTTTGAATCATCATCACCACCATCATCATCACTCGGGTGAGCAAACCCTCCAGGACCATAAATCTACCTAGAGTACTTGATCACCTCCAACTTAAGATTCCCGACCAGCCAAATGAGCTCCTCATGCTCCTCCACAGTAGGCTGAATTTAAGAATAAGGCAGGGATGAAAGGGAACTCATCGCTCTTGTACCCTCAAGAAAATGGTGACCTAAGACATTTGTGTTACGCCCCACAAGGTGCTCTCAAGCAAAGTCGTTAGGGTCATAAGCATAGACTGACCAAGGTAGATGAAAAGGGTCAACAGGACTACCAATGGTAGGACCAACCTGACACAAGCATCACACTTGAGTGTCACCATGAAATGCAAGAAAAGAAGAAAGGAAAGTAAAGGGAAAGAGTACATACCTCCACCATGAGAAAAGGCATGAGACGAGTCTCACTGAACTCATCATAGTCCAGATCATCCACAAGCCGCTTGGCATAGGGAATGTCATTCCTCTACGATTGGTACTCGGCATCAATCATGGAGAGTGGGGCAAGCATGAACTATGGAGGATCCATCAGAACCTGCGGTGTGTCCTTGCCTACCAGCTAGTGGTACACCCTCTTCGCCAAGTAAAGGACCCTTAAACCAACACCCTTCGGAGGCTAGGTGATCCCGAAAGCGATGATGGCAATTGCCTCCAAGTTTGGGTCCGCAACAAGAGGAAGACCTGCCTATAGACTCCAAATAACCTATGACAACACATAGGGTTAGAAGAAGAATCCTAGGAAACATGCAAAAGAAGATAATAGGGGAAAATAGGATCTTTGCTCACCTCATTAGAAGAAAGCCCATCGAAGTGAGCCCTAATCAAGGAAAAGCTCTTTAGGTCCACCTTAGCTCCACGAGCAATGAGTCCGTATGTTACAGCCTCGTGCTAAAGAAAGGAAATACAATTCGCAAGATTATAGTTTGCAAGATGACAGTTTGCAAGAAAATTAAGTACAATTTGTAAGGTATGAATGTGAATATAGATGCAATTTGTGAGACAAAGACATGAATGCAGTTTGCAAGAACACGAGGTACAGTTTTGTTAAGCCTAAATGACGCGTGGATGAACACAATTGCAAGAGTAGGAAGTACATGCTTATAAGGAACCACAAAAGGAAAAGAAAAGAAAACCAACCTCAAGGAGCTTTCAATGCCCCACCAATTGATGCAAAGTCTCACGGCTGAGTGTGTCCAAGGAAGAGTAAAGGTAGGCAAGGCAAGCCTGACCTTAGTTGGCCCTCTGAGCATCTTCAAAATCATAGTAGAGGACCAACCACCTCGAGGACACCATCTGCCCTCCATTGGAGAAGAGGTACGCCCCCAGTATGTACAACAGGAATGCCCTAGCCATCCAAGCACAATCCTCGGGCGTCACCTATGGAAGAGGCTTGTAATTTATCTCGATGTCAATGGATTATATTCGTCATGTACCTCCACCCCAACAACTCTATGCCCAGCTGCACACTCGACTCGCCCTCTAGATTAATGATAGCCCCATCACATCGAAGGCTGGTCATCTGATGGAAGCCATGGGAAGTCACTGTCATCTTACTATCAACAATGTGGAAGGTATGGGTAATGTTCCATCACCTCTTAGCCAAAGATTGCACCAGAATAGCACTAGCATGACTCGCTGGTAGTAGGTGAATGATGGGCTCGAAGTCCATTGCACATATGAAAGCCTTTGTGTCATCAGTTAAGGCCCTATATCATGAAGCAACGCGGTTGGTGCTTCCCCTACCCAAGAATGGAGGCGAGATCTGTAAACAAGAAAGAGAACATTAGAATGATAGTCAGATGAGAAAACAAGTGAAAAAGAAGCTAAAATAGTCAAATAAGGGTTTATGAGTGTCAACATTTGCACGCAAGTTCGCATATGCATACGTAGGGACATTCTTACACAGGTTAGGTCATACGTCCATGGAAACTGAAGAATACGGACGCATACACACGAAAACAAGCTGCGTACGTAGGAATCAAGTATGCATAGCATGAATACAGGCTGCATACGTAGGCTCGATACATGTGCACGCATGAACGCAAACAGAGAATGTTCCTCGACATTTTTTACCACCTTTTGATCAAAACTCATCCTAAACATGTTCCTACCCTTCCTAAGGTGTCAGGTTTTCATCTAAACTCATTCCACAACAAAATCAGATGCATTTACATGTCCAAAAATAGATTAAAATGGAAGATCAGAGCAAAACTCGAAAATGATAAAAGTTTGGAAAACTTACCAATCCGGTCCTTACATTCTCTAAAAGATGATCTTATGGCCTATAGATCAGTGGAGGGGACTCATTTAGCCTTACCGCCCCGTTCCAACAGGTGAGGTTAAACACATCACCAAAAAGCATGTAGGAGGTTTTCTTGGACTTGGATGCCATTGAAGAAGATAAAAGAGTTCGGGAGAGAAAGAGATTTTAGAGAATGTGATAGGTACAGAAATGAGAGAGAGGCAGAAGGTATTTGTAGAAAAAAAAAAAAAAAAGATGGAAGTTGGAGAGTTAGAGAGAAAATGAAGAGATGAGGAAGATGAAGAGAAGTAAGAAGAAAAAAAAAACGGTTGGTAACCATTGGGAAAATATGAATAGGTGGGAAGACACCTAGTGCCTAAACTACATGTAGTTTAGGCCTCCCTACTAAACTACGTGTAGTTTCGTTTAGTAAAAAACAATTCCAAATATCCTCAGTGGGTACCTAGAAGGTAGGAAGTGCAAAGAGAAATTCACAAAATCATCCAAAAATGGTAGAAATATACCCTCAGTTGGGTAAAAGACACAAAGACTCTCAAAACATCCCCAGTGGGTTAGAAAGTATCAAGAACATTCCTCAGCAGATCAGGAATCACCAAGGAAACTCTTCGTGAGTTAAGACCATCAACCAAATCCCCAATAAGTTACAATATTATGGAGGACTCCCCTACGGGTCCAAGGCACAAGGACAACTTCCTTGAAGGTTGTGAAGAACAATAGTTCCCCATGGAGTTAATAAAACTCCCTCATGAGTGAAATCAACACAAGTTCCCCAATGAGTCATGAAGGAGAAGAAGAAAATTTTCTCTAGTGAACCATACAACATAAAAAACTTCTTCGTAGGTCAAAATCATCGCCAATACTCCTTAGTGAGTTATTTTTCTCAAGTAACTACACATCTTGTGCACATATCTTCTGAGAATTGAAAATGCAAGCATAGGACCTATACCAGTCAAAATTACCAAGAAACGTGTGTAAATATCCTCTACGAATTGAACATGCAAGCACAGGACCTATACCAATAAGAATTACGAAGAAACTCATGCACATATCCTTCGGGGATTGAATATGTAGACACCAATCTCATACCAATCATAGAGAACTTGTGCACATATCCCTCAGGAATTGAATATGCAGGCATAATGGAAGAAGTAAAGATAAGGACAGAGACCTAGGTCACCCCTGTAGACACTCGATTTTGCAGCCATAATTTAATCTAGGAAGATGACTAGAGTGACCATTCACATACCCAAAATTTAGAGTTGCATTACATGCATTAATTCATTCATTGCATATCATAAAAAAAAAATCTTGAGGTTCTAACAATCACAACGGTGTGTCCGATTTCCAAATCGGACCGTCGGATTGAAAGATATCAGATGATCAAGTTTGCACGGTTTGCATCCATTTTGTTTGGGTGGAACCAACCATGCATGACTAATTTAAATTAATTTTGATTGGCTAAACAATCAAAATTAATTAAATAATTTTGTGATTGGTTAGGGTTACTGTCAAAAATAGGCTTGCTTGCATGAGAATAAAGCGGACAATTAGATAACAAAGAAATTGTTGATAATCAAGTCTTTTTGGAATATTTATCTACAAGATAATTATCACTTTAAAGATCTGAATATCAAGAAAAAGGGATTAATTTTTAGAATACAGATTTAAAAACACGTCTAAAGGGATTAATTTTTAGAATACAGATTTAAAAACACGTCTAGGTACAATTCTCAAGTCAAAAATCCTCAAAAAAGGAGTCCAAATTGGACCAAAACTCAAACGCGGGCTCGACACCCAGAAGGCCATTCGACACTTTGTGGCTTGGCCCGAGGACTCCCTGATTGAGATAAGGCCTACCTTTTTTGATTTTTTAGAGATAAGGACGCGTTCCAATTCATATCTGATCTCATTGAAGCATCCCAACCTCTATAAATAGAGGAAACAAATCAGAATAAGGGGCTTTTCTCTTTTGACTTTTCAATTCCCCTTACGTTAAAGACGTTCTGGAGGCTTTCGCTTTAGGAACTTCTTTTCTGTAAGTAAAGTATTTTAGGCTTTAAAGAGGTGAACAAATTTCTTTGAATCCTAAAATATTTTTTCATTGGAAGAGCACGCTCATGCAAGAGGTATTCCATTTTTCTTTCTTTTCTACTTTCATTAATTTTTATTGTTTGACGCATGAATAAGTTTAGCATGTTTTTATTATGTTTTGTTCTTGATATATAATTACCATGCTTAAATACGTTGCTAGAATTTTCTTTAACATGTACTTAGGTGATTGTTAATTGTAATTCTTTTTCTTAAGTTTCAAAATCCACAATGACTAACAAAATTCTTTTATGAAAACTAAAAACTTATCTGTATTTTTTAGATTTGATTCTTTAAAGATTCAAAAACTGATCTGTATTAACAGATCTGATTTTTTTTCAAAATTCAAAAAACTGATCTATATTTTAATATCTGATTTCCTCTAAATACAAAAAATTGATCTGTATTTTTCAGATTTGATTTAAAAAATAAAAAAAATAAAAAAATAAATAAAAAAAAAACTCAAAACTGATCTGTATTTTCATTAAATACAAATCTGATTTTTTTTTGAAAAGGTTTTCTTTGTTACAAAATTGCAGATTTTGAAATTTAAAAAAAGGGATTGAAAGTTAGGTTGTAGTTTTTTTAATATGTGGGGCATGCATGATAAATTCACCTCATGAATGTGAATCCTCTTTCAAAAAGTCTTTTTTTTTTCTTTTTTTTGGTTTCTAAAAACAGATCTAATTTTTTTTTTTCTTTCTTGATAAAACCACTCTTTTTTAACTTAACATAAAAACAGATTAGATTCTTTTTAACAAAATCTTATTATTTCTTTTACATAAAAATAGATCTGATTTTTCTTGATAAAATCACCTTTTTTTTTTTTAATTTTACACCAAAATAGATCTAATCTTTTTTAACAAAATCTTGTTCTTTCTTTTACATAAAAAACAAATCTAATTTTTTTTTTTGCAAACCAAATCAATTTTTTTTTTAATTCACAAAACATATCTGAATATTCTTCAAAAAGAGGGCACATCCATAAGGCAGATTTATTTAAATTAATTTTTGTCAAGAGGCTATCGTGTATGTTCAACATATCATTCAATATCATGTAAAAATGGTATATTGGTAATTAAAGTCTAGAAGACCAGATTCTGTTTGGGCGGAATGGGTGCCTAACACCTTCTCATTCCATAACCTAGCTCCCAAGCTTAGGATTTTTGGATAGGTAGATTACTGTTTTGTCATTTAATTTTGGTAGATTGTAACTAGGACCAAAGCTTTGTATTCTTTTGCATAGATTGTAACTAGGACCCAAGGCCATGAAAGGTTTAATTTACCAAAATTGTACTTGTCTTTATTCAATCAATGACATTCGAAATAATTTGATCATGTAATTTGTATTTATTTTTTCTTATTTTTTTGTATAAAAAATAAGTGGCGACTCCACACCTCTACCCAAAAGAGAGGTGCCCTTACAAGCACCCAAATCTCTTTTTTGAGAGCACCCCCTCAAGAAGTGCAGTCTCTTATAGTGGCAACTCCACTGGGGATGTTGAGGACTAAGTTTTGTGTTAAACTTTAAGTGAGCAACCATATACCATTGTCTTTTGCATGATTTTGCATGATATTGTTCTTTGTTGGTTTATTTATGAGATGTTTGTATGATATTTTGTTTGTGTTGCCATGTTGATTGTTAAAAGCTTTCCCTAACTATCATAGTGTATGCCATCAAAACTGATAATGGCTTAATTTTGCATATTTATATCATTATTAGAAAGCATTATCGTACTTATTTTGAGTTAATTCATGCATTTTATAGTTGATTTCGGAATAATGCTGAATAATCAATTTTGTGCTTAATTGAATTTTAATGCGTGAATTTGTCTTTTGTCGGATAATGAAATTAAATAAGTGGATTTGTGCAAAGAAGAAAGCTAATGGAATTTAATTTTACAAGGGCCATGATGAAGTCAAAGAAGGCCAACCCAGTTAAATTCAAGTCCAATTGGAGCAAGGAATCAAAGGAAATTTGCACCTAATCTAAGTCCAATTCGAATTAGGATTCCAGCTTGTGCACCAGTTAGTATTGGAGTATAACTTTCGGCTCTGATGTCCACTTGAGATGATTCAAGTTGGGCTGGAAAGATAACTTAAAGGGATACAACTTTGTAGTTTACAAAAAGTCCGAATTCTGAAGTTAAATGGGCCAAAAACGTCGGTTAAGTGAAGCCTAAAAACCTGGGATTTCCTCCAAACGGGAATTCAACTTGTAATAGGATTCCTTGACCTATTTATAGGCTCTTTAGGGAAAAACTCAGGGGGGAGCTGCTGTAAAACATAATTTAGGTTTTCTTAAAGTTTCTTTACAGTTTTTAGAGTTTTATTTGTGTTATGGCTTGCTAGAAGCCTTGCTAAAGCAAGGGGTGAAACCCAACCGTTTATTGGTATGTTTTTAACAATTATTTATTGGTTTTAATGCTTATGTTTTTATGTTTTTGATTGTTTTACTCATCTAGAAAAGTGTTTAATTCTGTATAATCCTTTGATTTATCGTAGACTTCGGGCATGTTAAATGCTTAGTATTCCCTGTGAACTAATTCACTAGTTTTGTTTTGTCTAAAATCAATCAATTGCATGAAACTACCTTAGACAATTAATTCTTGAGTTTTTATTGTTAAATCATCCGTTTAAGATCATCCTTCGTATGAATTTTAGTTGAGTTATAAAATAAATATTGTTAAGACTACCAATAGATGTGTTATGTGTGGATCGCTAAACCTTAGCGCCTTAATATATTGTTATTTTCACTCAATTTAAATTACTTTCACTAAACTATTAAAAATCTCTTCAATTAAACTTTATTATTTTAGTTTTATTCTCTTGTGGTTTGCTAATCAATTCCCTTTTCCCTATGGATTCGATCTCGGACTTACTGAGTTATTACTTCACGATAATCCTGCACTTGGGAGCATTATTTAAGTCGCAACAAAAACAAAAAAATATGTATGCACCCATCTCAACATATGATGGTAGTAACCATGGATCATCAGCCTCCATTAGATTCGAGTACCTAGTGGTGAACTCACCAACTCATAGCCCAAAGTCACTGGATCATTTCTTGTTGACAATAAAGAATAAACCACGCCGTTTGGACTAACGTAATGTTCATTACATTACAAGTTGGGAGGTGTAACATCCTAGCTATGGAAAACAATAAAACAACAAACCCACCCCACAATGTAATGACTTAGAACCTACCCTTAGGCCAGTCCATGTTAAAAATGCATTACATTTTGCATGTGTTTGTTTGGTTGATTGATTGATGCAGATGGGGACCTAGCTTTGTTTGATCCAACCAAGTCTATTCTTAGAGGAGAATGTTAAGGACATATTTTGTGTAATTGGCTAACCCTTTGACAAAACACACTTTACTTGTAATTGGGTAGATCTAGGATGTGTTTAATACTTCAAGAAACATGTTGTTCAAGTCTAGTATTAAAGCCATGAAGATTGGACCTAGAAACAAGTGAAAAAAAGCTGTTCATTAAAGCTAGACAGATAGCTCGACACCTGCGGACAGATAGCTTGACACCTCTCGACACCTGCGGACGGATAGATCGACAGCTGCTCGATAGCTCGTGGATCGATCGAGAAAGCTTCTGTCTCCTCGACAGCTCCTCGATACCTTCTCGATAGCTGTGTCTATCGAGGTTTAAAGCTTGACATCTTCTCGACACCTACTATCTATCGAGGTTACGGAAATTAGAATTTTCAGATCTGATTTTTGGGCCAGGCTTTTGTATTTGTGTAGGGTTTCTTTTCTCACAACCCTAGACCTATTTAAGGCTTATTTTAGAGGTCGTCACATAAGATAATACAAGGAGAACATATACAAAAGGTGACCCATGCCTTATTTTCTCTGAAAGAAGCTACTGCGTCTTTGCGCCTTAGGGTTTTGTAACCAAGTGCTTCTTGATCTTCATTGTTGATGAAGTGAAGAACTTTGCAGCCAACAATCTTCTTCTAGATGGTGATTAATTTATGTACTGGGATCCGCACAATTGGTTACTCATGTAGTAGGATTCATGTATCAAAGGTGGCGTTCATATATTGAAGAGTTCAAAGGTTCTGAAGCAGTAGAAGGTTTCTGCTGTAAGTTCATCTACGAGGATTGTAGAGTCTAGGGACAAAGGTTTTGTACTAGATCTAAAACTTCTCTTTTCTATAGTGGATTGCTTTTTGGGAAGGTTTACCCCCAGGTTTTTTACTGTGAAACTAGTCTGTTTCATTGGTTTTCATGGGTCATCATATCTTATCTTATTTATTTTTCCGTTGCATGATTTTGACATGATATTGATGTTTGTTTTTTTTTAACAAGTTTTATTCATAATAAATCTAATTAACAACTTGGGTTTAAAACTTGTTAATTCTATCAATCGGGGTCTAAATTTCCCAACAAGTGGTATCAGAGCGGGTTCACTTTGATTGGATTAATTTCCTGAGTGTGATCCTTGACCCCTGTTGTCATGGATTGTGGACAATCTCTTTTTATTCCTCCTTTATTTGATGGAACTAATTATGCGTACTGGAAAGTTCGTATGAAAGTCTTTTTACAGGCTCTAGGTGAACAGGTATGGTAAGCTGTTGAAGTTGGCTGGATTAAGCCAAAGGAAGTACCAATGGATTGGGATGATGCAACAATCATAGCGGCAAATTTCAACAATAGGGCCTTGAATGCTTTGTTTTGTGGGGTGACCAATGAGGAATTCAAGAAAATATCATCCACAGAAGTTGCCAAGGAAGCATGGATCATTCTTGAGACCACCTATGAAGGTACCAAGGCAGTAAAGACTGTGAAACTTCAACGACTCACTAGTAGTTTTGAAGAAATAAGGATGGAGGAGGATGAGACCTTTGATGAGTTCTATGCCAAACTCAAGGATATTGTGAATTCTGCCTTCAACCTTGGTGAATGTATTGCAAAATCCAAAATTTTTAGGAAAATCCTTAGGTCCTTACCTAAAAGATTCCATGCCAAGATCACTGTCATTGAAGAAGTCAAGGACATTGATCAAATTCCTTTGACTGAGCTTGTAGGGAACCTTCAAACCTATGAGATGAGATTAGGCTCAATGGGAAAAGGTGGAAAGAGTAAAAATTTGGCTCTTAAGGGTATAGAGGAAGAAATTGAGAACTCTGAAGATGAAGATGAAAGTGAAGATGAGGATGAGGATTTAACTTTCATAACTGATGAGATTATCAAGCTTCTTCAATTAAGGAAAAAGGATAAGGGCAAACCTCCTAGGGAATCTAAATCATCTAGGAAGGGCAAGAACGAGAAACTCCTTATTCAATGCCATGAGTGCAAAGGTTTTGGTCATATGAGGATAGAGTGCCCAAACTATCTCACGAAGGAAAAGACCAAGGAATCCAAAGATAAAGGGTTGGTTGCTACTTGGAGTTATACTAAGAATGATTCTTCTGATGAGTATGTGGATGAATGCCGTCACGTTATGGCCTTTGCTGCCTCAACTGATAAGGTGATTGTGGAAAGTGCTAGTGACAGTGAGGATTCTTTTGCTGATGAAGTACCCAAGAAGATGACCCTTCAGGAAACCTATGATAAGCTATGCACTGAATTCATAAAATCCGAAAAGACTTCTCATCTTTGTAGAAAAGAGCTTAATGAGTTAAAAACTGAAAAGGCTAATTTGTTAGTCAAACTAGATGAGACTACAAGGTTAGTTGAGACTCTTGTTGTGGAGAACACCTCATTAGAAGAGAAGGTTAAGAATCTTGAAGTTGAGCTTAGTCAAGCTAAAACTCAAATAGAGATGATGTCTAGTGCAAAGCTTGATGAGGTATTGAGTGCTCAAAAGCCTAGTTCTGATAAGACTGGCTTAGGATATGCTGTTTCCTCTAGCCCCTCCTCTTCCACGGCTTTTGGATCAAGGACTGTCTTTGTGGCCCAATCTGAGAAAGGTGATAAAGGTATGAAATCCAAAACTGATCTGGCTAATTCTAAATCCTTTGTTAGACCTCATGTTTGTTACCACTACGATGTTTCTGGACACATTCGTCCTAATTGCTTTAAGTTGTATCCTTAAAAGCAATTGTCCAAACGGTCACAGGTTTCCTCTCAAGGACTTGCACCTTTGTTTGGGGAGTTATTAAAAGCTTTGAGCTTTTTAACTCAATTTCAGGAGAATCTTAATTCTTCTATGTCCTTTAGTAGACATACTAGGACACATTCCTTTTCATCTTCACGGCCAAAGACTCGTGCTGTGTGGGTGAGAAAGGAGCCTTAGACTTAATTGTCTTTTCTGTTTGTCCTCTGCTTTAATTCTTTCTATCTAAAGTAGGACTTTCTTGCTTGATTTCTTATCCGCTTATGGAATTATGCTTTCATGCATCTACACCTTTCTATCATGCCTTCATGCATATGCATCTTTCTTTCATGCTTTCATGTTGTTTGTCTGTTTTTGTTTGGTTGTTTAGTTTTTATTTTGTTTTGTTTTCAAAATAAAAATATAAAGAAAAAAAAATCAGAAAAATACAAAAACAGTGTGTGTTTTGTGTACATTGGTACTTATGTACCTTGGATGGCCATTGAAACAAAGTCTTCTAAACTTTGTATCATTTGTAACTTAGATGAGCATCTCTATGCACAACTAAGCAAGTGAGTTTTGTGGCTCGTGTTTGTGATAAGTACGATTAAGTTGTCTCTTAAACTTAACACGCATATCACTCTTTTTGACGGGAAGGCATAAATAACCATCTCACCACTGTTGCCTGCCAATCATAATAAGACACCTGTATGCTTCGGCATAGCAAAAGTGCAGTGTCAATGACATTTGTGTGCTTAGGCATAGCAAAATTTGAATGTCAAATATCATTGGGTAATTCTTTTCTCTCTCTAATAAGCCCAGGCATGATATGTTTAAAAGAAAAATATGTAAAGAAAAATCAAAAGAAAAAAGATCAAAAATGCTTTAAAAATAATTGCAAGCGTGTATTCTAGGAGATGTGGGAGTTATAGGATGTACCTCAAAGGTGATAGTCCCTATCAAGCAATTATGATTGTGTGTGAGTTAAAGATTTTCTCATATCTCAAATCGTCATAACATGTATACACTTATGCAATCTTGCGATGTTTTTCACACACAACACGCAATATTCTTTGCTATTCTTGATACATGTGCGAGTACAATGTGATTTGGCCATCACAAGGTTTTACATGTGTTAATATATGCTCACTGAACTGTCTTGACTTGTTTTTGGAATATAAAATTGGTTAGACTTGTTTAGTGTGTGTTTTGCATCTTTCTATTATCTTGTCTTCCATAGCATCTTGTTTCATTACATTCACGCATTTATATGGATTTCTTGTGCCCCTTTGATCATCTTTATGTTTCTCGGGTAAAGCTTTATAGCTTCTTATACCCTTTGTCAATCATGACAAAAAGGGGGAGAATTTGTGGAGACTATGTGGTTTTTTTTTAGATTCTACATGTTAGGGGGAGAAATACATGTCTCTGTAAGGGGGAGATGTGTTTCATCTTGTTAAGGGGAGTGCTTACTTCCTTCTTTTTGTACACCGGTCTTGTGACCATGTTTACATACATTGTGCTTATCTTTGATGATGTATGTCTTCTTCACCTATCCTTACATGTGTTGTTTCTTTTCTATCTTTATATGCATGTTTCTAATTGTATGCAATCTTTTATTTCTGTCTCACACTAAGATGCCTTGATGAGTTTTGTTTAAAGTGTTTCAAAAATACAGGTTGTCAAAGTCTTCCTTGCCATGAACTCTCTTCTTGCAAAGTTTTTCAAGAGTTTGTGTTAGGACAGATTTTATTGTATTCAACAAGTGAATATGAGTTGAGTAATTTATGACTTCTCTCATATGTTCATTCGTTTGTTGTGGTTTTGTCACGGATTGCCAAAGCAGGAGATTGTTAAGGACATATTTTGTGTAATTGGCTAATCCTTTAATAAAATGCACTATACTTGTAATTGGGTAGATCTAGGATGTGTTTAATACTTCAAGAAACATGTTGTTCAAGTCTAGTATTAAAACCATGAAGATTGGACCAAGAAACAAGTGAAGAAAAGCTGTTCATTAAAGCTTGACAGATAGCTCGACACCTGCGGAAAGATAGCTCGACAGTTGCTCGACACCTCTCAACACCTGTGAACGGATAGCTTGACAGCTGCTCGATAGCTGGTGGATCAATCGAGAAAGTTTCTGTCTCCTCGACAGCTCCTCAATAGCTTCTCGATAGCTGTATCTATTGAGGTTTAAAGCTCGACACCTGCTATCTATTGAGGTTACGAAAATCAGAATTTTCAAATCTGATTTTTGGGCCAGGCTTTTGTATTTTTGTAGGATTTCTTTTCTCACAATCCTAGACCTATATAAGGCTTATATTAGAGGCCGTCACATAAGAGAATACAAGGAGAACATATGCAAAAGGTGACCGATGCCTTATTTTCTCTGAAAGAAGCTACTGCGTCTTTGCGCCTTAGGGTTTTGTAACCAAGTGCTTCTTGACCTTCATTGTTGATGAAGTGAAGAACTTTGCAGCCAACAATCTTCTTCTAGATGGTGATTAAGTCGCATACTGGGATCCGCACAATTGGTTAGTCACGTACTAGGATTCGTGCATCAAAGGTGGCGTTCATATATTGAAGAGTTCAGAGGTTCTGAAGCGGTAGAAGGTTTCCACTGTAAATTCATCTACAGAGATTGTAGAGTCTAGGGACAAAGGTTTTGTACTAGATCTGAAACTTCTCTTTTCTATAGTGGATTGCTTTTTGGGAAGGTTTCTCCCCAGGTTTTTTTACTGTGAAACTAGTTTGTTTCATTGGTTTTCCTGGGTCATCATATCTTGTCTTATTTATTTTTCCGCTGCATGATTTTGACATGATATGATGTTTGTTTGTTTTTAACAAGTTTTGTTCATAATAAATCTAATTAACAACTTGGGTTTAAAACTTGTTAATTCTATCAACTGGGGTCTAAATTTCCCAACAAAGAATTTGGTCAAAGGGAAGACTCCAAAGAGAATCCACAAACGACACTCAAGCTAGCATTTCCAGTTCCAAGCCCATCACAGTACTAAGGCCTATTAGCATTGAAGGCACTCCACAGTGACAACATCACAATCCAGTGTTCAACTTACAAGATAGCCCATGCCACAAGAAGTCCAAAGACTCCATCACCATGGCAGAAGGGGAAGAACATCCAAACACTGAAGAACCAATGAACACTCAAGAGCTACTAAACACTATGGTAGTAAGTCAGATCCAGTTGAGAGAAGACATGAACCTTATCGTACAATAGTTTCAAAACTTGAAGAGTGGCCAAGAAGAGAATAAGACCAATCAGAATGCCACTATCCTGGAGGGTGAGAAGAAAATTAATGAAAGGATAAATTAGGTGGAAGAGATGATTAAAAGAGCTCACAAGATGGAAGACGTCATGGACTATGAATCACTCTCACTTTTCCTTGATGTGAGACTGCCTCCCAAGTTCAAAATGCCAACCTTGGACAAGTTCAGTGAGACTAGCTAAGCAAAGTCCCATTTGAAGATGTGTATGAGAGCCATGCAGCTCCTAGGGGCAATTGAAGTACTACTTGCTTAAATGTTTCAAAACACCCTGATTGGGGCCGCTCTTAGGTGGTTCCTCAACCTAGATGATGCTAGAGCAAGGAGTTAGGAGGGCATCTATCGTGAGTTTCACAATCAATACAAGTACAACATAGAAGTGGATGTGACAAGGAAAGATTTGGATACCATTAAGCAAGAACCGTAAGAATCCTTCTCTACCTTAATTACCACATGGAGAGCCAAGGCAGCCCAGATGATCACAAGACCTAGTGAAGAAGAGCAAATCCAAATGGTGGTGAAGAATTTGTTACCCATATTCCACAAGTATCTTTTTGCCCAATACTTTCTGAACTTCAAAGCCTTGGTCATAGTTGGTACTCAAGTGGAAGATGCTATCAATAATGGCATGTTAAAGAATAAAGAAGGCTTCATTTTTGAGAAAGTTGCAACCCACACCACCAATGAGGAGGCAATCAATGTTGTAGTTCCCCAAACATCATCAACTATCAATTCTAGGCCTCAAAGGAAGCTCAATGAACTCTACATGCCTATGAGACAATTGTTTGAAAAGCTTAAACTTGAAGGGCATCTTTGCCCACTTGAACCTCGACCTCCTCCAAGCCCACTGCCTAAAGGTTTGAAGTCACATGAGTTCTGCAAATATCATCAAGAACCTGGCCATCAGACAAACAAAGCATCAATATGCGACATGCCATTCAAGATCTGATTGACAAACAATTCATTACTTCGCCATCATCGGCCAGCCACCCAGACTTTGCTTGAATTTCATCTTACAAATTTTTAGATTGGCTCTTTGGTTTTATTGTTTAGTTGGCATTTGCTTTCTAGTTGGTCATTTACTCAATAAAATCCATGTTGTGTTTGATGCATTTAATTCATCATGTTGTTCATATGTACATAAAAAAATTCAAAAAACAACCAAAAAAAAAAAACAAAGAGAAAAAAAATTTTCAAAAAAAAAAAGGGGTTTTCAAAAAAAAAATTAAAAAAAAAAAAAAAAGAAAGAAAGAAAAATATTTTGGATTAGGGGCATTGGACCTTCAAGTCATTTCAATTCATTTTCAAAAAAAATTGATAGGGGACATTGGGCCTTTTTTAGTAACCTTTTTCTAAAAACACTTTTTGTTCTTTCAAAGACTCCAAGATTTTTCGAAAGCCTCCCTTTCAATGACTCCAAATTTTTTTTTTTTTCAAGAGAATACAAGATGATCCATTTGACAAAGCTTCTCCCAAATCATGATGATTAATTTCTCTACCAATTAATTTTTTCCAATAAGGGATTTAACTTCGTTCACTACATGTAAGAACTTTTGCTAAACATTCAAAATATGATAAGAAAAGGGTCCTAAAAGGTAATCAAAGAAATTCATCCATTCATCCAAATTCCTCAAAACACATACACTCAATCCATATCTCAAAAAGAAAAAAAATTGTCACATCATTGGAGCATTTATATTTCTATTCCAAGAACAATTTATTAAAGGAGTTTAAGTCACTGTGCTTACAAGAAAGCATCACTAGGAATAGAAGGCCACCTTTGGTAACCCACATTATTCCTTAACACCTATTACAATGATTATCCATTGCTAGCCAACTTGAGCCTTTAAACAGTTAGCCTATTTTTCAATGAAACCACTAAAAACTTAAATCTTGGGTGGGAAAATTAAGTATGCATGCTTAAATCTCAAGATGAGGAAGTGTTGACCTTATGGATTCAGCACCACGTGGTAAGGTCCTCAATGAAGACAATGAGATCGATGAGGAGTTCATCAAGTTCAGAAAAGAGAGAGTTCATCAAACAAAGGGATAATTCACTACATCAAGCTAGAAAGGAAGGAAATCCATCAATGAGAGATAAGATTTTGAGAAAGCATCAAACTGTGAGAAAAAAGAGAAGGCCATCAAGCTAGAAAAGACTTCAACAACAAAATGAGAGAGAAGTGAATGCAAGAATTTTCATCAAGTTGTGAGAGAATATTGATTCATCAAACGACACAAGAGACATGAGATTCCATGAAAGATCATTCAAGTTGAGAAGGATGAGCAAAAATGAAGATTCATAAAAAGCAAAATTTAATCAAATTGAAGGAAGATGAGGAAAAGAAAAAGTAAGATACATTTCATCAAAAAAGTGTGTTCAGTCAAGTAAAAAAAAAATGAAAGTGCATTAGAAAGGATAAGAGGGTATTGAGGAGAAATGCAAATTCATCCAAGAAAGATGGAAGTCTGTCAAATTGAAAGAAACAAAAAATGCAGTTGAGTGAAAGCTAATAAAATTCCAAAAAAAAAAAAAGCTCGGTAGGTTGAAAACCCGAAAGGGCAGTCTAGGCAAAAAATAGGAAAAAAAAAAAAGAAAAAAAAAAAAGGGAGAGCCTGCTAGGTTGAAAACCCGAAAGGGCAGTCTAGGAAAGAATTAGGGCAAAACAAAACAGAACAAAAAAATCTTTCAAAAAAATGAGAAAAACAAAAAATGAATGTGAGTGATCTAATAACAAGATAGGATGACAAGAAGACCGAAAAGAGGAAGTTGTCAAACTAAAAATAGTCAAGACCTAATCAAAGGAATCAATGAAGACCAATGAGAAGATGATGAACATGACAAGGATTTTAGCATAAGAGTCAATGATGGAAGATTCTAATGCTTGAATTTAAAGTACTGCATACTTGGGAAATATCATAAGGGTTTTGAGCCTTTTATATCCTTCCTTTCAATATCCTGAACTCGGCCTACATTACAACCTTTGAATAAAGCCCTCCTCGAAGTCCTACTGATTGAAAGCAGTCATTTAGCTCTGATAATATTTTCTCTTGGATTAAGAAGGAAAACTGCTCATGATTATCAAGCCCCACTGGCTGATATCTTTAAAAGACAAATTTCACAAATTCTCAAGTGACTAAAAAAAAGAATTCTAAACTCCTAACATTCACTTTGTTTGCTTCCAACAGAAAATAACTCTCAAGAGAACAAATTTCCAAATTCTCAAAAAATTGCAAATCTTCAAACTTGGGATTTCTCCCTCTCTTACTTATTCCCAACATATGTGATTCCCAAGCCTTTCATTTCTTTGATTGTCTTTGAAGACTTAATCTAAAAATTTTCCAAATGAAGAAGCAAATTTGATTACATGTTTTTAATGACTTCAAATCCTTTCTAGCCAATGAGATCGAGTTAACAATTGAGCATTATGATTGGTCAAAGAGGTTGTTCAAAGGATCACCTTT
>JAYJMT010000015.1:0-57834 GCA_036321655.1 Quercus alba
GACAGAACCAAGGTATTGTATGGTCCTCGGACTCAAACCTATGGGGAAACCAACTACTTGGATGAGAAAACTCAGTTTTGGATAGAACCAAGGTATTGTATGGTCCTCGTTCTCAAACCTATGGGCAAACCATCTACTTGGATGATAAAACTGAGTTGTAGACAGAACCAAGGTATTGTATGGTCCTCGGACTCAAACCTATGGGGAAACCAACAACTTGGACGGGAAAACTGAGTTTTGGACAGAACCAAGGTATTGTACGGTCCTCGGACTCAAACCTATGGGGAAACCAACTACTTGGATGAGAAAACTGAGTTTTGGACAGAACCAAGGTATTGTATGGTCCTCCGACTCAACCCTGTGGGGAAACCAGCTACTTGAATGAGAAAACTGAGTTTTGGATAGAACTAAGGTATTGTATGGTCCTCGGACTCAAACCTATGGGGAAACCAACTTCTTGGATGAGAAAACTGAGTTTTGGACAGAACCAAGGTATTGTATGGTTCTCGGACTCAAACCTATGGGGAAGCCAACTACTTGGATGAGAAAACTGAGTTTTGGACAGAACCAAGGTATTGTATGGTCCTCGGACTCAAACATATGGGGAAACCAACTGCTTGGATGAGAAAACTCAGTTTTGGATAGAACCAAGGTATTGTATGGTCCTCGTTCTCAAACCTATGGGCAAACCATCTACTTGGATGAGAAAACTGAGTTTTGAACCAAGGTATTGTATGGTCCTCGGACTCAAACCTATGGGGAAGCCAACTACTTGGATGAGAAAACTCAGTTTTGGGCTGAACCAAGGTATTGTATGGTCCTCCGACTCAAACCTATGGGGAAACCAACTACTTGGATGAGAAAACTCAGTTTTGAATAGAACCAAGGTATTGTATGGTCCTCGTTCTCAAACCTATGGGCAAACCATCTACTTGGATGAGAAAACTGAGTTTTAGACAGAACTAAGGTATTGTATGGTCCTCGGACTCAAACCTATGGGGAAACCAACAACTTGGACGAGAAAACTGAGTTTTGGACAGAACCAAGGTATTGTATGGTCCTCGGACTGAAACCTATGGGGAAACCAACTACTTGGATGGGAAAACTGAGTTTTGAACCAAGGTATTGTATGGTCCTCCGACTCAAACCTATGGGGAAACCAACTACTTGGATGAGAAAACTCAGTTTTGAATAGAACCAAGGTATTGTATGGTCCTCGTTCTCAAACCTATGGGCAAACCATCTACTTGGATGAGAAAACTGAGTTTTAGACAGAACTAAGGTATTGTATGGTCCTCGGACTCAAACCTATGGGGAAACCAACAACTTGGACGAGAAAACTGAGTTTTGGACAGAACCAAGGTATTGTATGGTCCTCGGACTGAAACCTATGGGGAAACCAACTACTTGGATGGGAAAACTGAGTTTTGAACCAAGGTATTGTATGGGCCTCGGACTCAAACCTATGGGGAAGCCAACTACTTGGATGAGAAAACTCAGTTTTGGATAGAACCAAGGTATTGTATGGTCCTCGTTCTCAAACCTATGGGCAAACCAACAACTTGGATGAGAAAACTGAGTTTTGAACCAAGGTATTGTATGGTCCTCGGACTCAAACCTATGGGGAAACCAACAACTTGGACGAGAAAACTGAGTTTTGGACAGAACCAAGGTATTGTATGGTCCTCCGACTCAAACCTATGGGGAAACCAACTACTTGGATTAGAAAACTCAGTTTTGGATAGAACCAAGGTATTGCATGGTCCTCGTTCTCAAACCTATGGGCAAACCATCTACTTGGATGAGAAAACTGAGTTTTAGACAGAACTAAGGTATTGTATGGTCCTCCGACTCAAACCTATGGGGAAACCAACAACTTGGACGAGAAAACTGAGTTTTGGACAGAACCAAGGTATTGTATGGTCCTTCGACTCAAACCTATGGGGAAGCCAACTACTTGGATGAGAAAACTGAGTTTTGGACAGAACCGAGGTACTGTACGGTCCTCGGACTTAAACCTATGGGGAAACCATCTACTTGGATGAGAAAACTGAGTTTTAGACAGAACTAAGGTATTGTATGGTCCTCCGACTCAAACCTATGGGGAAACCAACAACTTGGACGAGAAAACTGAGTTTTGGACAGAACCAAGGTATTGTATGGTCCTTCGACTCAAACCTATGGGGAAGCTAACTACTTGGATGAGAAAACTGAGTTTTGGACAGAACCGAGGTACTGTACGGTCCTCGGACTTAAACCTATGGGCAAACCATCTACTTGGATGAGAAAACTGAGTTTTAGACAGAACTAAGGTATTGTATGGTCCTCCGACTCAAACCTATGGGGAAACCAACAACTTGGACGAGAAAACTGAGTTTTGGACAGAACCAAGGTATTGTATGGTCCTTCGACTCAAACCTATGGGGAAGCCAACTACTTGGATGAGAAAACTGAGTTTTGGACAGAACCGAGGTACTGTACGGTCCTCGGACTTAAACCTATGGGGAAACCATCTACTTGGATGAGAAAACTGAGTTTTAGACAGAACTAAGGTATTGTATGGTCCTCCGACTCAAACCTATGGGGAAACCAACAACTTGGACGAGAAAACTGAGTTTTGGACAGAACCAAGGTATTGTATGGTCCTCCGACTCAAACCTATGGGGAAACCAACTACTTGGATTAGAAAACTCAGTTTTGGATAGAACCAAGGTATTGCATGGTCCTCGTTCTCAAACCTATGGGCAAACCATCTACTTGGATGAGAAAACTGAGTTTTAGACAGAACTAAGGTATTGTATGGTCCTCCGACTCAAACCTATGGGGAAACCAACAACTTGGACGAGAAAACTGAGTTTTGGACAGAACAAAGGTATTGTATGGTCCTTCGACTCAAACCTATGGGGAAGCCAACTACTTGGATGAGAAAACTGAGTTTTGGACAGAACCGAGGTACTGTACGGTCCTCGGACTTAAACCTATGGGGAAACCAACTACTTGGATGAGAAAACTGAGTTTTGGACAGAACCAAGGTATTGTATGGTCCTCCGACTCAACCTTATGGGGAAACCAGCTACTTGGATGAGAAAACTGAGTTTTGGACAGAACCAAGGTATTGTATGGTCCTCCAACTTAAACCAATGGGGAAACCAGCTACTTGGATGAGAAAACTGAGTTTTGGACAGAGGCAAGGTATTGTATGGTCCTCGGACTCAAACCTATGGGGAAGCCAACTACTTGGATGAGAAAACTCAGTTTTGGACAGAACCAAGGTATTGTATGGTCCTCGGACTCAAACCTATGGGGAAACCAACTACTTGGATGAGAAAACTCAGTTTTGGATAGAACCAAGGTATTGTATGGTCCTCGTTCTCAAACCCATGGGAAAACCATCTACTTGGATGAGAAAACTGAGTTCTAGACAGAACTAAGGTATTGTATGGTCCTCGGACTCAAACCTATGGGGAAACCAACAACTTGGACGAGAAAACTGAGTTTTGGACAGAACCAAGGTATTGTATGGTCCTCGGACTCAAACCTATGGGGAAACCAACAACTTGGACGAGAAAACTGAGTTTTGGACAGAACCAAGGTATTGTATGGTCCTCGGACTCAAACCTATGGGGAAACCAACTACTTGGATGGGAAAACTGAGTTTTGAACCAAGGTATTGTATAGTTCTCGGACTCAAACCTATGGGGAAACCAACAACTTGGACGAGAAAACTGAGTTTTGGACAGAACCAAGGTATTGTATGGTCCTCGGACTCAAACCAATGGGGAAACCAACTACTTGGATGAGAAAACTCAGTTTTGGATAGAACCAAGGTATTGTATGGTCCTCGTTCTCAAACCTACGGGCAAACCATCTACTTGGATGAGAAAACTGAGTTTTAGACAGAACTAAGGTATTGTATGGTCCTCGGACTCAAACCTATGGGGAAACCAACAACTTGGACGAGAAAACTGAGTTTTGGACAGAACCAAGGTATTGTATGGTCCTCCGACTTAAACCAATGGGGAAGCCAACTACTTGGATGAGGAAACTGAGTTTTGGACAGAACCAAGGTACTGTACGGTCCTCGGACTCAAACCTATGCGGAAGCCAACTACTTGGATGAGAAAACTGAGTTTTGGACAGAACCAAGGTACTGTACGGTCCTCGGACTCAAACCTATGGGGAAACCAACTACTTGGATGAGAAAACAGAGTTTTGGACAGAACCAAGGTATTGTATGGTCCTCCGACTCAACCTATGGGGAAACCAGCTACTTGAATGAGAAAACTGAGTTTTGGATAGAACTAAGGTATTGTATGGTCCCCGGACTCAAACCTATGGGGAAACCAACTTCTTGGATGAGAAAACTGAGTTTTGGACAGAACCAAGGTATTGTATGGTTCTCGGACTCAAACCTATGGGGAAGCCAACTACTTGGATGAGAAAACTGAGTTTTGGACAGAACCAAGGTATTGTATGGTCCTCGGACTCAAACATATGGGGAAACCAACTGCTTGGATGAGAAAACTCAGTTTTGGATAGAACCAAGGTATTATATGGTCCTCGTTCTCAAACCTATGGGCAAACCATCTACTTGGATGAGAAAACTGAGTTTTGAACCAAGGTATTGTATGGTCCTCGGACTCAAACCTATGGGGAAGCCAACTACTTGGATGAGAAAACTCAGTTTTGGGCTGAACCAAGGTATTGTATGGTCCTCCGACTCAAACCTATGGGGAAACCAACTACTTGGATGAGAAAACTCAGTTTTGAATAGAACCAAGGTATTGTATGGTCCTCGTTCTCAAACCTATGGGCAAACCATCTACTTGGATGAGAAAACTGAGTTTTAGACAGAACTAAGGTATTGTATGGTCCTCGGACTCAAACCTATGGGGAAACCAACAACTTGGACGAGAAAACTGAGTTTTGGACAGAACCAAGGTATTGTATGGTCCTCGGACTGAAACCTATGGGGAAACCAACTACTTGGATGGGAAAACTGAGATTTGAACCAAGGTATTGTATGGTCCTCGGACTCAAACCTATGGGGAAGCCAACTACTTGGATGAGAAAACTCAGTTTTGGATAGAACCAAGGTATTGTATGGTCCTCGTTCTCAAACCTATGGGCAAACCATCTACTTGGATGAGAAAACTGAGTTTTAGACAGAACTAAGGTATTGTATGGTCCTCCGACTCAAACCTATGGGCAAACCAACAACTTGGACGAGAAAACTGAGTTTTGGACAGAACCAAGGTATTGTATGGTCCTCCGACTCAAACCTATGGGGAAACCAACTACTTGGATTAGAAAACTCAGTTTTGGATAGAACCAAGGTATTGTATGGTCCTCGTTCTCAAACCTATGGGCAAACCATCTACTTGGATGAGAAAACTGAGTTTTAGACAGAACTAAGGTATTGTATGGTCCTCCGACTCAAACCTATGGGGAAACCAACAACTTGGACGAGAAAACTGAGTTTTGGACAGAACCAAGGTATTGTATGGTCCTTCGACTCAAATCTATGGGGAAGCCAACTACTTGGATGAGAAAACTGAGTTTTGGACAGAACCGAGGTACTGTACGGTCCTCGGACTTAAACCTATGGGGAAACCAACTACTTGGATGAGAAAACTGAGTTTTGGACAGAACCAAGGTATTGTATGGTCCTCCGACTCAACCTTATGGGGAAACCAGCTACTTGGATGAGAAAACTGAGTTTTGGACAGAACCAAGGTATTGTATGGTCCTCCAACTTAAACCTATGGGGAAACCAGCTACTTGGATGAGAAAACTGAGTTTTGGACAGAGGCAAGGTATTGTATGGTCCTCGGACTCAAACCTATGGGGAAGCCAACTACTTGGATGAGAAAACTCAGTTTTGGACAGAACCAAGGTATTGTATGGTCCTCGGACTCAAACCTATGGGGAAACCAACTACTTGGATGAGAAAACTCAGTTTTGGATAGAACCAAGGTATTGTATGGTCCTCGTTCTCAAACCCATGGGAAAACCATCTACTTGGATGAGAAAACTGAGTTCTAGACAGAACTAAGGTATTGTATGGTCCTCGGACTCAAACCTATGGGGAAACCAACAACTTGGACGAGAAAACTGAGTTTTGGACAGAACCAAGGTATTGTATGGTCCTCGGACTCAAACCTATGGGGAAACCAACAACTTGGACGAGAAAACTGAGTTTTGGACAGAACCAAGGTATTGTATGGTCCTCGGACTCAAACCTATGGGGAAACCAACTACTTGGATGGGAAAACTGAGTTTTGAACCAAGGTATTGTATAGTTCTCGGACTCAAACCTATGGGGAAACCAACAACTTGGACGAGAAAACTGAGTTTTGGACAGAACCAAGGTATTGTATGGTCCTCGGACTCAAACCAATGGGGAAACCAACTACTTGGATGAGAAAACTCAGTTTTGGATAGAACCAAGGTATTGTATGGTCCTCGTTCTCAAACCTACGGGCAAACCATCTACTTGGATGAGAAAACTGAGTTTTAGACAGAACTAAGGTATTGTATGGTCCTCGGACTCAAACCTATGGGGAAACCAACAACTTGGACGAGAAAACTGAGTTTTGGACAGAACCAAGGTATTGTATGGTCCTCCGACTTAAACCAATGGGGAAGCCAACTACTTGGATGAGGAAACTGAGTTTTGGACAGAACCAAGGTACTGTACGGTCCTCGGACTCAAACCTATGCGGAAGCCAACTACTTGGATGAGAAAACTGAGTTTTGGACAGAACCAAGGTACTGTACGGTCCTCGGACTCAAACCTATGGGGAAACCAACTACTTGGATGAGAAAACAGAGTTTTGGACAGAACCAAGGTATTGTATGGTCCTCCGACTCAACCTATGGGGAAACCAGCTACTTGAATGAGAAAACTGAGTTTTGGATAGAACTAAGGTATTGTATGGTCCTCGGACTCAAACCTATGGGGAAACCAACTTCTTGGATGAGAAAACTGAGTTTTGGACAGAACCAAGGTATTGTATGGTTCTCGGACTCAAACCTATGGGGAAGCCAACTACTTGGATGAGAAAACTGAGTTTTGGACAGAACCAAGGTATTGTATGGTCCTCGGACTCAAACATATGGGGAAACCAACTGCTTGGATGAGAAAACTCAGTTTTGGATAGAACCAAGGTATTATATGGTCCTCGTTCTCAAACCTATGGGCAAACCATCTACTTGGATGAGAAAACTGAGTTTTGAACCAAGGTATTGTATGGTCCTCGGACTCAAACCTATGGGGAAGCCAACTACTTGGATGAGAAAACTCAGTTTTGGGCTGAACCAAGGTATTGTATGGTCCTCCGACTCAAACCTATGGGGAAACCAACTACTTGGATGAGAAAACTCAGTTTTGAATAGAACCAAGGTATTGTATGGTCCTCGTTCTCAAACCTATGGGCAAACCATCTACTTGGATGAGAAAACTGAGTTTTAGACAGAACTAAGGTATTGTATGGTCCTCGGACTCAAACCTATGGGGAAACCAACAACTTGGACGAGAAAACTGAGTTTTGGACAGAACCAAGGTATTGTATGGTCCTCGGACTGAAACCTATGGGGAAACCAACTACTTGGATGGGAAAACTGAGATTTGAACCAAGGTATTGTATGGTCCTCGGACTCAAACCTATGGGGAAGCCAACTACTTGGATGAGAAAACTCAGTTTTGGATAGAACCAAGGTATTGTATGGTCCTCGTTCTCAAACCTATGGGCAAACCATCTACTTGGATGAGAAAACTGAGTTTTAGACAGAACTAAGGTATTGTATGGTCCTCCGACTCAAACCTATGGGGAAACCAACAACTTGGACGAGAAAACTGAGTTTTGGACAGAACCAAGGTATTGTATGGTCCTCCGACTCAAACCTATGGGGAAACCAACTACTTGGATTAGAAAACTCAGTTTTGGATAGAACCAAGGTATTGTATGGTCCTCGTTCTCAAACCTATGGGCAAACCATCTACTTGGATGAGAAAACTGAGTTTTAGACAGAACTAAGGTATTGTATGGTCCTCCGACTCAAACCTATGGGGAAACCAACAACTTGGACGAGAAAACTGAGTTTTGGACAGAACCAAGGTATTGTATGGTCCTTCGACTCAAATCTATGGGGAAGCCAACTACTTGGATGAGAAAACTGAGTTTTGGACAGAACCGAGGTACTGTACGGTCCTCGGACTTAAACCTATGGGGAAACCAACTACTTGGATGAGAAAACTGAGTTTTGGACAGAACCAAGGTATTGTATGGTCCTCCGACTCAACCTTATGGGGAAACCAGCTACTTGGATGAGAAAACTGAGTTTTGGACAGAACCAAGGTATTGTATGGTCCTCCAACTTAAACCTATGGGGAAACCAGCTACTTGGATGAGAAAACTGAGTTTTGGACAGAGGCAAGGTATTGTATGGTCCTCGGACTCAAACCTATGGGGAAGCCAACTACTTGGATGAGAAAACTCAGTTTTGGACAGAACCAAGGTATTGTATGGTCCTCGGACTCAAACCTATGGGGAAACCAACTACTTGGATGAGAAAACTCAGTTTTGGATAGAACCAAGGTATTGTATGGTCCTCGTTCTCAAACCCATGGGAAAACCATCTACTTGGATGAGAAAACTGAGTTCTAGACAGAACTAAGGTATTGTATGGTCCTCGGACTCAAACCTATGGGGAAACCAACAACTTGGACGAGAAAACTGAGTTTTGGACAGAACCAAGGTATTGTATGGTCCTCGGACTCAAACCTATGGGGAAACCAACAACTTGGACGAGAAAACTGAGTTTTGGACAGAACCAAGGTATTGTATGGTCCTCGGACTCAAACCTATGGGGAAACCAACTACTTGGATGGGAAAACTGAGTTTTGAACCAAGGTATTGTATAGTTCTCGGACTCAAACCTATGGGGAAACCAACAACTTGGACGAGAAAACTGAGTTTTGGACAGAACCAAGGTATTGTATGGTCCTCGGACTCAAACCAATGGGGAAACCAACTACTTGGATGAGAAAACTCAGTTTTGGATAGAACCAAGGTATTGTATGGTCCTCGTTCTCAAACCTACGGGCAAACCATCTACTTGGATGAGAAAACTGAGTTTTAGACAGAACTAAGGTATTGTATGGTCCTCGGACTCAAACCTATGGGGAAACCAACAACTTGGACGAGAAAACTGAGTTTTGGACAGAACCAGGGTATTGTATGGTCCTCCGACTTAAACCAATGGGGAAGCCAACTACTTGGATGAGGAAACTGAGTTTTGGACAGAACCAAGGTACTGTACGGTCCTCGGACTCAAACCTATGCGGAAGCCAACTACTTGGATGAGAAAACTGAGTTTTGGACAGAACCAAGGTACTGTACGGTCCTCGGACTCAAACCTATGGGGAAACCAACTACTTGGATGAGAAAACAGAGTTTTGGACAGAACCAAGGTATTGTATGGTCCTCCGACTCAAACCTATGGGGAAACCAGCTACTTGAATGAGAAAACTGAGTTTTGGATAGAACCAAGGTATTGTATGGTCCTCGGACTCAAACCTATGGGGAAACCAACTACTTGGATGAGAAAACTGAGTTTTGGACAGAACCAAGGTATTGTATGGTCCTCGGACTCAAACCTATGGGGAAGCCAACTACTTGGATGAGAAAACTCAGTTTTGGATAGAACCAAGGTATTGTATGGTCCTCGTTCTCAAACCTATGGGAAAACCATCTACTTGGATGAGAAAACTGAGTTTTAGACAGAACTAAGGTATTGTATGGTCCTCGGACTCAAACCTATGGGGAAACCAACAACTTGGACGAGAAAACTGAGTTTTGGACAGAACCAAGGTATTGTATGGTCCTCGGACTCAAACCTATGGGGAAACCAACTACTTGGATGGGAAAACTGAGTTTTGAACCAAGGTATTGTATAGTCCTCGGACTCAAACCTATGGGGAAACCAACTACTTGGATGAGAAAATTTAGTTTTGGACAGAACCAAGGTATTGTATGGTCCTCCGACTCAAACCTATGGGGAAGCCAACTACTTGGATGAGAAAACTGAGTTTTGGACAGAACCAAGGTATTGTATGGTCCTCGTTCTCAAACCTATGGGCAAACCATCTACTTGGACAAGAAAACTGAGTTTTGGACAGAACCAAGGTATTGTATGGTCCTCGGACTCAAACCAATGGGGAAACCAACTACTTGGATGAGAAAACTCAGTTTTGGATAGAACCAAGGTATTGTATGGTCCTCGTTCTCAAACCTACGGGCAAACCATCTACTTGGATGAGAAAACTGAGTTTTAGACAGAACTAAGGTATTGTATGGTCCTCGGACTCAAACCTATGGGGAAACCAACAACTTGGACGAGAAAACTGAGTTTTGGATAGAACCAAGGTATTGTATGGTCCTCCGACTCAAACCTATGGGGAAGCCAACTACTTGGATGAGAAAACTGAGTTTTGGACAGAACCAAGGTATTGTATGGTCCTCGGACTCAAACCTATGGGGAAGCCAACTACTTTGATGAGAAAACTCAGTTTTGGACAGAACCAAGGTATTGTATGGTCCTCCGACTCAAACCTATGGGGAAACCAACTACTTGGATGAGAAAACTCAGTTTTGGATAGAACCAAGGTATTGTATGGTCCTCGTTCTCAAACCTATGGGCAAACCATCTACTTGGAAGAGAAAACTGAGTTTTAGACAGAACTAAGGTATTGTATGGTCCTCCGACTCAAACCTATGGGGAAACCAACAACTTGGACGAGAAAACTGAGTTTTGGACAGAACCAAGGTATTGTATGGTCCTCCGACTCAAACCTATGGGGAAGCCAACTACTTGGATGAGAAAACTGAGTTTTGGATAGAACCGAGGTACTGTACGGTCCTCGGACTTAAACCTAAGGGGAAACCAACTACTTGGATGAGAAAACTGAGTTTTGGACAGAACCAAGGTATTGTATGGTCCTCCGACTCAACCTTATGGGGAAACCAGCTACTTGGATGAGAAAACTGAGTTTTGGACAGAGCCAAGGTATTGTATGGTCCTCGGACTCAAACCTATGGGGAAGCCAACTACTTGGATGAGAAAACTCAGTTTTGGACAGAACCAAGGTATTGTATGGTCCTCGGACTCAAACCTATGGGGAAACCAACTACTTGGATGAGAAAACTCAGTTCTGGATAGAACCAAGGTATTGTATGTTCCTCGTTCTCAAACCTATGGGAAAACCATCTACTTGGATGAGAAAACTGAGTTTTAGACAGAACTAAGGTATTGTATGGTCCTCGGACTCAAACCTATGGGGAAACCAACAACTTGGACGAGAAAACTGAGTTTTGGACAGAACCAAGGTATTGTATGGTCCTCGGACTCAAACCTATGGGGAAACCAACAACTTGGACGAGAAAACTGAGTTTTGGACAGAACCAAGGTATTGTATGGTCCTCGGACTCAAACCTATGGGGAAACCAACTACTTGGATGGGAAAACTGAGTTTTGAACCAAGGTATTGTATAGTCCTCGGACTCAAACCTATGGGGAAACCAACAACTTGGACGAGAAAACTGAGTTTTGGACAGAACCAAGGTATTGTATGGTCCTCGGACTCAAACCAATGGGGAAACCAACTACTTGGATGAGAAAACTCAGTTTTGGATAGAACCAAGGTATTGTATGGTCCTCGTTCTCAAACCTACGGGCAAACCATCTACTTGGATGAGAAAACTGAGTTTTAGACAGAACTAAGGTATTGTATGGTCCTCGGACTCAAACCTATGGGGAAACCAACAACTTGGACGAGAAAACTGAGTTTTGGACAGAACCAAGGTATTGTATGGTCCTCGGACTCAAACCTATGGGGAAACCAACTACTTGGATGGAAAAACTGAGTTTTGAACCTAGGTATTGTATAGTCCTCGGACTCAAACCTATGGGGAAACCAACTACTTGGATGAGAAAACTGAGTTTTGGACAGAACCAAGGTATTGTATGGTCTTCTGACTCAAACCTATGGGGAAGCCAACTACTTGGATGAGAAAACTGAGTTTTGGACAGAACCAAGGTATTGTATGGTCCTCGGACTCAAACCTATGGGGAAGCCAACTACTTGGATGAGAAAACTCAGTTTTGGACAGAACCAAGGTATTGTATGGTCCTCCGACTCAAACCTATGGGGAAACCAACTACTTGGATGAGAAAACTCAGTTTTGGATAGAACCAAGGTATTGTATGGTCCTCGTTCTCAAACCTATGGGCAAACCATCTACTTGGCTGAGAAAACTGAGTTTTAGACAGAACTAAGGTATTGTATGGTCCTCCGACTCAAACCTATGGGGAAACCAACAACTTGGACGAGAAAACTGAGTTTTGGATAGAACCAAGGTATTGTATGGTCCTCCGACTCAAACCTATGGGGAAGCCAACTACTTGGATGAGAAAACTGAGTTTTGGACAGAACCGAGGTACTGTACGGTCCTCGGACTCAAACCTATGGGGAAACCAACTACTTGGATGAGAAAACTGAGTTTTGGACAGAACCAAGGTATTGTATGGTCCTCCGACTCAACCCTATGGGGAAACCAGCTACTTGGATGAGAAAACTGTGTTTTGGACAGAACCAAGGTGTTGTTTGGTCCTCCGACTTAAACCTATGGGGAAACCAGCTACTTGGATGAGAAAACTGAGTTTTGGACAGAACCAAGGTATTGTATGGTCCTCGGACTCAAACCTATGGGGAAGCCAACTACTTGGACGAGAAAGTTCAGTTTTGGACAGAACCAAGGTATTGTATGGTCCTTGTTCTCAAACCTATGGGCAAACCGTCTACTTGGATGAGAAAACTGAGTTTTAGACTGAACTAAGGTATTGTATGGTCCTCGGACTCAAACCTATGGGGAAACCAACAACTTGGACGAGAAAACTGAGTTTTGGACAGAACCAAGGTATTGTATGGTCCTCGGACTCAAACCTATGGGGAAACCAACTACTTGGATGGGAAAACTGAGTTTTGAACCAAGGTATTGTATAGTCCTCGGACTCAAACCTATGGGGAAACCAACTACTTGGATGAGAAAACTGAGTTTTGGACAGAACCAAGGTATTGTATGGTCCTCCGACTCAAACCTATGGGGAAGCCAACTACTTGGATGAGAAAACTGAGTTTTGGACAGAACCAAGGCATTGTATGGTTCTCGTTCTAAAACCTATGGGCAAACCAACTACTTGGATGAGAAAACTGAGATTTGGGCAGAACCAAGGTATTGTATGGTCCTCGGACTCAAACCTATGGGGAAACCAACAACTTGGACGAGAAAACTGAGTTTTGGACAGAACCTAGGTATTGTATGGTCCTCGGACTCAAACCTATGGGGAAACCAACTACTTGGAGGAGAAAACTGAGTTTTGGACAAAACCAAGGTATTGTATGGTCCTCGGACTCAAACCTATGGGGAAGCCAACTACTTTGATGAGAAAACTCAGTTTTGGACAGAACCAAGGTATTGTATGGTCCTCCGACTCAAACCTTTGGGGAAACCAACTACTTGGATGAGAAAACTCAGTTTTGGATAGAACCAAGGTATTGTATGGTCCTCGTTCTCAAACCTATGGGCAAACCATCTACTTGGATGAGAAAACTGAGTTTTAGACAGAACTAAGGTATTGTATGGTCCTCCGACTCAAACCTATGGGGAAACCAACAACTTGGACGAGAAAACTGAGTTTTGGACAGAACCAAGGTATTGTATGGTCCTCCGACTCAAACCTATGGGGAAGCCAACTACTTGGATGAGAAAACTGAGTTTTGGATAGAACCGAGGTACTGTACGGTCCTCGGACTTAAACCTAAGGGGAAACCAACTACTTGGATGAGAAAACTGAGTTTTGGACAGAACCAAGGTATTGTATGGTCCTCCGACTCAACCTTATGGGGAAACCAGCTACTTGGATGAGAAAACTGAGTTTTGGACAGAGCCAAGGTATTGTATGGTCCTCGGACTCAAACCTATGGGGAAGCCAACTACTTGGATGAGAAAACTCAGTTTTGGACAGAACCAAGGTATTGTATGGTCCTCGGACTCAAACCTATGGGGAAACCAACTACTTGGATGAGAAAACTCAGTTCTGGATAGAACCAAGGTATTGCATGTTCCTCGTTCTCAAACCTATGGGAAAACCATCTACTTGGATGAGAAAACTGAGTTTTAGACAGAACTAAGGTATTGTATGGTCCTCGGACTCAAACCTATAGGGAAACCAACAACTTGGACGAGAAAACTGAGTTTTGGACAGAACCAAGGTATTGTATGGTCCTCGGACTCAAACCTATGGGGAAACCAACAACTTGGACGAGAAAACTGAGTTTTGGACAGAACCAAGGTATTGTATGGTCCTCGGACTCAAACCTATGGGGAATCCAACTACTTGGATGGGAAAACTGAGTTTTGAACCAAGGTATTGTATAGTCCTCGGACTCAAACCTATGGGGAAACCAACAACTTGGACGAGAAAACTGAGTTTTGGACAGAACCAAGGTATTGTATGGTCCTCGGACTCAAACCAATGGGGAAACCAACTACTTGGATGAGAAAACTCAGTTTTGGATAGAACCAAGGTATTGTATGGTCCTCGTTCTCAAACCTACGGGCAAACCATCTACTTGGATGAGAAAACTGAGTTTTAGACAGAACTAAGGTATTGTATGGTCCTCGAACTCAAACCTATGGGGAAACCAACAACTTGGACGAGAAAACTGAGTTTTGGACAGAACCAAGGTATTGTATGGTCCTCCGACTCAAACCTATGGGGAAGCCAACTACTTGGATGAGAAAACTGAGTTTTGGACAGAACCAAGGTATTGTATGGTCCTCGGACTCAAACCTATGGGGAAACCAACAACTTGGACGAGAAAACTGAGTTTTGGACAGAACCAAGGTATTGTATGGTCCTCGGACTCAAACCTATGGGGAATCCAACTACTTGGATGGGAAAACTGAGTTTTGAACCAAGGTATTGTATAGTCCTCGGACTCAAACCTATGGGGAAACCAACAACTTGGACGAGAAAACTGAGTTTTGGACAGAACCAAGGTATTGTATGGTCCTCGGACTCAAACCAATGGGGAAACCAACTACTTGGATGAGAAAACTCAGTTTTGGATAGAACCAAGGTATTGTATGGTCCTCGTTCTCAAACCTACGGGCAAACCATCTACTTGGATGAGAAAACTGAGTTTTAGACAGAACTAAGGTATTGTATGGTCCTCGGACTCAAACCTATGGGGAAACCAACAACTTGGACGAGAAAACTGAGTTTTGGACAGAACCAAGGTATTGTATGGTCCTCGGACTCAAACCTATGGGGAAACCAACTACTTGGATGAGAAAACTCAGTTTTGGATAGAACCAAGGTATTGTATGGTCCTCGTTCTCAAACCTACGGGCAAACCATCTACTTGGATGAGAAAACTGAGTTTTAGACAGAACTAAGGTATTGTATGGTCCTCGGACTCAAACCTATGGGGAAACCAACAACTTGGACGAGAAAACTGAGTTTTGGACAGAACCAAGGTATTGTATAGTCCTCGGACTCAAACCTATGGGGAAACCAACTACTTGGATGAGAAAACTGAGTTTTGGACAGAACCAAGGTATTGTATGGTCTTCTGACTCAAACCTATGGGGAAGCCAACTACTTGGATGAGAAAACTGAGTTTTGGACAGAACCAAGGTATTGTATGGTCCTCGGACTCAAACCTATGGGGAAGCCAACTACTTGGATGAGAAAACTCAGTTTTGGACAGAACCAAGGTATTGTATGGTCCTCCGACTCAAACCTATGGGGAAACCAACTACTTGGATGAGAAAACTCAGTTTTGGATAGAACCAAGGTATTGTATGGTCCTCGTTCTCAAACCTATGGGCAAACCATCTACTTGGCTGAGAAAACTGAGTTTTAGACAGAACTAAGGTATTGTATGGTCCTCCGACTCAAACCTATGGGGAAACCAACAACTTGGACGAGAAAACTGAGTTTTGGATAGAACCAAGGTATTGTATGGTCCTCCGACTCAAACCTATGGGGAAGCCAACTACTTGGATGAGAAAACTGAGTTTTGGACAGAACCGAGGTACTGTACGGTCCTCGGACTCAAACCTATGGGGGAAACCAACTACTTGGATGAGAAAACTGAGTTTTGGACAGAACCAAGGTATTGTATGGTCCTCCGACTCAACCCTATGGGGAAACTAGCTACTTGGATGAGAAAACTGTGTTTTGGACAGAACCAAGGTGTTGTATGGTCCTCCGACTTAAACCTAAGGGGAAACCAGCTACTTGGATGAGAAAACTGAGTTTTGGTCAGAACCAAGGTATTGTATGGTCCTCGGACTCAAACCTATGGGGAAGCCAACTACTTGGACGAGAAAGTTCAGTTTTGGACAGAATCAAGGTATTGTATGGTCCCTTGTTCTCAAACCTATGGCAAACCGTCTACTTGGATGAGAAAACTGAGTTTTAGACTGAACTAAGGTATTGTATGGTCCTCGGACTCAAACCTATGGGGAAACCAACAACTTGGACGAGAAAACTGAGTTTTGGACAGAACCAAGGTATTGTATGGTCCTCGGACTCAAACCTATGGGGAAACCAACTACTTGGATGGGAAAACTGAGTTTTGAACCAAGGTATTGTATAGTCCTCGGACTCAAACCTATGGGGAAACCAACTACTTGGATGAGAAAACTGAGTTTTGGACAGAACCAAGGTATTGTATGGTCCTCCGACTCAAACCTATGGGGAAGCCAACTACTTGGATGAGAAAACTGAGTTTTGGACAGAACCAAGGCATTGTATGGTTCTCGTTCTAAAACCTATGGGCAAACCAACTACTTGGATGAGAAAACTGAGATTTGGGCAGAACCAAGGTATTGTATGGTCCTCGGACTCAAACCTATGGGGAAACCAACAACTTGGACGAGAAAACTGAGTTTTGGACAGAACCTAGGTATTGTATGGTCCTCGGACTCAAACCTATGGGGGAAACCAACTACTTGGAGGAGAAAACTGAGTTTTGGACAGAACCAAGGTATTGTATGGTCCTCGGACTCAAACCTATGGGGAAGCCAAGTACTTGGATGAGAAAACTCAGTTTTGGACAGAACCAAGGTATTGTATGGTCCTCGGACTCAAACCTATGGGGAAACCAACTACTTGGATGAGAAAA
The DNA here is from genome assembly GCA_036321655.1 of Quercus alba. NCBI lineage: Eukaryota > Viridiplantae > Streptophyta > Magnoliopsida > Fagales > Fagaceae > Quercus > Quercus alba. The sequence continues at coordinate 17,261 of JAYJMT010000015.1, forward strand.
CTCAGTTTTGGATAGAACCAAGGTATTGTATGGTCCTCGTTCTCAAACCTATGGGCAAACCATCTACTTGGAGGAGAAAACTGAGTTTTAGACAGAACTAAGGTATTGTATGGTCCTCGGACTCAAACCTATGGGGAAGCCAAGTACTTGGATGAGAAAACTCAGTTTTGGACAGAACCAAGGTATTGTATGGTCCTCGGACTCAAACCTATGGGGAAACCAACTACTTGGATGAGAAAACTGAGTTTTGGATAGAACCAAGGTATTGTATGGTCCTCGGACTCAAACCTATGGGGAAACCAACTTCTTGGATGAGAAAACTGAGTTTTGGACAGAACCAAGGTATTGTATGGTTCTCGGACTCAAACCTATGGGGAAGCCAACTACTTGGATGAGAAAACTGAGTTTTGGACAGAACCAAGGTATTGTATGGTCCTCGGACTCAAACATATGGGGAAACCAACTACTTGGATGAGAAAACTCAGTTTTGGATAGAACCAAGGTATTGTATGGTCCCTCGTTCTCAATCCTATGGGCAAAACCATCTACTTGGATGAGAAAACTGAGTTTTAGACAGAACTAAGGTAATTGTATGGTCCTCCGACTCAAACCTATGGGGAAACCAACAACTTGGACGAGAAAACTGAGTTTTGGACAGAACCAAGGTATTGTATGGTCCTCCGACTCAAACCTATGGGGAAGCCAACTACTTGGATGAGAAAACTGAGCTTTGGACAGAACCGAGGTACTGTACGGTCCTCGGACTTAAACCTATGGGGAAACCACCTACTTGGATGAGAAAACTGAGTTTTGGACAGAACCAAGGTATTGTACGGTCCTCGGACTCAAACCTATGGGGAAACCAACTACTTGGATGAGAAAACTGAGTTTTGGACAGAACCAAGGTATTGTACGGTCCTCGGACTCAAACCTATGGGGAAACCAACTACTTGGATGAGAAAACTGAGTTTTGGACAGAACCAAGGTATTGTATGGTCCTCCGACTCATCCCTATGGGGAAACCAGCTACTTGAATGAGAAAACTGAGTTTTGGATAGAACCAAGGTATTGTATGGTCCTCCGACTTAAACCTATGGGGAGAAACCAGCTACTTGGATGAGAAAACTGAGTTTTGGACAGAACCAAGGTATTGTATGGTCCTCGGACTCAAACCTATGGGGGAAGCCAACTACTTGGATGAGAAAACTGAGTTTTGGACAGAACCAAGGTATTGTATGGTCCTCGGGCTCAAACCTATGGGGAAACCAACTACTTGGATGAGAAAACTCAGTTTTGGATAGAACCAAGGTATTGTATGGTCCTCGTTCTCAAACCTATGGGCAAACCATCTACTTGGATGAGAAAACTGAGTTTTAGACAGAACTAAGGTATTGTATGGACCTCGGACTCAAACCTATGGGGAAACCAACAACTTGGACGAGAAAACTGAGTTTTGGACAGAACCAAGGTATTGTATGGTCCTCGGACTCAAACCTATGGGCTATGGGGAAACCAACTACTTGGATGGAAAAACTGAGTTTTGAACCTAGGTATTGTATAGTCCTCGGACTCAAACCTATGGGGAAACCAACTACTTGGATGAGAAAACTGAGTTTTGGACAGAACCAAGGTATTGTATGGTCTTCTGACTCAAACCTATGGGGAAGCCAACTACTTGGATGAGAAAACTGAGTTTTGGACAAAACCAAGGTATTGTATGGTCCTCGGGACTCAACCTATGGGGAAGCCAACTACTTGGATGAGAAAACTCAGTTTTGGACAGAACCAAGGTATTGTATGGTCCTCCGACTCAAACCTATGGGGAAACCAACTACTTGGATGAGAAAACTCAGTTTTGGATAGAACCAAGGTATTGTATGGTCCTCGTTCTCAAACCTATGGGCAAACCATCTACTTGGCTGAGAAAACTGAGTTTAGACAGAACTAAGGTATTGTATGGTCCTCCGACTCAAACCTATGGGGAAACCAACAACTTGGACGAGAAAACTGAGTTTTGGATAGAACCAAGGTATTGTATGGTCCTCCGACTCAAACCTATGGGGAAGCCAACTACTTGGATGAGAAAACTGAGCTTTGGACAGACCGAGGTACTGTACGGTCCTCGGACTTAAACCTATGGGGAAACCACCTACTTGGATGAGAAAACTGAGTTTTGGACAGAACCAAGGTATTGTACGGTCCTCGGACTCAAACCTATGGGGAAACCAACTACTTGGATGAGAAAACTGAGTTTTGGACAGAACCAAGGTATTGTATGGTCCTCGGACTTAAACCTAATGGGAAGCCAACTACTTGGATGAGAAAAACTGAGTTTTGGACAGAACCAAGGTATTGTATGGTCCTCCGACTCATCCCTATGGGGAAACCAGCTACTTGAATGAGAAAACATAGTTTTGGATAGAACCAAGGTATTGTATGGTCCTCCGACTTAAACCTATGGGGAAACCAGCTACTTGGATGAGAAAACTGAGTTTTGGACAGAAACAAGGTATTGTATGGTCCTCGGACTCAAACCTATGGGGAAGCCAACTACTTGGATGAGAAAACTGAGTTTTGGACAGAACCAAGGTATTGTATGGTCCTCGGGCTCAAACCTATGGGGAAACCAACTACTTGGATGAGAAAACTGAGTTTTGGACAGAACCAAGGTATTGTATGGTCCTCGGGCTCAAACCTATGGGGAAACCAACTACTTGGATGAGAAAACTCAGTTTTGGATAAAACCAAGGTATTGTATGGTCCTCGTTCTCAAACCTATGGGCAAACCATCTACTTGGCTGAGAAACTGAGTTTTAGACAGAACTAAGGTATTGTATGGTCCTCCGACTCAAACCTATGGGGAAACCAACAACTTGGATGAGAAAACTGAGTTTTGGACAGAACCAAGGTATTGTATGGTCCTCGGACTCAAACCTATGGGGAAGCCAACTACTTGGATGAGAAAACTGAGTTTTGGACAGAACCAAGGTATTGTATGGTCCTCGGGCTCAAACCTATGGGAAACCAACTACTTGGATGAGAAAACTCAGTTTTGGATAGAACCAAGGTATTGTATGGTCCTCGTTCTCAAACCTATGGGCAAACCATCTACTTGGATGAGAAAACTGAGTTTTAGACAGAACTAAGGTATTGTATGGTCCTCGGACTCAAACCTATGGGGAAACAACAACTTGGACGAGAAAACTGAGTTTTGGACAGAACCAAGGTATTGTATGGTCCTCGGACTCAAACCTATGGGGAAACCAACTACTTGGATGGAAAAACTGAGTTTTGAACCTAGGTATTGTATAGTCCCTCGGACTCAAACCTATGGGGAAACCAACTACTTGGATGAGAAAACTGAGTTTTGGACAGAACCAAGGTATTGTATGGTATTCTGACTCAAACCTATGGGGAAGCCAACTACTTGGATGAGAAAACTGAGTTTTGGACAGAACCAAGGTATTGTATGGTCCTCGGACTCAAACCTATGGGGAAGCCAACTACTTGGATGAGAAACTCAGTTTTGGACAGAACCAAGGTATTGTATGGTCCTCCGACTCAAACCTATGGGGAAACCAACTACTTGGATGAGAAAACTCAGTTTTGGATAAAACCAAGGTATTGTATGGTCCTCGTTCTCAAACCTATGGGCAAACCATCTACTTGGCTGAGAAAACTGAGTTTTAGACAGAACTAAGGTATTGTATGGTCCTCCGACTCAAACCTATGGGAAACCAACAACTTGGGACGAGAAAACTGAGTTTTGGATAGAACCAAGGTATTGTATGGTCCTCCGACTCAAACCTATGGGGAAGCCAACTACTTGGATGAGAAAACTGAGTTTTGGACAGAACCAAGGCATTGTATGGTTCTCGTTCTAAAACCTATGGGCAAACCAACTACTTGGATGAGAAAACTGAGATTTGGGCAGAACCAAGGTATTGTATGGTCCTCGGACTCAAACCTATGGGAAACCAACAACTTGGACGAGAAAACTGAGTTTTGGACAGAACCTAGGTATTGTATGGTCCTCGGACTCAAACCTATGGGGAAACCAACTACTTGGAGGAGAAAACTGAGTTTTGGACAGAACCAAGGTATTGTATGGTCCTCGGACTCAAACCTATGGGGAAGCCAACTACTTTGATGAGAAAACTCAGTTTTGGACAGAACCAAGGTATTGTATGGTCCTCCGACTCAAACCTATGGGGAAACCAACTACTTGGATGAGAAAACTCAGTTTTGGATAGAACCAAGGTATTGTATGGTCCTCGTTCTCAAACCTATGGGCAAACCATCTACTTGGATGAGAAAACTGAGTTTTAGACAGAACTAAGGTATTGTATGGTCCTCCGACTCAAACCTATGGGGAAACCAACAACTTGGACGAGAAAACTGAGTTTTGGACAGAACCAAGGTATTGTACGGTCCTCCGACTCAAACCTATGGGGAAGCCAACTACTTGGATGAGAAAACTGAGTTTTGGATAGAACCGAGGTACTGTACGGTCCTCGGACTTAAACCTAAGGGGAAACCAACTACTTGGATGAGAAAACTGAGTTTTGGACAGAACCAAGGTATTGTATGGTCCTCCGACTCAACCTTATGGGGAAACCAGCTACTTGGATGAGAAAACTGAGTTTTGGACAGAGCCAAGGTATTGTATGGTCCTCGGACTCAAACCTATGGGGAAGCCAACTACTTGGATGAGAAAACTCAGTTTTGGACAGAACCAAGGTATTGTATGGTCCTCGGACTCAAACCTATGGGGAAACCAACTACTTGGATGAGAAAACTCAGTTCTGGATAGAACCAAGGTATTGTATGTTCCTCGTTCTCAAACCTATGGGAAAACCATCTACTTGGATGAGAAAACTGAGTTTTAGACAGAACTAAGGTATTGTATGGTCGTCGGACTCAAACCTATGGGGAAACCAACAACTTGGACGAGAAAACTGAGTTTTGGACAGAACCAAGGTATTGTATGGTCCTCGGACTCAAACCTATGGGGAAACCAACAACTTGGACGAGAAAACTGAGTTTTGGACAGAACCAAGGTATTGTATGGTCCTCGGACTCAAACCTATGGGGAAACCAACTACTTGGATGGGAAAACTGAGTTTTGAACCAAGGTATTGTGTAGTCCTCGGACTCAAACCTATGGGGAAACCAACAACTTGGACGAGAAAACTGAGTTTTGGACAGAACCAAGGTATTGTATGGTCCTCGGACTCAAACCAATGGGGAAACCAACTACTTGGATGAGAAAACTCAGTTTTGGATAGAACCAAGGTATTGTATGGTCCTCGTTCTCAAACCTACGGGCAAACCATCTACTTGGATGAGAAAACTGAGTTTTAGACAGAACTAAGGTATTGTATGGTCCTCGGACTCAAACCTATGGGGAAACCAACAACTTGGACGAGAAAACTGAGTTTTGGACAGAACCAAGGTATTGTATGGTCCTCGGACTCAAACCTATGGGGAAACCAACTACTTGGATGGAAAAACTGAGTTTTGAACCTAGGTATTGTTTAGTCCTCGGAGTCAAACCTATGGGGAAACCAACTACTTGGATGAGAAAACTGAGTTTTGGACAGAACCAAGGTATTGTATGGTCTTCTGACTCAAACCTATGGGGAAGCCAACTACTTGGATGAGAAAACTGAGTTTTGGACAGAACCAAGGTATTGTATGGTCCTCGGACTCAAACCTATGGGGAAGCCAACTACTTGGATGAGAAAACTCAGTTTTGGACAGAACCAAGGTATTGTATGGTCCTCCGACTCAAACCTATGGGGAAACCAACTACTTGGATGAGAAAACTCAGTTTTGGATAGAACCAAGGTATTGTATGGTCCTCGTTCTCAAACCTATGGGCAAACCATCTACTTGGCTGAGAAAACTGAGTTTTAGACAGAACTAAGGTATTGTATGGTCCTCCGACTCAAACCTATGGGGGAAACCAACAACTTGGACGAGAAAACTGAGTTTTGGATAGAACCAAGGTATTGTATGGTCCTCCGACTCAAACCTATGGGGAAGCCAACTACTTGGATGAGAAAACTGAGTTTTGGACAGAACCGAGGTACTGTACGGTCCTCGGACTCAAACCTATGGGGAAACCAACTACTTGGATGAGAAAACTGAGTTTTGGACAGAACCAAGGTATTGTATGGTCCTCCGACTCAACCCTATGGGGAAACCAGCTACTTGGATGAGAAAACTGTGTTTTGGACAGAACCAAGGTGTTGTATGGTCCTCCGACTTAAACCTATGGGGAAACCAGCTACTTGGATGAGAAAACTGAGTTTTGGACAGAACCAAGGTATTGTATGGTCCTCGGACTCAAACCTATGGGGAAGCCAACTACTTGGACGAGAAAGTTCAGTTTTGGACAGAACCAAGGTATTGTATGGTCCTTGTTCTCAAACCTATGGGCAAACCGTCTACTTGGATGAGAAAACTGAGTTTTAGACTGAACTAAGGTATTGTATGGTCCTCGGACTCAAACCTATGGGGAAACCAACAACTTGGATGGGAAAACTGAGTTTTGAACCAAGGTATTGTATAGTCCTCGGACTCAAACCTATGGGGAAACCAACTACTTGGATGAGAAAACTGAGTTTTGGACAGAACCAAGGTATTGTATGGTCCTCCGACTCAAACCTATGGGGAAGCCAACTACTTGGATGAGAAAACTGAGTTTTGGACAGAACCAAGGCATTGTATGGTTCTCGTTCTAAAACCTATGGGCAAACCAACTACTTGGATGAGAAAACTGAGATTTGGGCAGAACCAAGGTATTGTATGGTCCTCGGACTCAAACCTATGGGGAAACCAACAACTTGGACGAGAAAACTGAGTTTTGGCCAGAACCTAGGTATTGTATGGTCCTCGGACTCAAACCTATGGGGAAACCAACTACTTGAGGAGAAAACTGAGTTTTGGACAGAACCAAGGTATTGTATGGTCCTCGGACTCAAACCTATGGGGAAGCCAAGTACTTGGATGAGAAAACTCAGTTTTGGACAGAACCAAGGTATTGTATGGTCCTCGGACTCAAACCTATGGGGAAACCAACTACTTGGAGGAGAAAACTGAGTTTTGGACAGAACCAAGGTATTGTATGGTCCTCGGACTCAAACCTATTGGGAAGCCAACTACTTTGATGAGAAAACTCAGTTTTGGACAGAACCAAGGTATTGTATGGTCCTCCGACTCAAACCTATGGGGAAACCAACTACTTGGATGAGAAAAACTCAGTTTTGGATAGAACCAAGGTATTGTATGGTCCTCGTTCTCAAACCTATGGGCAAACCATCTACTTGGATGAGAAAACTGAGTTTTAGACAGAACTAAGGTATTGTATGGTCCTCCGACTCAAACCTATGGGGAAACCAACAACTTGGACGAGAAAACTGAGTTTTGGACAGAACCAAGGTATTGTATGGTCCTCCGACTCAAACCTATGGGGAAGCCAACTACTTGGATGAGAAAACTGAGTTTTGGATAGAACCGAGGTACTGTACGGTCCTCGGACTTAAACCTAAGGGGAAACCAACTACTTGGATGAGAAAACTGAGTTTTGGACAGAACCAAGGTATTGTATGGTCCTCCGACTCAACCTTATGGGGAAACCAGCTACTTGGATGAGAAAACTGAGTTTTGGACAGAGCCAAGGTATTGTATGGTCCTCGGACTCAAACCTATGGGGAAGCCAACTACTTGGATGAGAAAACTCAGTTTTGGACAGAACCAAGGTATTGTATGGTCCTCGGACTCAAACCTATGGGGAAACCAACTACTTGGATGAGAAAACTCAGTTCTGGATAGAACCAAGGTATTGTATGTTCCTCGTTCTCAAACCTATGGGAAAACCATCTACTTGGATGAGAAAACTGAGTTTTAGACAGAACTAAGGTATTGTATGGTCGTCGGACTCAAACCTATGGGGAAACCAACAACTTGGACGAGAAAACTGAGTTTTGGACAGAACCAAGGTATTGTATGGTCCTCGGACTCAAACCTATGGGGAAACCAACAACTTGGACGAGAAAACTGAGTTTTGGACAGAACCAAGGTATTGTATGGTCCTCGGACTCAAACCTATGGGGAAACCAACTACTTGGATGGGAAAACTGAGTTTTGAACCAAGGTATTGTGTAGTCCTCGGACTCAAACCTATGGGGAAACCAACAACTTGGACGAGAAAACTGAGTTTTGGACAGAACCAAGGTATTGTATGGTCCTCGGACTCAAACCAATGGGGAAACCAACTACTTGGATGAGAAAACTCAGTTTTGGATAGAACCAAGGTATTGTATGGTCCTCGTTCTCAAACCTACGGGCAAACCATCTACTTGGATGAGAAAACTGAGTTTTAGACAGAACTAAGGTATTGTATGGTCCTCGGACTCAAACCTATGGGGAAACCAACAACTTGGACGAGAAAACTGAGTTTTGGACAGAACCAAGGTATTGTATGGTCCTCGGACTCAAACCTATGGGGAAACCAACTACTTGGATGGAAAAACTGAGTTTTGAACCTAGGTATTGTATAGTCCTCGGAGTCAAACCTATGGGGAAACCAACTACTTGGATGAGAAAACTGAGTTTTGGACAGAACCAAGGTATTGTATGGTCTTCTGACTCAAACCTATGGGGAAGCCAACTACTTGGATGAGAAAACTGAGTTTTGGACAGAACCAAGGTATTGTATGGTCCTCGGACTCAAACCTATGGGGAAGCCAACTACTTGGATGAGAAAACTCAGTTTTGGACAGAACCAAGGTATTGTATGGTCCTCCGACTCAAACCTATGGGGAAACCAACTACTTGGATGAGAAAACTCAGTTTTGGATAGAACCAAGGTATTGTATGGTCCTCGTTCTCAAACCTATGGGCAAACCATCTACTTGGCTGAGAAAACTGAGTTTTAGACAGAACTAAGGTATTGTATGGTCCTCCGACTCAAACCTATGGGGAAACCAACAACTTGGACGAGAAAACTGAGTTTTGGATAGAACCAAGGTATTGTATGGTCCTCCGACTCAAACCTATGGGGAAGCCAACTACTTGGATGAGAAAACTGAGTTTTGGACAGAACCGAGGTACTGTACGGTCCTCGGACTCAAACCTATGGGGAAACCAACTACTTGGATGAGAAAACTGAGTTTTGGACAGAACCAAGGTATTGTATGGTCCTCCGACTCAACCCTATGGGGAAACCAGCTACTTGGATGAGAAAACTGTGTTTTGGACAGAACCAAGGTGTTGTATGGTCCTCCGACTTAAACCTATGGGGAAACCAGCTACTTGGATGAGAAAACTGAGTTTTGGACAGAACCAAGGTATTGTATGGTCCTCGGACTCAAACCTATGGGGAAGCCAACTACTTGGACGAGAAAGTTCAGTTTTGGACAGAACCAAGGTATTGTATGGTCCTTGTTCTCAAACCTATGGGCAAACCGTCTACTTGGATGAGAAAACTGAGTTTTAGACTGAACTAAGGTATTGTATGGTCCTCGGACTCAAACCTATGGGGAAACCAACAACTTGGACGAGAAAACTGAGTTTTGGACAGAACCAAGGTATTGTATGGTCCTCGGACTCAAACCTATGGGGAAACCAACTACTTGGATGGGAAAACTGAGTTTTGAACCAAGGTATTGTATAGTCCTCGGACTCAAACCTATGGGGAAACCAACTACTTGGATGAGAAAACTGAGTTTTGGACAGAACCAAGGTATTGTATGGTCCTCCGACTCAAACCTATGGGGAAGCCAACTACTTGGATGAGAAAACTGAGTTTTGGACAGAACCAAGGCATTGTATGGTTCTCGTTCTAAAACCTATGGGCAAACCAACTACTTGGATGAGAAAACTGAGATTTGGGCAGAACCAAGGTATTGTATGGTCCTCGGACTCAAACCTATGGGGAAACCAACAACTTGGACGAGAAAACTGAGTTTTGGCCAGAACCTAGGTATTGTATGGTCCTCGGACTCAAACCTATGGGGAAACCAACTACTTGGAGGAGAAAACTGAGTTTTGGACAGAACCAAGGTATTGTATGGTCCTCGGACTCAAACCTATGGGGAAGCCAAGTACTTGGATGAGAAAACTCAGTTTTGGACAGAACCAAGGTATTGTATGGTCCTCGGACTCAAACCTATGGGGAAACCAACTACTTGGATGAGAAAACTCAGTTTTGGATAGAACCAAGGTATTGTATGGTCCTCGTTCTCAAACCTATGGGCAAACCATCTACTTGGAGGAGAAAACTGAGTTTTAGACAGAACTAAGGTATTGTATGGTCCTCGGACTCAAACCTATGGGGAAGCCAAGTACTTGGATGAGAAAACTCAGTTTTGGACAGAACCAAGGTATTGTATGGTCCTCCGACTCAAACCTATGGGGAAGCCAACTACTTGGATGAGAAAACTGAGCTTCGGACAGAACCGAGGTACTGTACGGTCCTCGGACTTAAACCTATGGGGAAACCACCTACTTGGATGAGAAAACTGAGTTTTGGACAGAACCAAGGTATTGTACGGTCCTCGGACTCAAACCTATGGGGAAACCAACTACTTGGATGAGAAAACTGAGTTTTGGACAGAACCAAGGTATTGTATGGTCCTCGGACTTAAACCTATGGGGAAGCCAACTACTTGGATGAGAAAACTGAGTTTTGGACAGAACCAAGGTATTGTATGGTCCTCCGACTCATCCCTATGGGGAAACCAGCTACTTGAATGAGAAAACTGAGTTTTGGATAGAACCAAGGTATTGTATGGTCCTCCGACTTAAACCTATGGGGAAACCAGCTACTTGGATGAGAAAACTGAGTTTTGGACAGAACCAAGGTATTGTATGGTCCTCGGACTCAAACCTATGGGGAAGCCAACTACTTGGATGAGAAAACTGAGTTTTGGACAGAACCAAGGTATTGTATGGTCCTCGGGCTCAAACCTATGGGGAAACCAACTACTTGGACGAGAAAACTCAGTTTTGGATAGAACCAAGGTATTGTATGGTCCTCGTTCTCAAACCTATGGGCAAACCATCTACTTGGATGAGAAAACTGAGTTTTAGACAGAACTAAGGTATTGTATGGACCTCGGACTCAAACCTATGGGGAAACCAACAACTTGGACGAGAAAACTGAGTTTTGGACAGAACCAAGGTATTGTATGGTCCTCGGACTCAAACCTATGGGGAAACCAACTACTTGGATGGAAAAACTGAGTTTTGAACCTAGGTATTGTATAGTCCTCGGACTCAAACCTATGGGGAAACCAACTACTTGGATGAGAAAACTGAATTTTGGACAGAACCAAGGTATTGTATGGTCTTCTGACTGAAACCTATGGGGAAGCCAACTACTTGGATGAGAAAACTGAGTTTTGGACAGAACCAAGGTATTGTATGGTCCTCGGACTCAAACCTATGGGGAAGCCAACTACTTGGATGAGAAAACTCAGTTTTGGACAGAACCAAGGTATTGTATGGTCCTCCGACTCAAACCTATGGGGAAACCAACTACTTGGATGAGAAAACTCAGTTTTGGATAGAACCAAGGTATTGTATGGTCCTCGTTCTCAAACCTATGGGCAAACCATCTACTTGGCTGAGAAAACTGAGTTTTAGACAGAACTAAGATATTGTATGTTCCTCCGACTCAAACCTATGGGGAAACCAACAACTTGGACGAGAAAACTGAGTTTTGGATAGAACCAAGGTATTGTATGGTCCTCCGACTCAAACCTATGGGGAAGCCAACTACTTGGATGAGAAAACTGAGCTTTGGACAGAACCGAGGTACTGTACGGTCCTCGGACTTAAACCTATGGGGAAACCACCTACTTGGATGAGAAAACTGAGTTTTGGACAGAACCAAGGTATTGTACGGTCCTCGGACTCAAACCTATGGGGAAACCAACTACTTGGATGAGAAAACTGAGTTTTCGACAGAACCAAGGTATTGTATGGTCCTCGGACTTAAACCTAATGGGAAGCCAACTACTTGGATGAGAAAACTGAGTTTTGGACAGAACCAAGGTATTGTATGGTCCTCCGACTCATCCCTATGGGGAAACCAGCTACTTGAATGAGAAAACATAGTTTTGGATAGAACCAAGGTATTGTATGGTCCTCCGACTTAAACCTATGGGGAAACCAGCTACTTGGATGAGAAAACTGAGTTTTGGACAGAACCAAGGTATTGTATGGTCCTCGGACTCAAACCTATGGGGAAGCCAACTACTTGGATGAGAAAACTGAGTTTTGGACAGAACCAAGGTATTGTATGGTCCTCGGGCTCAAACCTATGGGGAAACCAACTACTTGGATGAGAAAACTCAGTTTTGGATAGAACCAAGGTATTGTATGGTCCTCGTTCTCAAACCTATGGGCAAACCATCTACTTGGATGAGAAAACTGAGTTTTAGACAGAACTAAGGTATTGTATGGTCCTCGGACTCAAACCTATGGGGAAACCAACAACTTGGACGAGAAAACTGAGTTTTGGACAGAACCAAGGTATTGTATGGTCCTCGGACTCAAACCTATGGGGAAACCAACTACTTGGATGGAAAAACTGAGTTTTGAACCTAGGTATTGTATAGTCCTCGGACTCAAACCTATGGGGAAACCAACTACTTGGATGAGAAAACTGAGTTTTGGACAGAACCAAGGTATTGTATGGTCTTCTGACTCAAACCTATGGGGAAGCCAACTACTTGGATGAGAAAACTGAGTTTTGGACAGAACCAAGGTATTGTATGGTCCTCGGACTCAAACCTATGGGGAAGCCAACTACTTGGATGAGAAAACTCAGTTTTGGACAGAACCAAGGTATTGTATGGTCCTCCGACTCAAACCTATGGGGAAACCAACTACTTGGATGAGAAAACTCAGTTTTGGATAAAACCAAGGTATTGTATGGTCCTCGTTCTCAAACCTATGGGCAAACCATCTACTTGGCTGAGAAAACTGAGTTTTAGACAGAACTAAGGTATTGTATGGTCCTCCGACTCAAACCTATGGGGAAACCAACAACTTGGACGAGAAAACTGAGTTTTGGATAGAACCAAGGTATTGTATGGTCCTCCGACTCAAACCTATGGGGAAGCCAACTACTTGGATGAGAAAACTGAGTTTTGGACAGAACCGAGGTACTGTACGGTCCTCGGACTCAAACCTATGGGGAAACCAACTACTTGGATGAGAAAACTGAGTTTTGGACAGAACCAAGGTATTGTATGGTCCTCCGACTCAACCCTATGGGGAAACCAGCTACTTGGATGAGAAAACTGAGTTTTGGACAGAACCAAGGTATTGTACGGTCCTCGGACTCAAACCTATGGGGAAACCAACTACTTGGATGAGAAAACTGAGTTTTGGACAGAGCCAAGGTATTGTATGGTCCTCGGACTTAAACCTATGGGGAAGCCAACTACTTGGATGAGAAAACTGAGTTTTGGACAGAACCAAGGTATTGTATGGTCCTCCGACTCAACCCTATGGGGAAACCAGCTACTTGAATGAGAAAACTGAGTTTTGGATAGAACCAAGGTATTGTATGGTCCTCCGACTTAAACCTATGGGGAAACCAGCTACTTGGATGAGAAAACTGAGTTTTGGACAGAACCAAGGTATTGTATGGTCCTCGGACTCAAACCTATGGGGAAGCCAACTACTTGGATGAGAAAACTGAGTTTTGGACAGAACCAAGGTATTGTATGGTCCTCGGGCTCAAACCTATGGGGAAACCAACTACTTGGATGAGAAAACTCAGTTTTGGATAGAACCAAGGTATTGTATGGTCCTCGTTCTCAAACCTATGGGCAAACCATCTACTTGGATGAGAAAACTGAGTTTTAGACAGAACTAAGGTATTGTATGGTCCTCGGACTCAAACCTATGGGGAAACCAACAACTTGGACGAGAAAACTGAGTTTTGGACAGAACCAAGGTATTGTATGGTCCTCGGACTCAAACCTATGGGGAAACCAACTACTTGGATGGAAAAACTGAGTTTTGAACCTAGGTATTGTATAGTCCTCGGACTCAAACCTATGGGGAAACCAACTACTTGGATGAGAAAACTGAGTTTTGGACAGAACCAAAGTATTGTATGGTCTTCTGACTCAAACCTATGGGGAAGCCAACTACTTGGATGAGAAAACTGAGTTTTGGACAGAACCAAGGTATTGTATGGTCCTCGGACTCAAACCTATGGGGAAGCCAACTACTTGGATGAGAAAACTCAGTTTTGGACAGAACCAAGGTATTGTATGGTCCTCCGACTCAAACCTATGGGGAAACCAACTACTTGGATGAGAAAACTCAGTTTTGGATAGAACCAAGGTATTGTATGGTCCTCGTTCTCAAACCTATGGGCAAACCATCTACTTGGCTGAGAAAACTGAGTTTTAGACAGAACTAAGGTATTGTATGGTCCTCCGACTCAAACCTATGGGGAAACCAACAACTTGGACGAGAAAACTGAGTTTTGGATAGAACCAAGGTATTGTATGGTCCTCCGACTCAAACCTATGGGGAAGCCAACTACTTGGATGAGAAAACTGAGTTTTGGACAGAACCGAGGTACTGTACGGTCCTCGGACTCAAACCTATGGGGAAACCAACTACTTGGATGAGAAAACTGAGTTTTGGACAGAACCAAGGTATTGTATGGTCCTCCGACTCAACCCTATGGGGAAACCAGCTACTTGGATGAGAAAACTGTGTTTTGGACAGAACCAAGGTGTTGTATGGTCCTCCGACTTAAACCTATGGGGAAACCAGCTACTTGGATGAGAAAACTGAGTTTTGGACAGAACCAAGGTATTGTATGGTCCTCGGACTCAAACCTATGGGGAAGCCAACTACTTGGACGAGAAAACTCAGTTTTGGACAGAACCAAGGTATTGTATGGTCCTCGTTCTCAAACCTATGGGCAAACCGTCTACTTGGATGAGAAAACTGAGTTTTAGACTGAACTAAGGTATTGTATGGTCCTCGGACTCAAACCTATGGGTAAACCAACAACTTGGACGAGAAAACTGAGTTTTGGACAGAACCAAGGTATTGTATGGTCCTCGGACTCAAACCTACGGGGAAACCAACTACTTGGATGGGAAAACTGAGTTTTGAACCAAGGTATTGTATCGTCCTCGGACTCAAACCTATGGGGAAACCAACTACTTGGATGAGAAAACTGAGTTTTGGACAGAACCAAGGTATTGTATGGTCCTCCGACTCAAACCTATGGGGAAGCCAACTACTTGGATGAGAAAACTGAGTTTTGGACAGAACCAAGGTATTGTATGGTTCTCGTTCTAAAACCTATGGGCAAACCAACTACTTGGATGAGAAAACTGAGATTTGGACAGAACCAAGGTATTGTATGGTCCTCGGACTCAAACCTATGGGGAAACCAACAACTTGGACGAGAAAACTGAGTTTTGGACAGAACCTAGGTATTGTATGGTCCTCGGACTCAAACCTATGGGGAAACCAACTACTTGGAGGAGAAAACTGAGTTTTGGACAGAACCAAGGTATTGTATGGTCCTCGGACTCAAACCTATGGGGAAGCCAAGTACTTGGATGAGAAAACTCAGTTTTGGACAGAACCAAGGTATTGTATGGTCCTCGGACTCAAACCTATGGGGAAACCAACTACTTGGATGAGAAAACTCAGTTTTGGATAGAACCAAGGTATTGTATGGTCCTCGTTCTCAAACCTATGGGCAAACCATCTACTTGGAGGAGAAAACTGAGTTTTAGACAGAACTAAGGTATTGTATGGTCCTCGGACTCAAACCTATGGGGAAGCCAAGTACTTGGATGAGAAAACTCAGTTTTGGACAGAACCAAGGTATTGTATGGTCCTCGGACTCAAACCTATGGGGAAACCAACTACTTGGATGAGAAAACTGAGTTTTGGATAGAACCAAGGTATTGTATGGTCCTCGGACTCAAACCTATGGGGAAACCAACTTCTTGGATGAGAAAACTGAGTTTTGGACAGAACCAAGGTATTGTATGGTTCTCGGACTCAAACCTATGGGGAAGCCAACTACTTGGATGAGAAAACTGAGTTTTGGACAGAACCAAGGTATTGTATGGTCCTCGGACTCAAACATATGGGTAAACCAACTACTTGGATGAGAAAACTCAGTTTTGGATAGAACCAAGGTATTGTATGGTCCTCGTTCTCAAATCTATGGGCAAACCATCTACTTGGATGAGAAAACTGAGTTTTAGACAGAACTAAGGTATTGTATGGTCCTCCGACTCAAACCTATGGGGAAACCAACAACTTGGACGAGAAAACTGAGTTTTGGACAGAACCAAGGTATTGTATGGTCCTCCGACTCAAACCTATGGGGAAGCCAACTACTTGGATGAGAAAACTGAGCTTTGGACAGAACCGAGGTACTGTACGGACCTCGGACTTAAACCTATGGGGAAACCACCTACTTGGATGAGAAAACTGAGTTTTGGACAGAACCAAGGTATTGTACGGTCCTCGGACTCAAACCTATGGGGAAACCAACTACTTGGATGAGAAAACTGAGTTTTGGACAGAACCAAGGTATTGTATGGTCCTCGGACTCAAACCTATGGGGAAGCCAACTACTTGGATGAGAAAACTGAGTTTTGGACAGAACCAAGGTATTGTATGGTCCTCCGACTCAACCCTATGGGGAAACCAGCTACTTGAATGAGAAAACTGAGTTTTGGATAGAACCAAGGTATTGTATGGTCCTCCGACTTAAACCTATGGGGAAACCAGCTACTTGGATGAGAAAACTGAGTTTTGGACAGAACCAAGGTATTGTATGGTCCTCGGACTCAAACCTATGGGGAAACCAACTACTTGGATGAGAAAACTGAGTTTTGGACAGAACCAAGGTATTGTATGGTCCTCCGACTCAACCCTGTGGGGAAACCAGCTACTTGAATGAGAAAACTGAGTTTTGGATAGAACCAAGGTATTGTATGGTCCTCGGACTCAAACCTATGGGGAAACCAACTTCTTGGACGAGAAAACTGAGTTTTGGACAGAACCTAGGTATTGTATGGTCCTCGGACTCAAACCTATGGGGAAACCAACTACTTGGAGGAGAAAACTGAGTTTTGGACAGAACCAAGGTATTGTATGGTCCTCGGACTCAAACCTATGGGGAAGCCAAGTACTTGGATGAGAAAACTCAGTTTTGGACAGAACCAAAGTATTGTATGGTCCTCGGACTCAAACCTATGGGGAAACCAACTACTTGGATGAGAAAACTCAGTTTTGGATAGAACCAAGGTATTGTATGGTCCTCGTTCTCAAACCTATGGGCAAACCATCTACTTGGAGGAGAAAACTGAGTTTTAGACAGAACTAAGGTATTGTATGGTCCTCGGACTCAAACCTATGGGGAAGCCAAGTACTTGGATGAGAAAACTCAGTTTTGGACAGAACCAAGGTATTGTATGGTCCTCGGACTCAAACCTATGGGGAAACCAACTACTTGGATGAGAAAACTGAGTTTTGGATAGAACCAAGGTATTGTATGGTCCTCCGACTCAACCCTGTGGGGAAACCAGCTACTTGAATGAGAAAACTGAGTTTTGGATAGAACCAAGGTATTGTATGGTCCTCGGACTCAAACCTATGGGGAAACCAACTTCTTGGATGAGAAAACTGAGTTTTGGACAGAACCAAGGTATTGTATGGTCCTCTGACTCAAACCTATGGGGAAGCCAACTACTTGGATGAGAAAACTGAGTTTTGGACAGAACCAAGGTATTGTATGGTCCTCGGACTCAAACCTATGGGGAAACCAACTACTTGGATGAGAAAACTCAGTTTTGGATAGAACCAAGGTATTGTATGGTCCTCGTTCTCAAACCTATGGGCAAACCATCTACTTGGATGAGAAAACTGAGTTTTAGACAGAACTAAGGTATTGTATGGTCCTCGGACTCAAACCTATGGGGAAACCAACAACTTGGACGAGAAAACTGAGTTTTGGACAGAACCAAGGTATTGTACGGTCCTCGGACTCAAACCTATGGGGAAACCAACTACTTGGATGAGAAAACTGAGTTTTGGACAGAACCAAGGTATTGTATGGTCCTCCGACTCAACCCTGTGGGGAAACCAGCTACTTGAATGAGAAAACTGAGTTTTGGATAGAACCAAGGTATTGTATGGTCCTCGGACTCAAACCTATGGGGAAACCAACAACTTGGACGAGAAAATTGAGTTTTGGACAGAACCAAGGTATTGTACGGTCCTCGGACTCAAACCTATGGGGAAACCAACTACTTGGATGAGAAAACTGAGTTTTGGACAGAACCAAGGTATTGTATGGTCCTCCGACTCAACCCTGTGGGGAAACCAGCTACTTGGATGAGAAAACTGAGTTTTGGACAGAACCAAGGTATTGTATGGTCCTCTGACTCAAACCTATGGGGAAGCCAACTACTTGGATGAGAAAACTGAGTTTTGGACAGAACCAAGGTATTGTATGGTCCTCGGACTCAAACCTATGGGGAAACCAACTACTTGGATGAGAAAACTCAGTTTTGGATAGAACCAAGGTATTGTATGGTCCTCGTTCTCAAACCTATGGGCAAACCATCTACTTGGATGAGAAAACTGAGTTTTAGACAGAACTAAGGTATTGTATGGTCCTCTGACTCAAACCAATGGGGAAACCAACAACTTGGACGAGAAAACTTAGTTTTGGACAGAACCAAGGTACTGTATGGTCCTCCGACTCAAACCTATGGGGAAGCCAACTACTTGGATGAGAAAACTGAGTTTTGGACAGAATCGAGGTACTGTACGGTCCCCGGACTCAAACCTATGGGGAAACCAACTACTTGGATAAGAAAACTGAGTTTTGGACAGAACCAATGTATTGTATGGTCCTCCGACTCAACCCTATGGGGAAACCAGCTACTTGGATGAGAAAACTGAGTTTTGGACAGAACCAAGGTATTGTATGGTCCTCGGACTCAAACCTATGGGGAAGCCAACTACTTGGATGAGAAAACTGAGTTTTGGACAGAACCAAGGTATTGTATGGTCCTCGGGCTCAAACCTATGGGGAAACCAACTACTTGGATGAGAAAACTCAGTTTTGGATAGAACCAAGGTATTGTATGGTCCTCGTTCTCAAACCTATGGGCAAACCATCTACTTGGATGAAAAAATAGAGTTTTAGACAGAACTAAGGTATTGTATGGTCCTCGGACTCAAACCTATGGGGAAACCAACAACTTGGACGAGAAAACTGAGTTTTGGACAGAACCAAGGTATTGTATGGTCCTCGGACTCAAACCTATGGGGAAACCAACTACTTGGATGGAAAAACTGAGTTTTGAACCTAGGTATTGTATAGTCCTCGGACTCAAACCTATGGGGAAACCAACTACTTGGATGAGAAAACTGAGTTTTGGACAGAACCAAGGTATTGTATGGTCTTCCGACTCAAACCTATGGGGAAGCCAACTACTTGGATGAGAAAACTGAGTTTTGGACAGAACCAAGGTATTGTATGGTCCTCGGACTCAAACCTATGGGGAAGCCAACTACTTGGATGAGAAAACTCAGTTTTGGACAGAACCAAGGTATTGTATGGTCCTCCGACTCAAACCTATGGGGAAACCAACTACTTGGATGAGAAAACTCAGTTTTGGATAGAACCAAGGTATTGTATGGTCCTCGTTCTCAAACCTATGGGCAAACCATCTACTTGGCTGAGAAAACTGAGTTTTAGACAGAACTAAGGTATTGTATGGTCCTCCGACTCAAACCTATGGGGAAACCAACAACTTGGACGAGAAAACTGAGTTTTGGATAGAACCAAGGTATTGTATGGTCCTCCGACTCAAACCTATAGGGAAGCCAACTACTTGGATTAGAAAACTGAGTTCTGGACAGAACCGAGGTACTGTACGGTCCTCGGACTCAAACCTATGGGGAAACCAACTACTTGGATGAGAAAACTGAGTTTTGGACAGAACCAAGGTATTGTATGGTCCTCCGACTCAACCCTATGGGGAAACCAGCTACTTGGATGAGAAAACTGAGTTTTGGACAGAACCAAGGTATTGTATGGTCCTCCGACTTAAACCTATGGGGAAACCAGCTACTTGGATGAGAAAACTGAGTTTTGGACAGAACCAAGGTATTGTATGGTCCTCGGACTCAAACCTATGGGGAAGCCAACTACTTGGACGAGAAAACTCCGTTTTGGACAGAACCAAGGTATTGTGTGGTCCTCGTTCTCAAACCTATGGGCAAACCATCTACTTGGATGAGAAAACTGAGTTTTAGACGGAGCTAAGGTATTGTATGGTCCTCGGACTCAAACCTATGGGGAAACCAACAACTTGGACGAGAAAACTGAGTTTTGGACAGAACCAAGGTATTGTATGGTCCTCGGACTCAAACCTATGGGGAAACCAACTACTTGGATGGGAAAACTGAGTTTTGAACCAAGGTATTGTATAGTCCTCGGACTCAAACCTATGGGGAAACCAACTACTTGGATGAGAAAACAGAGTTTTGGACAGAACCAAGGTATTGTATGGTCCTCCGACTCAAACCTATGGGGAAGCCAACTACTTGGATGAGAAAACTGAGTTTTTGACAGAACCAAGGTATTGTATGGTTCTCGTTCTAAAACCTATGGGCAAACCAACTACTTGGATGAGAAAACTGAGATTTGGACAGAACCAAGGTATTGTATGGTCCTCGGACTCAAACCTATGGGGAAACCAACAACTTGGACGAGAAAACTGAGTTTTGGACAGAACCTAGGTATTGTATGGTCCTCGGACTCAAACCTATGGGGAAACCAACTACTTGGAGGAGAAAACTGAGTTTTGGATAGAACCAAGGTATTGTATGGTCCTCCAACTTAAACCTATGGGGAAACCAGCTACTTGGATGAGAAAACTGAGTTTTGGACAGAACCAAGGTATTGTATGGTCCTCGGACTCAAACCTATGGGGAAGCCAACTACTTGGACGAGAAAACTCAGTTTTGGACAGAACCAAGGTATTGTGTGGTCCTCGTTCTCAAACCTATGGGCAAACCATCTACTTGGATGAGAAAACTGAGTTTTAGACTGAACTAAGGTATTGTATGGTCCTCGGACTCAAACCTATGGGGAAACCAACAACTTGGACGAGAAAACTGAGTTTTGGACAGAACCAAGGTATTGTATGGTCCTCGGACTCAAACCTATGGGGAAACCAGCTACTTGGATGAGAAAACTGAGTTTTGGGCAGAACCAAGGTATTGTATGGTCCTCGGACTCAAACCTATGGGGAAGCCAACTACTTGGACGAGAAAACTCAGTTTTGGACAGAACCAAGGTATTGTGTGGTCCTCGTTCTCAAACCTATGGGCAAACCATCTACTTGGATGAGAAAACTGAGTTTTAGACTGAACTAAGGTATTGTATGGTCCTCGGACTCAAACCTATGGGGAAACCAACTACTTGGATGGGAAAACTGAGTTTTGAACCAAGGTATTGTATAGTCCTCGGACTCAAACCTATGGGGAAACCAACTACTTGGATGAGAAAACTGAGTTTTGGACAGAACCAAGGTATTGTACGGTCCTCGGACTCAAACCTATGGGGAAACCAACTACTTGGATGAGAAAACTGAGTTTTGGACATAACCAAGGTATTGTATGGTCCTCGGACTCAAACCTATGGGGAAGCCAACTACTTGGATGAGAAAACTGAGTTTTGGACAGAACCAAGGTATTGTATGGTCCTCCGACTCAACCCTATGGGGAAACCAGCTACTTCAATGAGAAAACTGAGTTTTGGATAGAACCAAGGTATTGTATGGTCCTCCAACTTAAACCTATGGGGAAACCAGCTACTTGGATGAGAAAACTGAGTTTTGGACAGAACCAAGGTATTGTATGGTCCTCGGACTCAAACCTATGGGGAAACCAACTACTTGGATGAGAAAACTGAGTTTTGGACAGAACCAAGGTATTGTATGGTCCTCCGACTCAACCCTGTGGGGAAACCAGCTACTTGAATGAGAAAACTGAGTTTTGGATAGAACCAAGGTATTGTATGGTCCTCGGACTCAAACCTATGGGGAAACCAACTTCTTGGATGAGAAAACTGAGTTTTGGACAGAACCAAGGTATTGTATGGTCCTCTGACTCAAACCTATGGGGAAGCCAACTACTTGGATGAGAAAACTGAGTTTTGGACAGAACCAAGGTATTGTATGGTCCTCGGACTCAAACCTATGGGGAAACCAACTACTTGGATGAGAAAACTCAGTTTTGGATAGAACCAAGGTATTGTATGGTCCTCGTTCTCAAACCTATGGGAAAACAATCTACTTGGATGAGAAAACTGAGTTTTGGACAGAACCAAGGTATTGTATGGTCCTCGTTCTCAAACCTATGGGCAAACCATCTACTTGGATGAGAAAACTGAGTTTTAGACAGAACTAAGGTATTGTATGGTCCTCCGACTCAAACCTATGGGGAAACCAACAACTTGGACGAGAAAACTGAGTTTTGGACAGAACCAAGGTATTGTATGGTCCTCCGACTCAAACCTATGGGGAAGCCAACTACTTGGATGAGAAAACTGAGCTTTGGACAGAACCGAGGTACTGTACGGTCCTCGGACTTAAACCTATGGGGAAACCACCTACTTTGATGAGAAAACTGAGTTTTGGACAGAACCAAGGTATTGTATGGTCCTCGGACTCAAACCTATGGGGAAACCAACTACTTGGATGAGAAAACTGAGTTTTGGACAGAACCAAGGTATTGTATGGTCCTCGGACTCAAACCTATGGGGAATCCAACTACTTGGATGAGAAAACTGAGTTTTGGACAGAACCAAGGTATTGTATGGGCCTCCGACTCAACCCTATGGGGAAACCAGCTACTTGAATGAGAAAACTGAGTTTTGGATAGAACCAAGGTATTGTATGGTCCTCCGACTTAAACCTATGGGGAAACCAGCTACTTGGATGAGAAAACTGAGTTTTGGACAGAACCAAGGTATTGTATGGTCCTCGGACTCAAACCTATGGGGAAACCAACTACTTGGATGAGAAAACTGAGTTTTGGACAGAACCAAGGTATTGTATGGTCCTCCGACTCAACCCTGTGGGGAAACCAGCTACTTGAATGAGAAAACTGAGTTTTGGATAGAACCAAGGTATTGTATGGTCCTCGGACTCAAACCTATGGGGAAACCAACTTCTTGGATGAGAAAACTGAGTTTTGGACAGAACCAAGGTATTGTATGGTCCTCTGACTCAAACCTATGGGGAAGCCAACTACTTGGATGAGAAAACTGAGTTTTGGACAGAACCAAGGTATTGTATGGTCCTCGGACTCAAACCTATGGGGAAACCAACTACTTGGATGAGAAAACTCAGTTTTGGATAGAACCAAGGTATTGTATGGTCCTCGTTCTCAAACCTATGGGCAAACCATCTACTTGGATGAGAAAACTGAGTTTTGGACAGAACCATGGTATTGTATGGTCCTCCGACTCAAACCTATGGGGAAGCCAACTACTTGGATTAGAAAACTGAGTTTTGGACAGAACCAAGGTATTGTATGGTCCTCGTTCTCAAACCTATGGGCAAACCATCTACTTGGACGAGAAAACTGAGTTTTGGACAGAACCAAGGTATTGTATGGCCCTCGGACTCAAACCTATGGGGAAACCAACTACTTGGATGAGAAAACTCAGTTTTGGATAGAACCAAGGTATTGTATGGTCCTCGTTCTCAAACCTACGGGCAAACCATCTACTTGGATGAGAAAACAGAGTTTTAGACAGAACTAAGGTATTGTATGGTCCTCGGACTCAAACCTATGGGGAAACCAACAACTTGGACGAGAAAACTGAGTTTTGGACAGAACCAAGGTATTGTATGGTCCTCCGACTCAAACCTATGGGGAAGCCAACTACTTGGATGAGAAAACTGAGTTTTGGACAGAACCAAGGTACTATACGGTCCTCGGACTCAAACCTATGCGGAAGCCAACTACTTGGATGAGAAAACTGAGTTTTGGACAGAACCAAGGTACTGTACGGTCCTCGGACTCAAACCTATGGGGAAATCAACTACTTGGATGAGAAAACTGAGTTTGGGACAGAACCAAGGTATTGTATGGTCCTCCGACTAAACCCTATGGGGAAACCAGCTACTTGAATGAGAAAACTGAGTTTTGGATAGAACCAAGGTATTGTATGGTCCTCGGACTCAAACCTATGGGGAAACCAACTGCTTGGATGAGAAAATTGAGTTTTGGACAGAACCAAGGTATTGTATGGTCCTCGGACTCAAACCTATGGGGAAGCCAACTACTTGGATGAGAAAACTGAGTTTTGGACAGAACCAAGGTATTGTATGGTCCTCGGACTCAAACCTATGGGGAAACCAACTACTTGGATGAGAAAACTCAGTTTTGGATAGAACCAAGGTATTGTATGGTCCTCGTTCTCAAACCTATGGGCAAACCATCTACTTGGATGAGAAAACTGAGTTTTAGACAGAACTAAGGTATTGTATGGTCCTCGGACTCAAACCTATGGGGAAACCAACAACTTGGACGAGAAAACTGAGTTTTGGACAGAACCAAGGTATTGTACGGTCCTCGGACTCAAACCTATGGGGAAACCAACTACTTGGAAGAGAAAACTGAGTTTTGGACAGAACCAAGGTATTGTATGGTCCTCCGACTCAACCCTGTGGGGAAACCAGCTACTTGAATGAGAAAACTGAGTTTTGGATAGAACCAAGGTATTGTATGGTCCTCGGACTCAAACCTATGGGGAAACCAACTACTTGGATGAGAAAACTGAGTTTTGGACAGAACCAAGGTATTGTATGGTCCTCCGACTCAACCCTGTGGGGAAACCAGCTACTTGAATGAGAAAACTGAGTTTTGGATAGAACCAAGGTATTGTATGGTCCTCGGACTCAAACCTATGGGGAAACCAACTTCTTGGATGAGAAAACTGAGTTTTGGACAGAACCAAGGTATTGTATGGTCCTCTGACTCAAACCTATGGGGAAGCCAACTACTTGGATGAGAAAACTGAGTTTTGGACAGAACCAAGGTATTGTATGGTCCTCGGACTCAAACCTATGGGGAAACCAACTACTTGGATGAGAAAACTCAGTTTTGGATAGAACCAAGGTACTGTATGGTCCTCCGACTCAAACCTATGGGGAAGCCAACTACTTGGATGAGAAAAATGAGTTTTGGACAGAACCGAGGTACTGTACGGTCCCCGGACTCAAACCTATGGGGAAACCAACTACTTGGATAAGAAAACTGAGTTTTGGACAGAACCAAGGTATTGTATGGTCCTCCGACTCAACCCTATGGGGAAACCAGCTACTTGGATGAGAAAACTGAGTTTTGAACAGAACCAAGGTATTGTATGGTCCTCGGACTCAAACCTATGGGGAAGCCAACTACTTGGATGAGAAAACTGAGTTTTGGACAGAACCAAGGTATTGTATGGTCCTCGGGCTCAAACCTATGGGGAAACCAACTACTTGGATGAGAAAACTCAGTTTTGGATAGAACCAAGGTATTGTATGGTCCTCGTTCTCAAACCTATGGGCAAACCATCTACTTGGATGAGAAAACTGAGTTTTAGACAGAACTAAGGTATTGTATGGTCCTCGGACTCAAACCTATGGGGAAACCAACAACTTGGACGAGAAAACTGAGTTTTGGACAGAACCAAGGTATTGTATGGTCCTCGGACTCAAACCTATGGGGAAACCAACTACTTGGATGGAAAAACTGAGTTTTGAACCTAGGTATTGTATAGTCCTCGGACTCAAACCTATGGGGAAACCAACTACGTGGATGAGAAAACTGAGTTTTGGACAGAACCAAGGTATTGTATGGTCTTCTGACTCAAACCTATGGGGAAGCCAACTACTTGGATGAGAAAACTGAGTTTTGGACAGAACCAAGGTATTGTATGGTCCTCGGACTCAAACCTATGGGGAAGCCAACTACTTGGATGAGAAAACTCAGTTTTGGACAGAACCAAGGTATTGTATGGTCCTCCGACTCAAACCTGTGGGGAAACCAACTACTTGGATGAGAAAACTCAGTTTTGGACAGAACCAAGGTATTGTATGGTCCTCGTTCTCAAACCTATGGGCAAACCATCTACTTGGATGAGAAAACTGAGTTTTAGACAAAACTAAGGTATTGTATGGTCCTCCGACTCAAACCTATGGGGAAACCAACAACTTGGACGAGAAAACTGAGTTTTGGATAGAACCAAGGTATTGTATGGTCCTCCGACTCAAACCTATGGGGAAACCAACTACTTGGATGAGAAAACTGAGTTTTGGACAGAACCGAGGTACTGTACGGTCCTCGGACTGAAACCTATGGGGAAACCAACTACTTGGATGAGAAAACTGAGTTTTGGACAGAACCAAGGTATTGTATGGTCCTCCGACTCAACCCTATGGGGAAACCAGCTACTTGGATGAGAAAACTGAGTTTTGGACAGAACCAAGGTATTGTATGGTCCTCCGACTTAAACCTATGGGGAAACCAGCTACTTGGATGAGAAAACTGAGTTTTGGACAGAACCAAGGTATTGTATGGTCCTCGGACTCAAACCTATGGGGAAGCCAACTACTTGGATGAGAAAACTCAGTTTTGGATAGAACCAAGGTATTGTATGGTCCTCGTTCTCAAACCTATGGGCAAACCATCTACTTGGATGAGAAAACTGAGTTTTGGACAGAACCATGGTATTGTATGGTCCTCCGACTCAAACCTATGGGGAAGCCAACTACTTGGATGAGAAAACTGAGTTTTGGAAAGAACCAAGGTATTGTATGGTCCTCGTTCTCAAACCTATGGGCAAACCATCTACTTGGACGAGAAAACTGAGTTTTGGACAGAACCAAGGTATTGTATGGCCCTCGGACTCAAACCTATGGGGAAACCAACTACTTGGATGAGAAAACTAAGTTTTGGATAGAACCAAGGTATTGTATGGTCCTCGTTCTCAAACCCACAGGCAAACCATCTACTTGGATGAGAAAACTGAGTTTTAGACAGAACTAAGGTATTGTATGGTCCTCCGACTCAAACCTATGGGGAAACCAACAACTTGGACGAGAAAACTGAGTTTTGGACAGAACCAAGGTATTGTATGGTCCTCCGACTCAAACCTATGGGGAAGCCAACTACTTGGATGAGAAAACTGAGTTTTGGACAGAACCAAGGTACTGTACGGTCCTCGGACTCAAACCTATGCGGAAGCCAACTACTTGGATGAGAAAACTGAGTTTTGGACAGAACCAAGGTACTGTACGGTCCTCGGACTCAAACCTATGGGGAAACCAACTACTTGGATGAGAAAACTGAGTTTGGGACAGAACCAAGGTATTGTATGGTCCTCCGACTCAACCCTATGGGGAAACCAGCTACTTGAATGAGAAAACTGAGTTTTGGATAGAACCAAGGCATTGTATGGTCCTCGGACTCAAACCTATGGGGAAACCAACTGCTTGGATGAGAAAACTGAGTTTTGGACAGAACCAAGGTATTGTATGGTCCTCGGACTCAAACCTATGGGGAAGCCAACTCCTTGGATGAGAAAACTGAGTTTTGGACAGAACCAAGGTATTGTATGGTCCTCGGACTCAAACCTATGGGGAAACCAACTACTTGGATGAGAAAACTCAGTTTTGGATAGAACCAAGGTATTTTATGGTCCTCGTTCTCAAACCTATGGGCAAACCATCTACTTGGATGAGAAAACTGAGTTTTAGACAGAACTAAGGTATTGTATGGTCCTCGGACTCAAACCTATGGGGAAACCAACAACTTGGACGAGAAAACTGAGTTTTGGACAGAACCAAGGTATTGTACGGTCCTCGGACTCAAACCTATGGGGAAACCAACTACTTGGATGAGAAAACTGAGTTTTGGACAGAACCAAGGTATTGTATGGTCCTCCGACTCAACCCTGTGGGGAAACCAGCTACTTGAATGAGAAAACTGAGTTTTGGATAGAACCAAGGTATTGTATGGTCCTCGAACTCAAACCTATGGGGAAACCAACTTCTTGGATGAGAAAACTGAGTTTTGGACAGAACCAAGGTATTGTATGGTCCTCTGACTCAAACCTATGGGGAAGCCAACTACTTGGATGAGAAAACTGAGTTTTGGACAGAACCAAGGTATTGTATGGTCCTCGGACTCAAACCTATGGGGAAACCAACTACTTGGATGAGAAAACTCAGTTTTGGATAGAACCAAGGTATTGTATGGTCCTCGTTCTCAAACCTATGGGCAAACCATCTACTTGGATGAGAAAACTGAGTTTTAGACAGAACTAAGGTATTGTATGGTCCTCTGACTCAAACCAATAGGGAAACCAACAACTTGGACGAGAAAACTTAGTTTTGGACAGAACCAAGGAACTGTATGGTCCTCCGACTCAAACCTATGGGGAAGCCAACTACTTGGATGAGAAAACTGAGTTTTGGACAGAACCGAGGTACTGTACGGTCCCCGGACTCAAACCTATGGGGAAACCAACTACTTGGATAAGAAAACTGAGTTTTGGACAGAACCAAGGTATTGTATGGTCCTCCGACTCAACCCTATGGGGAAACCAGCTACTTGGATGAGAAAACTGAGTTTTGGACAGAACCAAGGTATTGTATGGTCCTCGGACTCAAACCTATGGGGAAGCCAACTACTTGGATGAGAAAACTGAGTTTTGGACAGAACCAAGGTATTGTATGGTCCTCGGGCTCAAACCTATGGGGAAGCCAACTACTTGGATGAGAAAACTCAGTTTTGGATAGAACCAAGGTATTGTATGGTCCTCGTTCTCAAACCTATGGGCAAACCATCTACTTGGATGAGAAAACTGAGTTTTAGACAGAACTAAGGTATTGTATGGTCCTCGGACTCAAACCTATGGGGAAACCAACAACTTGGACGAGAAAACTGAGTTTTGGACAGAACCAAGGTATTGTATGGTCCTCGGACTCAAACCTATGGGGAAACCAACTACTTGGATGGAAAAACTGAGTTTTGAACCTAGGTATTGTATAGTCCTCGGACTCAAACCTATGGGGAAACCAACTACTTGGATGAGAAAACTGAGTTTTGGACAGAACCAAGGTATTGTATGGTCTTCCGACTCAAACCTATGGGGAAGCCAACTACTTGGATGAGAAAACTGAATTTTGGACAGAACCAAGGTATTGTATGGTCCTCGGACTCAAACCTATGGGGAAGCCAACTACTTGGATGAGAAAACTCAGTTTTGGACAGAACCAGGGTATTGTATGGTCCTTCGACTCAAACCTATGGGGAAACCAACTACTTGGATGAGAAAACTCAGTTTTGGATAGAACCAAGGTATTGTATGGTCCTCGTTCTCAAACCTATGGGCAAACCATCTACTTGGATGAGAAAACTGAGTTTTAGATAGAACTAAGGTATTGTATGGTCCTCCGACTCAAACCTATGGGGAAACCAACTACTTGGATGAGAAAACTCAGTTTTGGATAGAACCAAGGTATTGTATGGTCCTCGTTCTCAAACCTATGGGCAAACCATCTACTTGGAGGAGAAACTGAGTTTTAGACAGAACTAAGGTATTGTATGGTCCTCGGACTCAAACCTATGGGGAAACCAACAACTTGGATGAGAAAACTGAGTTTTGGACAGAACCAAGGTATTGTATGGTCCTCGGACTCAAACCTATGGGGAAACCAACTACTTGGATGGAAAAACTGAGTTTTGAACCTAGGTATTGTATAGTCCTCGGACTCAAACCTATGGGGAAACCAACTACTTGGATGAGAAAACTGAGTTTTGGACAGAACCAAGGTATTGTATGGTCTTCCGACTCAAACCTATGGGGAAGCCAACTACTTGGATGAGAAAACTGAATTTTGGACAGAACCAAGGTATTGTATGGTCCTCGGACTCAAACCTATGGGGAAGCCAACTACTTGGATGAGAAAACTCAGTTTTGGACAGAACCAGGGTATTGTATGGTCCTTCGACTCAAACCTATGGGGAAACCAACTACTTGGATGAGAAAACTCAGTTTTGGATAGAACCAAGGTATTGTATGGTCCTCGTTCTCAAACCTATGGGCAAACCATCTACTTGGATGAGAAAACTGAGTTTTAGATAGAACTAAGGTATTGTATGGTCCTCCGACTCAAACCTATGGGGAAACCAACAACTTGGACGAGAAAACTGAGTTTTGGATAGAACCAAGGTATTGTATGGTCCTCCGACTCAAACCTATGGGGAAGCCAACTACTTGGATGAGAAAACTGAGTTTTGGACAGAATCGAGGTACTGTACGGTCCTCGGACTCAAACCTATGGGGAAACCAACTACTTGGATGAGAAAACTGAGTTTTGGACAGAACCAAGGTATTGTATGGTCCTCCGACTCAACCCTATGGGGAAGCCAGCTACTTGGATGAGAAAACTGAGTTTTGGACAGAACCAAGGTATTGTATGGTCCTCCGACTTAAACCTATGGGGAAACCAGCTACTTGGATGAGAAAACTGAGTTTTGGACAGAACCAAGGTATTGTATGGTCCTCGGACTCAAACCTATGGGGAAGCCAACTACTTGGACGAGAAAACTCAGTTTTGGACAGAACCAAGGTATTGTATGGTCCTCGTTCTCAAACCTATGGGCAAACCATCTACTTGGATGAGAAAACTGAGTTTTAGACTGAACTAAGGTATTGTATGGTCCTCGGACTCAAACCTATGGGGAAACCAACAACTTGGACGAGAAAACTGAGTTTTGGACAGAACCAAGGTATTGTATGGTCCTCGGACTCAAACCTATGGGGGAAACCAACTACTTGGATGGGAAAACTGAGTTTTGAACCAAGGTATTGTATAGTCCTCGGACTCAAACCTATGGGGAAACCAACTACTTGGATGAGAAAACTGAGTTTTGGACAGAACCAAGGTATTGTATGGTCCTCCGACTCAAACCTCTGGGGAAGCCAACTACTTGGATGAGAAAACTGAGTTTTGGACAGAACCAAGGTATTGTATGGTTCTCGTTCTAAAACCTATGGGCAAACCAACTACTTGGATGAGAAAACTGAGATTTGGACAGAACCAAGGTATTGTATGGTCCTCGGACTCAAACCTATGGGGAAACCAACAACTTGGACGAGAAAACTGAGTTTTGGACAGAACCTAGGTATTTGTGTGGTCCTCGGACTCAAACCTATGGGGAAACCAACTACTTGGAGGAGAAACTGAGTTTTGGACTGAACCAAGGTATTGTATGGTCCTCGGACTCAAACCTATGGGGAAGCCAAGTACTTGGATGAGAAAACTCAGTTTTGGACAGAACCAAGGTATTGTATGGTCCTCGGACTCAAACCTATGGGGAAACCAACTACTTGGATGAGAAAACTCAGTTTTGGATAGAACCAAGGTATTGTATGGTCCTCGTTCTCAAACCTATGGGCAAACCATCTACTTGGAGGAGAAAACTGAGTTTTAGACAGAACTAAGGTATTGTATGGTCCTCGGACTCAAACCTATGGGGAAACCAACAACTTGGATGAGAAAACTGAGTTTTGGACAGAACCAAGGTATTGTATGGTCCTCGGACTCAAACCTATGGGGAAACCAACTACTTGGATGAGAAAACTGAGTTTTGGACAGAACCAAGGTATTGTATGGTCCTCCGACTCAAACCTATGGGGAAGCCAACTACTTGGATCAGAAAACTGAGTTTTGGACAGAACCAAGGTATTGTATGGTTCTCGTTCTAAAACCTATGGGCAAACCAACTACTTGGATGAGAAAACTGAGATTTGGACAGAACCAAGGTATTGTATGGTCCTCGGACTCAAACCTATGGGGAAACCAACAACTTGGACGAGAAAACTGAGTTTTGGACAGAACCTAGGTATTGTATGGTCCTCGGACTCAAACCTATGGGGAAACCAACTACTTGGAGGAGAAAACTGAGTTTTGGACTGAACCAAGGTATTGTATGGTCCTCGGACTCAAACCTATGGGGAAGCCAAGTACTTGGATGAGAAAACTCAGTTTTGGACAGAACCAAGGTATTGTATGGTCCTCGGACTCAAACCTATGGGGAAACCAACTACTTGGATGAGAAAACTCAGTTTTGGATAGAACCAAGGTATTGTATGGTCCTCGTTCTCAAACCTATGGGCAAACCATCTACTTGGAGGAGAAAACTGAGTTTTAGACAGAACTAAGGTATTGTATGGTCCTCGGACTCAAACCTATGGGGAAACCAACAACTTGGATGAGAAAACTGAGTTTTGGATAGAACCAAGGTATTGTATGGTCCTCGGACTCAAACCTATGGGGAAACCAACTACTTGGATTAGAAAACTGAGTTTTGGACAGAACCAAGGTATTGTATGGTCCTCGGACTCAAACCTATGGGGAAGCCAACTACTTGGGTGAGAAAACTCAGTTTTGGACAGAACCAAGGTATTGTATGGTCCTCGGACTCAAACCTATGGGGAAACCAACTACTTGGATGAGAAAACTCAGTTTTGGATAGAACCAAGGTATTGTATGGTCCTCGTTCTCAAACCTATGGGCAAACCATCTACTTGGAGGAGAAAACTGAGTTTTAGACAGAACTAAGGTATTGTATGGTCCTCGGACTCAAACCTATGGGGAAACCAACAACTTGGATGAGACAACTGAGTTTTGGACAGAACCAAGGTATTGTATGGTCCTCGGACTCAAACCTATGGGGAAACCAACTACTTGGATGAGAAAACTGAGTTTTGGACAGAACCAAGGTATTGTATGGTCCTCCGACTCAAACCTATGGGGAAGCCAACTACTTGGATCAGAAAACTGAGTTTTGGACAGAACCAAGGTATTGTATGGTTCTCGTTCTAAAACCTATGGGCAAACCAACTACTTGGATGAGAAAACTGAGATTTGGACAGAACCAAGGTATTGTATGGTCCTCGGACTCAAACCTATGGGGAAACCAACAACTTGGACGAGAAAACTGAGTTTTGGACAGAACCTAGGTATTGTATGGTCCTCGGACTCAAACCTATGGGGAAACCAACTACTTGGAGGAGAAAACTGAGTTTTGGACTGAACCAAGGTATTGTATGGTCCTCGGACTCAAACCTATGGGGAAGCCAAGTACTTGGATGAGAAAACTCAGTTTTGGACAGAACCAAGGTATTGTATGGTCCTCGGACTCAAACCTATGGGGAAACCAACTACTTGGATGAGAAAACTCAGTTTTGGATAGAACCAAGGTATTGTATGGTCCTCGTTCTCAAACCTATGGGCAAACCATCTACTTGGAGGAGAAAACTGAGTTTTAGACAGAACTAAGGTATTGTATGGTCCTCGGACTCAAACCTATGGGGAAACCAACAACTTGGATGAGAAAACTGAGTTTTGGATAGAACCAAGGTATTGTATGGTCCTCGGACTCAAACCTATGGGGAAACCAACTACTTGGATTAGAAAACTGAGTTTTGGACAGAACCAAGGTATTGTATGGTCCTCGGACTCAAACCTATGGGGAAGCCAACTACTTGGGTGAGAAAACTCAGTTTTGGACAGAACCAAGGTATTGTATGGTCCTCGGACTCAAACCTATGCGGAAACCAACTACTTGGATGAGAAAACTCAGTTTTGGATAGAACCAAGGTATTGTATGGTCCTCGTTCTCAAACCTATGGGCAAACCATCTACTTGGATGAGAAAACTGAGTTTTAGACAGAACTAAGGTATTGTATGGTCCTCCGACTCAAACCTATGGGGAAACCAGCTACTTGGATGAGAAAACTGAGTTTTGGACAGAACCAAGGTATTGTATGGTCCTCGGACTCAAACCTATGGGGAAGCCAACTACTTGGATGAGAAAACTCAGTTTTGGACAGAACCAAGGTATTGTGTGGTCCTCTGACTCAAACCTATGGGGAAGCCAACTACTTGGATGAGAAAACTGAGTTTTGGACAGAACCAAGGTATTGTATGGTCCTCGGACTCAAACCTATGGGGAAACCAACTACTTGGATGAGAAAACTCAGTTTTGGATAGAACCAAGGTATTGTATGGTCCTCGTTCTCAAACCTATGGGCAAACCATCTACTTGGATGAGAAAACTGAGTTTTAGACAGAACTAAGGTATTGTATGGTCCTCTGACTCAAACCAATAGGGAAACCAACAACTTGGACGAGAAAACTTAGTTTTGGACAGAACCAAGGAACTGTATGGTCCTCCGACTCAAACCTATGGGGAAGCCAACTACTTGGATGAGAAAACTGAGTTTTGGACAGAACCGAGGTACTGTACGGTCCCCCGGACTCAAACCTATGGGGAAACCAACTACTTGGATAAGAAAACTGAGTTTTGGACAGAACCAAGGTATTGTATGGTCCTCCGACTCAACCCTATGGGGAAACCAGCTACTTGGATGAGAAAACTGAGTTTTGGACAGAACCAAGGTATTGTATGGTCCTCGGACTCAAACCTATGGGGAAGCCAACTACTTGGATGAGAAAACTGAGTTTTGGACAGAACCAAGGTATTGTATGGTCCTCGGGCTCAAACCTATGGGGAAGCCAACTACTTGGATGAGAAAACTCAGTTTTGGATAGAACCAAGGTATTGTATGGTCCTCGTTCTCAAACCTATGGGCAAACCATCTACTTGGATGAGAAAACTGAGTTTTAGACAGAACTAAGGTATTGTATGGTCCTCGGACTCAAACCTATGGGGAAACCAACAACTTGGACGAGAAAACTGAGTTTTGGACAGAACCAAGGTATTGTATGGTCCTCGGACTCAAACCTATGGGGAAACCAACTACTTGGATGGAAAAACTGAGTTTTGAACCTAGGTATTGTATAGTCCTCGGACTCAAACCTATGGGGAAACCAACTACTTGGATGAGAAAACTGAGTTTTGGACAGAACCAAGGTATTGTATGGTCTTCCGACTCAAACCTATGGGGAAGCCAACTACTTGGATGAGAAAACTGAATTTTGGACAGAACCAAGGTATTGTATGGTCCTCGGACTCAAACCTATGGGGAAGCCAACTACTTGGATGAGAAAACTCAGTTTTGGACAGAACCAGGGTATTGTATGGTCCTTCGACTCAAACCTATGGGGAAACCAACTACTTGGATGAGAAAACTCAGTTTTGGATAGAACCAAGGTATTGTATGGTCCTCGTTCTCAAACCTATGGGCAAACCATCTACTTGGATGAGAAAACTGAGTTTTAGATAGAACTAAGGTATTGTATGGTCCTCCGACTCAAACCTATGGGGAAACCAACAACTTGGACGAGAAAACTGAGTTTTGGATAGAACCAAGGTATTGTATGGTCCTGCGACTCAAACCTATGGGGAAGCCAACTACTTGGATGAGAAAACTGAGTTTTGGACAGAATCGAGGTACTGTACGGTCCTCGGACTCAAACCTATGGGGAAACCAACTACTTGGATGAGAAAACTGAGTTTTGGACAGAACCAAGGTATTGTATGGTCCTCCGACTCAACCCTATGGGGAAGCCAGCTACTTGGATGAGAAAACTGAGTTTTGGACAGAACCAAGGTATTGTATGGTCCTCCGACTTAAACCTATGGGGAAACAGCTACTTGGATGAGAAAACTGAGTTTTGGACAGAACCAAGGTATTGTATGGTCCTCGGACTCAAACCTATGGGGAAGCCAACTACTTGGACGAGAAAACTCAGTTTTGGACAGAACCAAGGTATTGTATGGTCCTCGTTCTCAAACCTATGGGCAAACCATCTACTTGGATGAGAAA
This sequence comes from Quercus alba, assembly GCA_036321655.1. Lineage (NCBI taxonomy): Eukaryota > Viridiplantae > Streptophyta > Magnoliopsida > Fagales > Fagaceae > Quercus > Quercus alba. The sequence goes on from JAYJMT010000015.1 coordinate 53,169, forward strand.
ACTGAGTTTTAGACTGAACTAAGGTATTGTATGGTCCTCGGACTCAAACCTATGGGGAAACCAACAACTTGGACGAGAAAACTGAGTTTTGGACAGAACCAAGGTATTGTATGGTCCTCGGACTCAAACCTATGGGGAAACCAACTACTTGGATGGGAAAACTGAGTTTTGAACCAAGGTATTGTATAGTCCTCGGACTCAAACCTATGGGGAAACCAACTACTTGGATGAGAAAACTGAGTTTTGGACAGAACCAAGGTATTGTATGGTCCTCCGACTCAAACCTCTGGGGAAGCCAACTACTTGGATGAGAAAACTGAGTTTTGGACAGAACCAAGGTATTGTATGGTTCTCGTTCTAAAACCTATGGGCAAACCAACTACTTGGATGAGAAAACTGAGATTTGGACAGAACCAAGGTATTGTATGGTCCTCGGACTCAAACCTATGGGGAAACCAACAACTTGGACGAGAAAACTGAGTTTTGGACAGAACCTAGGTATTGTATGGTCCTCGGACTCAAACCTATGGGGAAACCAACTACTTGGAGGAGAAAACTGAGTTTTGGACTGAACCAAGGTATTGTATGGTCCTCGGACTCAAACCTATGGGGAAGCCAAGTACTTGGATGAGAAAACTCAGTTTTGGACAGAACCAAGGTATTGTATGGTCCTCGGACTCAAACCTATGGGGAAACCAACTACTTGGATGAGAAAACTCAGTTTTGGATAGAACCAAGGTATTGTATGGTCCTCGTTCTCAAACCTATGGGCAAACCATCTACTTGGAGGAGAAAACTGAGTTTTAGACAGAACTAAGGTATTGTATGGTCCTCGGACTCAAACCTATGGGGAAACCAACAACTTGGATGAGAAAACTGAGTTTTGGACAGAACCAAGGTATTGTATGGTCCTCGGACTCAAACCTATGGGGAAACCAACTACTTGGATGAGAAAACTGAGTTTTGGACAGAACCAAGGTATTGTATGGTCCTCCGACTCAAACCTATGGGGAAGCCAACTACTTGGATCGGAAAACTGAGTTTTGGACAGAACCAAGGTATTGTATGGTTCTCGTTCTAAAACCTATGGGCAAACCAACTACTTGGATGAGAAAACTGAGATTTGACAGAACCAAGGTATTGTATGGTCCTCGGACTCAAACCTATGGGGAAACCAACAACTTGGACTAGAAAACTGAGTTTTGGACAGAACCTAGGTATTGTATGGTCCTCGGACTCAAACCTATGGGGAAACCAACTACTTGGAGGAGAAAACTGAGTTTTGGACTGAACCAAGGTATTGTATGGTCCTCGGACTCAAACCTATGGGGAAGCCAAGTACTTGGATGAGAAAACTCAGTTTTGGACAGAACCAAGGTATTGTATGGTCCTCGGACTCAAACCTATGGGGAAACCAACTACTTGGATGAGAAAACTCAGTTTTGGATAGAACCAAGGTATTGTATGGTCCTCGTTCTCAAACCTATGGGCAAACCATCTACTTGGAGGAGAAAACTGAGTTTTAGACAGAACTAAGGTATTGTATGGTCCTCGGACTCAAACCTATGGGGAAACCAACAACTTGGATGAGAAAACTGAGTTTTGGATTGAACCAAGGTATTGTATGGTCCTCGGACTCAAACCTATGGGGAAACCAACTACTTGGATTAGAAAACTGAGTTTTGGACAGAACCAAGGTATTGTATGGTCCTCGGACTCAAACCTATGGGGAAGCCAACTACTTGGGTGAGAAAACTCAGTTTTGGACAGAACCAAGGTATTGTATGGTCCTCGGACTCAAACCTATGCGGAAACCAACTACTTGGATGAGAAAACTCAGTTTTGGATAGAACCAAGGTATTGTATGGTCCTCGTTCTCAAACCTATGGGCAAACCATCTACTTGGATGAGAAAACTGAGTTTTAGACAGAACTAAGGTATTGTATGGTCCTCCGACTCAAACCTATGGGGAAACCAGCTACTTGGATGAGAAAACTGAGTTTTGGACAGAACCAAGGTATTGTATGGTCCTCGGACTCAAACCTATGGGGAAGCCAACTACTTGGATGAGAAAACTCAGTTTTGGACAGAACCAAGGTATTGTGTGGTCCTCGGACTCAAACCTATGGGGAAACCAACTACTTGGATGAGAAAACTCAGTTTTGGATAGAACCAAGGTATTGTATGGTCCTCGTTCTCAAACCTATGGGCAAACCAGCTACTTGGATGAGAAAACTGAGTTTTAGACAGAACTAAGGTATTGTATGGTCCTCGGACTCAAACCTATGGGGAAACCAACAACTTGGATGAGAAAACTGAGTTTTGGACAGAACCAAGGTATTGTATGGTCCTCGGACTCAAACCTATGGGGAAACCAACTACTTGGATGAGAAAACTGAGTTTTGGACAGAACCAAGGTATTGTATGGTCCTCCGACTCAAACCTATGGGGAAGCCAACTACTTGGATCAGAAAACTGAGTTTTGGACAGAACCAAGGTATTGTATGGTTCTCGTTCTAAAACCTATGGGCAAACCAACTACTTGGATGAGAAAACTGAGATTTGGACAGAACCAAGGTATTGTATGGTCCTCGGACGCAAACCTATGGGGAAACCAACAACTTGGACGAGAAAACTGAGTTTTGGACAGAACCTAGGTATTGTATGGTCCTCGGACTCAAACCTATGGGGAAACCAACTACTTGGAGGAGAAAACTGAGTTTTGGACTGAACCAAGGTATTGTATGGTCCTCGGACTCAAACCTATGGGGAAGCCAAGTACTTGGATGAGAAAACTCAGTTTTGGACAGAACCAAGGTATTGTATGGTCCTCGGACTCAAACCTATGGGGAAACCAACTACTTGGATGAGAAAACTCAGTTTTGGATAGAACCAAGGTATTGTATGGTCCTCGTTCTCAAACCTATGGGCAAACCATCTACTTGGAGGAGAAAACTGAGTTTTAGACAGAACTAAGGTATTGTATGGTCCTCGGACTCAAACCTATGGGGAAACCAACAACTTGGATGAGAAAACTGAATTTTGGACAGAACCAAGGTATTGTATGGTCCTCGGACTCAAACCTATGGGGAAACCAACTACTTGGATGAGAAAACTGAGTTTTGGACAGAACCAAGGTATTGTATGGTCCTCGGACTCAAACCTATGGGGAAGCCAACTACTTGGGTGAGAAAACTCAGTTTTGGACAGAACCAAGGTATTGTATGGTCCTCGGACTCAAACCTATGCGGAAACCAACTACTTGGATGAGAAAACTCAGTTTTGGATAGAACCAAGGTATTGTATGGTCCTCGTTCTCAAACCTATGGGCAAACCATCTACTTGGATGAGAAAACTGAGTTTTAGACAGAACTAAGGTATTGTATGGTCCTCCGAATCAAACCTATGGGGAAACCAGCTACTTGGATGAGAAAACTGAGTTTTGGACAGAACCAAGGTATTGTATGGTCCTCGGACTCAAACCTATGGGGAAGCCAACTACTTGGATGAGAAAACTCAGTTTTGGACAGAACCAAGGTATTGTGTGGTCCTCGGACTCAAACCTATGGGGAAACCAACTACTTGGATGAGAAAACTCAGTTTTGGATAGAACCAAGGTATTGTATGGTCCTCGTTCTCAAACCTATGGGCAAACCAGCTACTTGGATGAGAAAACTGAGTTTTAGACAGAACTAAGGTATTGTATGGTCCTCGGACTCAAACCTATGGGGAAACCAACAACTTGGACGAGAAAAGTGAGTTTTGGACAGAACCAAGGTATTGTACGGTCCTCGGACTCAAACCTATGGGGAAACCAACTACTTGGATGAGAAAACTGAGTTTTGGACAGAACCAAGGTATTGTATGGTCCTCCGACTCAACCCTGTGGGGAAACCAGCTACTTGAATGAGAAAACTGAGTTTTGGATAGAACCAAGGTATTGTATGGTCCTCGGACTCAAACCTATGGGGAAACCAACTTCTTGGATGAGAAAACTGAGTTTTGGACAGAACCATGGTATTGTATGGTCCTCTGACTCAAACCTATGGGGAAGCCAACTACTTGGATGAGAAAACTGAGTTTTGGACAGAACCAAGGTATTGTATGGTCCTCGGACTCAAACATATGGGGAAACCAACTACTTGGATGAGAAAACTCAGTTTTGGATAGAACCAAGGTATTGTATGGTCCTCGTTCTCAAACCTATGGGCAAACCATCTACTTGGATGAGAAAACTGAGTTTTAGACAGAACTAAGGTATTGTATGGTCCTCTGACTCAAACCAATGGGGAAACCAACAACTTGGACGAGAAAACTTAGTTTTGGACAGAACCAAGGTACTGTATGGTCCTCCGACTCAAACCTATGGGGAAGCCAACTACTTGGATGAGAAAACTGAGTTTTGGACAGAACCGAGGTACTGTACGGTCCCCGGACTCAAACCTATGGGGAAACCAACTACTTGGATAAGAAAACTGAGTTTTGGACAGAACCAAGGTATTGTATGGTCCTCCGACTCAACCCTGTGGGGAAACCAGCTACTTGGATGAGAAAACTGAGTTTTGGACAGAACCAAGGTATTGTATGGTCCTCGGACTCAAACCTATGGGGAAGCCAACTACTTGGATGAGAAAACTGAGTTTTGGACAGAACCAAGGTATTGTAT
>JAYJMT010000015.1:58334-217140 GCA_036321655.1 Quercus alba
TGAGTTTTGGACAGAACCAAGGTATTGTATGGTCCTCGGACTCAAACCTATGGGGAAACCAACTACTTGGATGGGAAAACTGAGTTTTGAACCTAGGTATTGTATAGTCCTCGGACTAAAACCTATGGGGAAACCAACCACTTGGATGAGAAAACTGAGTTTTGGACAGAACCAAGGTATTGTATGGTCTTCCGACTCAAACCTAGGGGGAAGCCAACTACTTGGATGAGAAAACTGAGTTTTGGACAGAACCAAGGTATTGTATGGTCCTCGTTCTCAAACCTATGGGCAAACCATCTACTTGGATGAGAAAACTGAGTTTTAGACAGAACTAAGGTATTGTATGGTCCTCGGACTCAAACCTATGGGGAAACCAACAACTTGGACGAGAAAACTGAGTTTTGGACAGAACCAAGGTATTGTATGGTCCTCGGACTCAAACCTATGGGGAAACCAACTACTTGGATGGGAAAACTGAGTTTTGAACCTAGGTATTGTATAGTCCTCGGACTAAAACCTATGGGGAAACCAACCACTTGGATGAGAAAACTGAGTTTTGGACAGAACCAAGGTATTGTATGGTCCTCGGACTCAAACCTACGGGGAAACCAACTACTTGGATGAGAAAACTCAGTTTTGGATTGAACCAAGGTATTGTATGGTCCTCGTTCTCAAACCTATGGGCAAACCATCTACTTGGATGAGAAAACTGAGTTTTAGACAGAACTAAGGTATTGTAAGGTCCTCTGACTCAAACCTATGGGGAAACCAACAACTTGGACGAGAAAACTGAGTTTTGGACAGAACCAAGGTATTGTATGGTCCTCGGACTCAAACCTATGGGGAAACCAACTACTTGGATGGGAAAACTGAGTTTTGAACCTAGGTATTGTATAGTCCTCGGACTCAAACCTATGGGGAAACCAACAACTTGGATGAGAAAACTGAGTTTTGGACAGAACCAAGGTATTGTATTGTCTTCCGACTCAAACCTATGGGGAAGCCAACTACTTGGATGAGAAAACTGAGTTTTGGACAGAACCAAGGTATTGTATGGTCCTCGGACTCAAACCTATGGGGAAGCCAACTACTTGGACGAGAAAACTCAGTTTTGGGCAGAACCAAGGTATTGTATGGTCCTCCGACTCAAACCTATGGGGAAACCAACTACTTGGATGAGAAAACTCAGTTTTGGATAGAACCAAGGTATTGTATGGTCCTCGTTCTCAAACCTATGGGCAAACCATCTACTTGGATGAGAAAACTGAGTTTTAGACAGAACTAAGGTATTGTACGGTCCTCCGACTCAAACCTATGGGGAAACCAACAACTTGGACGAGAAAACTGAGTTTTGGACAGAACCAAGGTATTGTATGGTCATCGGACTCAAACCTATGGGGAAGCCAACTACTTGGATGAGAAAACTGAGTTTTGGACAGAACCAAGGTATTGTATGGTCCTCGGACTCAAACCTATGGGGAAACCAACTAGTTGGATGAGAAAACTCAGTTTTGGATAGAACCAAGGTATTGTATGGTCCTCGTTCTCAAACCTATGGGCAAACCATCTACTTGGATGAGAAAACTGAGTTTTAGACAGAACTAAGGTATTGTATGGTCCTCGGACTCAAACCTATGGGGAAACCAACAACTTGGATGAGAAAACTGAGTTTTGGACAGAACCAAGGTATTGTATGGTCCTCGGACTCAAACCTATGGGGGAACCAACTACTTGGATGGGAAAACTGAGTTTTGAACCTAGGTATTGTATAGTCCTCGGACTAAAACCTATGGGGAAACCAACCACTTGGATGAGAAAACTGAGTTTTGGACAGAACCAAGGTATTGTATGGTCTTCCGACTCAAACCTAGGGGGAAGCCAACTACTTGGATGAGAAAACTGAGTTTTGGACAGAACCAAGGTATTGTATGGTCCTCGTTCTCAAACCTATGGGCAAACCATCTACTTGGATGAGAAAACTGAGTTTTAGACAGAACTAAGGTATTGTATGGTCCTCGGACTCAAACCTATGGGGAAACCAACAACTTGGACGAGAAAACTGAGTTTTGGACAGAACCAAGGTATTGTATGGTCCTCGGACTCAAACCTATGGGGAAACCAACTACTTGGATGGGAAAACTGAGTTTTGAACCTAGGTATTGTATAGTCCTCGGACTAAAACCTATGGGGAAACCAACCACTTGGATGAGAAAACTGAGTTTTGGACAGAACCAAGGTATTGTATGGTCCTCGGACTCAAACCTACGGGGAAACCAACTACTTGGATGAGAAAACTCAGTTTTGGATTGAACCAAGGTATTGTATGGTCCTCGTTCTCAAACCTATGGGCAAACCATCTACTTGGATGAGAAAACTGAGTTTTAGACAGAACTAAGGTATTGTATGGTCCTCTGACTCAAACCTATGGGGAAACCAACAACTTGGACGAGAAAACTGAGTTTTGGACAGAACCAAGGTACTGTATGGTCCTCCGACTCAAACCTATGGGGAAGCCAACTACTTGGATGAGAAAACTGAGTTTTGGACAGAACCGAGGTACTGTACGGTCCTCGGACTCAAACCTATGGGGAAACCAACTACTTGGATGAGAAAACTGAGTTTTGGACAGAACCAAGGCACTGTATGGTCCTCCGACTCAAACCTATGGGGAAGCCAACTACTTGGATGAGAAAACTGAGTTTTGGAGGTACTGTACGGTCCTCGGACTCAAACCTATGGGGAAACCAACTACTTGGATGAGAAAACTGAGTTTTGGACAGAACCAAGGTATTGTATGGTCCTCCGACTCAAACCTATGGGGAAACCAACAACTTGGACGAGAAAACTGAGTTTTGGACAGAACCAAGGTATTGTATGGTCATCGGACTCAAACCTATGGGGAAGCCAACTACTTGGATGAGAAAACTGAGTTTTGGACAGAACCAAGGTATTGTATGGTCCTCGGACTCAAACCTATGGGGAAACCAACTACTTGGATGAGAAAACTCAGTTTTGGATAGAACCAAGGTATTGTATGGTCCTCGTTCTCAAACCTATGGGCAAACCATCTACTTGGATGAGAAAACTGAGTTTTAGACAGAACTAAGGTATTGTATGGTCCTCGGACTCAAACCTATGGGGAAACCAACAACTTGGACGAGAAAACTGAGTTTTGGACAGAACCAAGGTATTGTATGGTCCTCGTTCTCAAACCTATGGGCAAACCATCTACTTGGATGAGAAAACTGAGTTTTAGACAGAACTAAGGTATTGTAAGGTCCTCTGACTCAAACCTATGGGGAAACCAACAACTTGGACGAGAAAACTGAGTTTTGGACAGAACCAAGGTATTGTATGGTCCTCGGACTCAAACCTATGGGGAAACCAACTACTTGGATGGGAAAACTGAGTTTTGAACCTAGGTATTGTATAGTCCTCGGACTCAAACCTATGGGGAAACCAACAACTTGGATGAGAAAACTGAGTTTTGGACAGAACCAAGGTATTGTATTGTCTTCCGACTCAAACCTATGGGGAAGCCAACTACTTGGATGAGAAAACTGAGTTTTGGACAGAACCAAGGTATTGTATGGTCCTCGGACTCAAACCTATGGGGAAGCCAACTACTTGGGCGAGAAAACTCAGTTTTGGGCAGAACCAAGGTATTGTATGGTCCTCCGACTCAAACCTATGGGGAAACCAACTACTTGGATGAGAAAACTCAGTTTTGGATAGAACCAAGGTATTGTATGGTCCTCGTTCTCAAACCTATGGGCAAACCATCTACTTGGATGAGAAAACTGAGTTTTAGACAGAACTAAGGTATTGTATGGTCCTCCGACTCAAACCTATGGGGAAACCAACAACTTGGACGAGAAAACTGAGTTTTGGACAGAACCAAGGTATTGTATGGTCATCGGACTCAAACCTATGGGGAAGCCAACTACTTGGATGAGAAAACTGAGTTTTGGACAGAACCAAGGTATTGTATGGTCCTCGGACTCAAACCTATGGGGAAACCAACTACTTGGATGAGAAAACTCAGTTTTGGATAGAACCAAGGTATTGTATGGTCCTCGTTCTCAAACCTATGGGCAAACCATCCACTTGGATGAGAAAACTGAGTTTTAGACAGAACTAAGGTATTGTATGGTCCTCGGACTCAAACCTATGGGGAAACCAACAACTTGGACGAGAAAACTGAGTTTTGGACAGAACCAAGGTATTGTATGGTCCTCGGACTCAAACCTATGGGGGAACCAACTACTTGGATGGGAAAACTGAGTTTTGAACCTAGGTATTGTATAGTCCTCGGACTAAAACCTATGGGGAAACCAACCACTTGGATGAGAAAACTGAGTTTTGGACAGAACCAAGGTATTGTATGGTCTTCCGACTCAAACCTAGGGGGAAGCCAACTACTTGGATGAGAAAACTGAGTTTTGGACAGAACCAAGGTATTGTATGGTCCTCGTTCTCAAACCTATGGGCAAACCATCTACTTGGATGAGAAAACTGAGTTTTAGACAGAACTAAGGTATTGTATGGTTCTCGGACTCAAACCTATGGGGAAACCAACAACTTGGATGAGAAAACTGAGTTTTGGACAGAACCAAGGTATTGTATGGTCCTCGGACTCAAACCTATGGGGAAACCAACTACTTGGATGGGAAAACTGAGTTTTGAACCTAGGTATTGTATAGTCCTCGGACTAAAACCTATGGGGAAACCAACCACTTGGATGAGAAAACTGAGTTTTGGACAGAACCAAGGTATTGTATGGTCCTCGGACTCAAACCTACGGGGAAACCAACTACTTGGATGAGAAAACTCAGTTTTGGATTGAACCAAGGTATTGTATGGTCCTCGTTCTCAAACCTTTGGGCAAACCATCTACTTGGATGAGAAAACTGAGTTTTAGACAGAACTAAGGTATTGTATGGTCCTCTGACTCAAACCTATGGGGAAACCAACAACTTGGACGAGAAAACTGAGTTTTGGACAGAACCAAGGTACTGTATGGTCCTCCGACTCAAACCTATGGGGAAGCCAACTACTTGGATGAGAAAACTGAGTTTTGGACAGAACCGAGGTACTGTACGGTCCTCGGACTCAAACCTATGGGGAAACCAACTACTTGGATGAGAAAACTGAGTTTTGGACAGAACCAAGGCACTGTACGGTCCTCCGACTCAAACCTATGGGGAAGCCAACTACTTGGATGAGAAAACTGAGTTTTGGACAGAACCTAGGTACTGTACGGTCCTCGGACTCAAACCTATGGGGAAACCAACTACTTGGATGAGAAAACTGAGTTTTGGACAGAACCAAGGTATTGTATGGTCCTCCGACTCAAACCTATGGGGAAACCAACAACTTGGACGAGAAAACGGAGTTTTGGACAGAACCAAGGTATTGTATGGTCATCGGACTCAAACCTATGGGGAAGCCAACTACTTGGATGAGAAAACTGAGTTTTGGACAGAACCAAGGTATTGTATGGTCCTCGGACTCAAACCTATGGGGAAACCAACTACTTGGATGAGAAAACTCAGTTTTGGATAGAACCAAGGTATTGTATGGTCCTCGTTCTCAAACCTATGGGCAAACCATCTACTTGGATGAGAAAACTGAGTTTTAGACAGAACTAAGGTATTGTATGGTCCTCGGACTCAAACCTATGGGGAAACCAACAACTTGGACGAGAAAACTGAGTTTTGGACAGAACCAAGGTATTGTATGGTCCTCGGACTCAAACCTATGGGGAAACCAACTACTTGGATGGGAAAACTGAGTTTTGAACCTAGGTATTGTATAGTCCTCGGACTAAAACCTATGGGGAAACCAACCACTTGGATGAGAAAACTGAGTTTTGGACAGAACCAAGGTATTGTATGGTCTTCCGACTAAAACCTATGGGGAAGCCAACTACTTGGATGAGAAAACTGAGTTTTGGACAGAACCAAGGTATTGTATGGTCCTCGGACTCAAACCTATGGGGAAACCAACTCCTTGGATGAGAAAACTCAGTTTTGGATAGAACCAAGGTATTGTATGGTCCTCGTTCTCAAACCTATGGGCAAACCATCTACTTGGATGAGAAAACTGAGTTTTAGACAGAACTAAGGTATTGTATGGTCCTCTGACTCAAACCAATGGGGAAACCAACAACTTGGACGAGAAAACTTAGTTTTGGACAGAACCAAGGTACTGTATGGTCCTCCGACTCAAACCTATGGGGAAGCCAACTACTTGGATGAGAAAACTGAGTTTTGGACAGAACCGAGGTACTGTACGGTCCCCGGACTCAAACCTATGGGGGAAACCAACTACTTGGATAAGAAAACTGAGTTTTGGACAGAACCAAGGTATTGTATGGTCCTCCGACTCAACCCTATGGGGAAACCAGCTACTTGGATGAGAAAACTGAGTTTTGGACAGAACCAAGGTATTGTATGGTCCTCGGACTCAAACCTATGGGGAAGCCAACTACTTGGATGAGAAAACTGAGTTTTGGACAGAACCAAGGTATTGTATGGTCCTCGGGCTCAAACCTATGGGGAAACCAACTACTTGGATGAGAAAACTCAGTTTTGGATAGAACCAAGGTATTGTATGGTCCTCGTTCTCAAACCTATGGGCAAACCATCTACTTGGATGAGAAAACTGAGTTTTAGACAGAACTAAGGTATTGTATGGTCCTCGGACTCAAACCTATGGGGGAAACCAACAACTTGGACGAGAAAACTGAGTTTTGGACAGAACCAAGGTATTGTATGGTCCTCGGACTCAAACCTATGGGGAAACCAACTACTTGGATGGAAAAACTGAGTTTTGAACCTAGGTATTGTATAGTCCTCGGACTCAAACCTATGGGGAAACCAACTACTTGGATGAGAAAACAGAGTTTTGGACAGAACCAAGGTATTGTATGGTCTTCCGACTCAAACCTATGGGGAAGCCAACTACTTGGATGAGAAAACTGAGTTTTGGACAGAACCAAGGTATTGTATGGTCCTCGGACTCAAACCTATGGGGAAGCCAACTACTTGGATGAGAAAACTGAGTTTTGGACAGAACCAAGGTATTGTATGGTCATCCGACTCAAACCTCTGGGGAAACCAACTACTTGGATGAGAAAACTCAGTTTTGGATAGAACCAAGGTATTGTATGGTCCTCGTTCTCAAACCTAGGGGCAAACCATCTACTTGGACGAGAAAACTGAGTTTTGGACAGAACCAAGGCATTGTATGGTCCTCGTTCTCAAACCTATGGGGAAACCAACTACTTGGATGAGAAAACTCAGTTTTAGATAGAACCAAGGTATTGTATGGTCCTCGGACTCAAACCTATGGGCAAACCATCTACTTGGATGAGAAAACTGAGTTTTAGACAGAACCAAGGTATTGTATGGTCCTCGGACTCAAACCTATGGGTAAACCAACAACTTGGACGAGAAAACTGAGTTTTGGACAGAACCAAGGTATTGTACGGTCCTCGGACTCAAACCTATGCGGAAACCAACTACTTGGATGAGAAAACTGAGTTTTGGACAGAACCAAGGTATTGTATGGTCCTCCGACTCAACCCTGTGGGGAAACCAGCTACTTGAATGAGAAAACTGAGTTTTGGATAGAATCAAGGTATTGTATGGTCCTCGGACTCAAACCTATGGGGAAACCAACTTCTTGGATGAGAAAACTGAGTTTTGGACAGAACCAAGGTATTGTATGGTCCTCTGACTCAAACCTATGGGGAAGCCAACTACTTGGATGAGAAAACTGAGTTTTGGACAGAACCAAGGTATTGTATGGTCCTCGGACTCAAACCTATGGGGAAACCAACTACTTGGATGAGAAAACTCAGTTTTGGATAGAACCAAGGTATTGTATGGTCCCTCGTTCTCAAACCTATGGGCAAACCATCTACTTGGATGAGAAAACTGAGTTTTAGACAGAACTAAGGTATTGTATGGTCCTCTGACTCAAACCTATGGGGAAACCAACAACTTGGACGAGAAAACTGAGTTTTGGACAGAACCAAGGTACTGTATGGTCCTCCGACTCAAACTATGGGGAAGCCAACTACTTGGATGAGAAAACTGAGTTTTGGACAGAACCGAGGTACTGTACGGTCCTCGGACTCAAACCTATGGGGAAACCAACTACTTGGATGAGAAAACTGAGTTTTGGACAGAACCAAGGTATTGTATGGTCCCTCCGACTCAACCCTATGGGGAAACCAGCTACTTGGATGAGAAAACTGAGTTTTGGACAGAACCAAGGTATTGTATGGTCTTCGGGACTCAAACCTATAGGGAAGCCAACTACTTGGATGAGAAAACTGAGTTTTGGACAGAACCAAGGTATTGTATGGTCCTCGGACTCAAACCTATGGGGAAACCAACTACTTGGATGAGAAAACTGAGTTTTGGACAGAACCAAGGTATTGTATGGTCCTCCGACTCAACCCTATGGGGGAAACCAGCTACTTGGATGAGAAAACTGAGTTTGGACAGAACCAAGGTATTGTATGGTCTTCGGACTCAAACCTATAGGGAAGCCAACTACTTGATGAGAAAACTGAGTTTTGGACAGAACCAAGGTATTGGTATGGTCCTCGGACTCAAACCTATGGGGAAAACCAACTACTTGGATGAGAAAACTCAGTTTTGGATAGAACCAAGGTATTGTATGGTCCTCGTTCTCAAACCTATGGGCAAACCATCTACTTGAATGAGAAAACTGAGTTTTAGACAGAACTAAGGTATTGTATGGTCCTCGGACTCAAACCTATGGGGAAACCAACAACTTGGACGAGAAAACTGAGTTTTGGACAGAACCAAGGTATTGTATGGTCCTCGGACTCAAACCTATGGGGAAACCAACTACTTGGATGAAAAACTGAGTTTTGAACCTAGGTATTGTATAGTCCTCGGACTCAAACCTATGGGGGAAACCAACTACTTGGATGAGAAAACAGAGTTTTGGACAGAACCAAGGTATTGTATGGTCTTCCGACTCAAACCTATGGGGAAGCCAACTACTTGGATGAGAAAACTGAGTTTTGGACAGAACCAAGGTATTGTATGGTCCTCGGACTCAAACCTATGGGGAAGCCAACTACTTGGATGAGAAAACTGAGTTTTGGACAGAACCAAGGTATTGTATGGTCATCCGACTCAAACCTATGGGGAAACCAACTACTTGGATGAGAAAACTCAGTTTTGGATAGAACCAAGGTATTGTATGGTCCTCGTTCTCAAACCTAGGGGCAAACCATCTACTTGGACGAGAAAACTGAGTTTTGGACAGAACCAAGGCATTGTATGGTCCTCGTTCTCAAACCTATGGGGAAAAAAACTACTTGGATGAGAAAACTCAGTTTTAGATAGAACCAAGGTATTGTATGGTCCTCGGACTCAAACCTATGGGCAAACCATCTACTTGGATGAGAAAACTGAGTTTTAGACAGAACCAAGGTATTGTATGGTCCTCGGACTCAAACCTATGGGTAAACCAACAACTTGGACGAGAAAACTGAGTTTTGGACAGAACCAAGGTATTGTACGGTCCTCGGACTCAAACCTATGCGGAAACCAACTACTTGGATGAGAAAACTGAGTTTTGGACAGAACCAAGGTATTGTATGGTCCTCCGACTCAACCCTGTGGGGAAACCAGCTACTTGAATGAGAAAACTGAGTTTTGGATAGAATCAAGGTATTGTATGGTCCTCGGACTCAAACCTATGGGGAAACCAACTTCTTGGATGAGAAAACTGAGTTTTGGACAGAACCAAGGTATTGTATGGTCCTCTGACTCAAACCTATGGGGAAGCCAACTACTTGGATGAGAAAACTGAGTTTTGGACAGAACCAAGGTATTGTATGGTCCTCCGACTCAACCCTATGGGGAAACCAGCTACTTGGATGAGAAAACTGAGTTTTGGACAGAACCAAGGTATTGTATGGTCTTCGGACTCAAACCTATAGGGAAGCCAACTACTTGGATGAGAAAACTGAGTTTTGGACAGAACCAAGGTATTGTATGGTCCTCGGACTCAAACCTATGGGGAAACCAACTACTTGGATGAGAAAACTGAGTTTTGGACAGAACCAAGGTATTGTATGGTCCTCCGACTCAACCCTATGGGGAAACCAGCTACTTGGATGAGAAAACTGAGTTTTGGACAGAACCAAGGTATTGTATGGTCTTCGGACTCAAACCTATAGGGAAGCCAACTACTTGGATGAGAAAACTGAGTTTTGGACAGAACCAAGGTATTGTATGGTCCTCGGACTCAAACCTATGGGGAAACCAACTACTTGGATGAGAAAACTCAGTTTTGGATAGAACCAAGGTATTGTATGGTCCTCGTTCTCAAACCTATGGGCAAACCATCTACTTGGATGAGAAAACTGAGTTTTAGACAGAACTAAGGTATTGTATGGTCCTCGGACTCAAACCTATGGGGAAACCAACAACTTGGACGAGAAAACTGAGTTTTGGACAGAACCAAGGTATTGTATGGTCCTCGGACTCAAACCTATGGGGAAACCAACTACTTGGATGGAAAAACTGAGTTTTGAACCTAGGTATTGTATAGTCCTCGGACTCAAACCTATGGGGAAACCAACTACTTGGATGAGAAAACAGAGTTTTGGACAGAACCAAGGTATTGTATGGTCTTCCGACTCAAACCTATGGGGAAGCCAACTACTTGGATGAGAAAACTGAGTTTTGGACAGAACCAAGGTATTGTATGGTCCTCGGACTCAAACCTATGGGGAAGCCAACTACTTGGATGAGAAAACTGAGTTTTGGACAGAACCAAGGTATTGTATGGTCATCCGACTCAAACCTCTGGGGAAACCAACTACTTGGATGAGAAAACTCAGTTTTGGATAGAACCAAGGTATTGTATGGTCCTCGTTCTCAAACCTAGGGGCAAACCATCTACTTGGACGAGAAAACTGAGTTTTGGACAGAACCAAGGCATTGTATGGTCCTCGTTCTCAAACCTATGGGGAAACCAACTACTTGGATGAGAAAACTCAGTTTTAGATAGAACCAAGGTATTGTATGGTCCTCGGACTCAAACCTATGGGCAAACCATCTACTTGGATGAGAAAACTGAGTTTTAGACAGAACCAAGGTATTGTATGGTCCTCGGACTCAAACCTATGGGTAAACCAACAACTTGGACGAGAAAACTGAGTTTTGGACAGAACCAAGGTATTGTACGGTCCTCGGACTCAAACCTATGCGGAAACCAACTACTTGGATGAGAAAACTGAGTTTTGGACAGAACCAAGGTATTGTATGGTCCTCCGACTCAACCCTGTGGGGAAACCAGCTACTTGAATGAGAAAACTGAGTTTTGGATAGAATCAAGGTATTGTATGGTCCTCGGACTCAAACCTATGGGGAAACCAACTTCTTGGATGAGAAAACTGAGTTTTGGACAGAACCAAGGTATTGTATGGTCCTCTGACTCAAACCTATGGGGAAGCCAACTACTTGGATGAGAAAACTGAGTTTTGGACAGAACCAAGGTATTGTATGGTCCTCGGACTCAAACCTATGGGGAAACCAACTACTTGGATGAGAAAACTCAGTTTTGGATAGAACCAAGGTATTGTATGGTCCTCGTTCTCAAACCTATGGGCAAACCATCTACTTGGATGAGAAAACTGAGTTTTAGACAGAACTAAGGTATTGTATGGTCCTCTGACTCAAACCTATGGGGAAACCAACAACTTGGACGAGAAAACTGAGTTTTGGACAGAACCAAGGTACTGTATGGTCCTCCGACTCAAACCTATGGGGAAGCCAACTACTTGGATGAGAAAACTGAGTTTTGGACAGAACCGAGGTACTGTACGGTCCTCGGACTCAAACCTATGGGGAAACCAACTACTTGGATGAGAAAACTGAGTTTTGGACAGAACCAAGGTATTGTATGGTCCTCCGACTCAACCCTATGGGGAAACCAGCTACTTGGATGAGAAAACTGAGTTTTGGACAGAACCAAGGTATTGTATGGTCTTCGGACTCAAACCTATAGGGAAGCCAACTACTTGGATGAGAAAACTGAGTTTTGGACAGAACCAAGGTATTGTATGGTCCTCGGACTCAAACCTATGGGGAAACCAACTACTTGGATGAGAAAACTGAGTTTTGGACAGAACCAAGGTATTGTATGGTCCTCCGACTCAACCCTATGGGGAAACCAGCTACTTGGATGAGAAAACTGAGTTTTGGACAGAACCAAGGTATTGTATGGTCTTCGGACTCAAACCTATAGGGAAGCCAACTACTTGGATGAGAAAACTGAGTTTTGGACAGAACCAAGGTATTGTATGGTCCTCGGACTCAAACCTATGGGGAAACCAACTACTTGGATGAGAAAACTCAGTTTTGGATAGAACCAAGGTATTGTATGGTCCTCGTTCTCAAACCTATGGGCAAACCATCTACTTGGATGAGAAAACTGAGTTTTAGACAGAACTAAGGTATTGTATGGTCCTCGGACTCAAACCTATGGGGAAACCAACAACTTGGACGAGAAAACTGAGTTTTGGACAGAACCAAGGTATTGTATGGTCCTCGGACTCAAACCTATGGGGAAACCAACTACTTGGATGGAAAAACTGAGTTTTGAACCTAGGTATTGTATAGTCCTCGGACTCAAACCTATGGGGAAACCAACTACTTGGATGAGAAAACAGAGTTTTGGACAGAACCAAGGTATTGTATGGTCTTCCGACTCAAACCTATGGGGAAGCCAACTACTTGGATGAGAAAACTGAGTTTTGGACAGAACCAAGGTATTGTATGGTCCTCGGACTCAAACCTATGGGGAAGCCAACTACTTGGATGAGAAAACTGAGTTTTGGACAGAACCAAGGTATTGTATGGTCATCCGACTCAAACCTATGGGGAAACCAACTACTTGGATGAGAAAACTCAGTTTTGGATAGAACCAAGGTATTGTATGGTCCTCGTTCTCAAACCTAGGGGCAAACCATCTACTTGGACGAGAAAACTGAGTTTTGGACAGAACCAAGGCATTGTATGGTCCTCGTTCTCAAACCTATGGGGAAAAAAACTACTTGGATGAGAAAACTCAGTTTTAGATAGAACCAAGGTATTGTATGGTCCTCGGACTCAAACCTATGGGCAAACCATCTACTTGGATGAGAAAACTGAGTTTTAGACAGAACCAAGGTATTGTATGGTCCTCGGACTCAAACCTATGGGTAAACCAACAACTTGGACGAGAAAACTGAGTTTTGGACAGAACCAAGGTATTGTACGGTCCTCGGACTCAAACCTATGCGGAAACCAACTACTTGGATGAGAAAACTGAGTTTTGGACAGAACCAAGGTATTGTATGGTCCTCCGACTCAACCCTGTGGGGAAACCAGCTACTTGAATGAGAAAACTGAGTTTTGGATAGAATCAAGGTATTGTATGGTCCTCGGACTCAAACCTATGGGGAAACCAACTTCTTGGATGAGAAAACTGAGTTTTGGACAGAACCAAGGTATTGTATGGTCCTCTGACTCAAACCTATGGGGAAGCCAACTACTTGGATGAGAAAACTGAGTTTTGGACAGAACCAAGGTATTGTATGGTCCTCCGACTCAACCCTATGGGGAAACCAGCTACTTGGATGAGAAAACTGAGTTTTGGACAGAACCAAGGTATTGTATGGTCTTCGGACTCAAACCTATAGGGAAGCCAACTACTTGGATGAGAAAACTGAGTTTTGGACAGAACCAAGGTATTGTATGGTCCTCGGACTCAAACCTATGGGGAAACCAACTACTTGGATGAGAAAACTGAGTTTTGGACAGAACCAAGGTATTGTATGGTCCTCCGACTCAACCCTATGGGGAAACCAGCTACTTGGATGAGAAAACTGAGTTTTGGACAGAACCAAGGTATTGTATGGTCTTCGGACTCAAACCTATAGGGAAGCCAACTACTTGGATGAGAAAACTGAGTTTTGGACAGAACCAAGGTATTGTATGGTCCTCGGACTCAAACCTATGGGGAAACCAACTACTTGGATGAGAAAACTCAGTTTTGGATAGAACCAAGGTATTGTATGGTCCTCGTTCTCAAACCTATGGGCAAACCATCTACTTGGATGAGAAAACTGAGTTTTAGACAGAACTAAGGTATTGTATGGTCCTCGGACTCAAACCTATGGGGAAACCAACAACTTGGACGAGAAAACTGAGTTTTGGACAGAACCAAGGTATTGTATGGTCCTCGGACTCAAACCTATGGGGAAACCAACTACTTGGATGGAAAAACTGAGTTTTGAACCTAGGTATTGTATAGTCCTCGGACTCAAACCTATGGGGAAACCAACTACTTGGATGAGAAAACAGAGTTTTGGACAGAACCAAGGTATTGTATGGTCTTCCGACTCAAACCTATGGGGAAGCCAACTACTTGGATGAGAAAACTGAGTTTTGGACAGAACCAAGGTATTGTATGGTCCTCGGACTCAAACCTATGGGGAAGCCAACTACTTGGATGAGAAAACTGAGTTTTGGACAGAACCAAGGTATTGTATGGTCATCCGACTCGAACCTATGGGGAAACCAACTACTTGGATAAGAAAACTCAGTTTTGGATAGAACCAAGGTATTGTATGGTCCTCGTTCTCAAACCTAGGGGCAAACCATCTACTTGGACGAGAAAACTGAGTTTTGGACAGAACCAAGG
The DNA here is from genome assembly GCA_036321655.1 of Quercus alba. Taxonomy (NCBI): domain Eukaryota; kingdom Viridiplantae; phylum Streptophyta; class Magnoliopsida; order Fagales; family Fagaceae; genus Quercus; species Quercus alba. Next base: position 73,083 of record JAYJMT010000015.1, read on the forward strand.
CATTGTATGGTCCTCGTTCTCAAACCTATGGGGAAAAAAACTACTTGGATGAGAAAACTCAGTTTTAGATAGAACCAAGGTATTGTATGGTCCTCGGACTCAAACCTATGGGCAAACCATCTACTTGGATGAGAAAACTGAGTTTTAGACAGAACCAAGGTATTGTATGGTCCTCGGACTCAAACCTATGGGTAAACCAACAACTTGGACGAGAAAACTGAGTTTTGGACAGAACTAAGGTATTGTACGGTCCTCGGACTCAAACCTATGCGGAAACCAACTACTTGGATGAGAAAACTGAGTTTTGGACAGAACCAAGGTATTGTATGGTCCTCCGACTCAACCCTGTGGGGAAACCAGCTACTTGAATGAGAAAACTGAGTTTTGGATAGAATCAAGGTATTGTATGGTCCTCGGACTCAAACCTATGGGGAAACCAACTTCTTGGATGAGAAAACTGAGTTTTGGACAGAACCAAGGTATTGTATGGTCCTCTGACTCAAACCTATGGGGAAGCCAACTACTTGGATGAGAAAACTGAGTTTTGGACAGAACCAAGGTATTGTATGGTCCTCGGACTCAAACCTATGGGGAAACCAACTACTTGGATGAGAAAACTCAGTTTTGGATAGAACCAAGGTATTGTATGGTCCTCGTTCTCAAACCTATGGGCAAACCATCTACTTGGATGAGAAAACTGAGTTTTAGACAGAACTAAGGTATTGTATGGTCCTCTGACTCAAACCTATGGGGAAACCAACAACTTGGACGAGAAAACTGAGTTTTGGACAGAACCAAGGTACTGTATGGTCCTCCGACTCAAACCTATGGGGAAGCCAACTACTTGGATGAGAAAACTGAGTTTTGGACAGAACCGAGGTACTGTACGGTCCTCGGACTCAAACCTATGGGGAAACCAACTACTTGGATGAGAAAACTGAGTTTTGGACAGAACCAAGGTATTGTATGGTCCTCCGACTCAACCCTATGGGGAAACCAGCTACTTGGATGAGAAAACTGAGTTTTGGACAGAACCAAGGTATTGTATGGTCTTCGGACTCAAACCTATAGGGAAGCCAACTACTTGGATGAGAAAACTGAGTTTTGGACAGAACCAAGGTATTGTATGGTCCTCGGACTCAAACCTATGGGGAAACCAACTACTTGGATGAGAAAACTGAGTTTTGGACAGAACCAAGGTATTGTATGGTCCTCCGACTCAACCCTATGGGGAAACCAGCTACTTGGATGAGAAAACTGAGTTTTGGACAGAACCAAGGTATTGTATGGTCTTCGGACTCAAACCTATAGGGAAGCCAACTACTTGGATGAGAAAACTGAGTTTTGGACAGAACCAAGGTATTGTATGGTCCTCGGACTCAAACCTATGGGGAAACCAACTACTTGGATGAGAAAACTCAGTTTTGGATAGAACCAAGGTATTGTATGGTCCTCGTTCTCAAACCTATGGGCAAACCATCTACTTGGATGAGAAAACTGAGTTTTAGACAGAACTAAGGTATTGTATGGTCCTCGGACTCAAACCTATGGGGAAACCAACAACTTGGACGAGAAAACTGAGTTTTGGACAGAACCAAGGTATTGTATGGTCCTCGGACTCAAACCTATGGGGAAACCAACTACTTGGATGGAAAAACTGAGTTTTGAACCTAGGTATTGTATAGTCCTCGGACTCAAACCTATGGGGAAACCAACTACTTGGATGAGAAAACAGAGTTTTGGACAGAACCAAGGTATTGTATGGTCTTCCGACTCAAACCTATGGGGAAGCCAACTACTTGGATGAGAAAACTGAGTTTTGGACAGAACCAAGGTATTGTATGGTCCTCGGACTCAAACCTATGGGGAAGCCAACTACTTGGATGAGAAAACTGAGTTTTGGACAGAACCAAGGTATTGTATGGTCATCCGACTCAAACCTATGGGGAAACCAACTACTTGGATGAGAAAACTCAGTTTTGGATAGAACCAAGGTATTGTATGGTCCTCGTTCTCAAACCTAGGGGCAAACCATCTACTTGGACGAGAAAACTGAGTTTTGGACAGAACCAAGGCATTGTATGGTCCTCGTTCTCAAACCTATGGGGAAAAAAACTACTTGGATGAGAAAACTCAGTTTTAGATAGAACCAAGGTATTGTATGGTCCTCGGACTCAAACCTATGGGCAAACCATCTACTTGGATGAGAAAACTGAGTTTTAGACAGAACCAAGGTATTGTATGGTCCTCGGACTCAAACCTATGGGTAAACCAACAACTTGGACGAGAAAACTGAGTTTTGGACAGAACCAAGGTATTGTACGGTCCTCGGACTCAAACCTATGCGGAAACCAACTACTTGGATGAGAAAACTGAGTTTTGGACAGAACCAAGGTATTGTATGGTCCACCGACACAACCCTGTGGGGAAACCAGCTACTTGAATGAGAAAACTGAGTTTTGGACAGAACCAAGGTATTGTATGGTCCTCTGACTCAAACCTATGGGGAAGCCAACTACTTGGATGAGAAAACTGAGTTTTGGACAGAACCAAGGTATTGTATGGTCCTCGGACTCAAACCTATGGGGAAACCAACTACTTGGATGAGAAAACTCAGTTTTGCATAGAACCAAGGTATTGTATGGTCCTCGTTCTCAAACCTATGGGCAAACCATCTACTTGGATGAGAAAACTGAGTTTTAGACAGAACTAAGGTATTGTATGGTCCTCTGACTCAAACCTATGGGGAAACCAACAACTTGGACGAGAAAACTGAGTTTTGGACAGAACCAAGGTACTGTATGGTCCTCCGACTCAAACCTATGGGGAAGCCAACTACTTGGATGAGAAAACTGAGTTTTGGACAGAACCGAGGTACTGTACGGTCCTCGGACTCAAACCTATGGGGAAACCAACTACTTGGATGAGAAAACTGAGTTTTGGACAGAACCAAGGTATTGTATGGTCCTCCGACTCAACCCTATGGGGAAACCAGCTACTTGGATGAGAAAACTGAGTTTTGGACAGAACCAAGGTATTGTATGGTCTTCGGACTCAAACCTATAGGGAAGCCAACTACTTGGATGAGAAAACTGAGTTTTGGACAGAACCAAGGTATTGTATGGTCCTCGGACTCAAACCTATGGGGAAACCAACTACTTGGATGAGAAAACTGAGTTTTGGACAGAACCAAGGTATTGTATGGTCCTCCGACTCAACCCTATGGGGAAACCAGCTACTTGGATGAGAAAACTGAGTTTTGGACAGAACCAAGGTATTGTATGGTCTTCGGACTCAAACCTATAGGGAAGCCAACTACTTGGATGAGAAAACTGAGTTTTGGACAGAACCAAGGTATTGTATGGTCCTCGGACTCAAACCTATGGGGAAACCAACTACTTGGATGAGAAAACTCAGTTTTGGATAGAACCAAGGTATTTTATGGTCCTCGTTCTCAAACCTATGGGCAAACCATCTACTTGGATGAGAAAACTGAGTTTTAGACAGAACTAAGGTATTGTATGGTCCTCGGACTCAAACCTATGGGGAAACCAACAACTTGGACGAGAAAACTGAGTTTTGGACAGAACCAAGGTATTGTATGGTCCTCGGACTCAAACCTATGGGGAAACCAACTACTTGGATGGAAAAACTGAGTTTTGAACCTAGGTATTGTATAGTCCTCGGACTCAAACCTATGGGGAAACCAACAACTTGGATGAGAAAACTGAGTTTTGGACAGAACCAAGGTATTGTATGGTCTTCCGACTCAAACCTATGGGGAAGCCAACTACTTGGATGAGAAAACTGAGTTTTGGACAGAACCAAGGTATTGTATGGTCCTCGGACTCAAACCTATGGGGAAGCCAACTACTTGGATGAGAAAACTCAGTTTTGGGCAGAACCAAGGTATTGTATGGTCCTCCGACTCAAACCTATGGGGAAACCAACTACTTGGATGAGAAAACTCAGTTTTGGATAGAACCAAGGTATTGTATGGTCCTCGTTCTCAAACCTATGGGCAAACCATCTACTTGGATGAGAAAACTGAGTTTTAGACAGAACTAAGGTATTGTATGGTCCTCCGACTCAAACCTATGGGGAAACCAACAACTTGGACGAGAAAACTGAGTTTTGGACAGAACCAAGGTATTGTATGGTCATCGGACTCAAACCTATGGGGAAGCCAACTACTTGGATGAGAAAACTGAGTTTTGGACAGAACCAAGGTATTGTATGGTCCTCGGACTCAAACCTATGGGGAAACCAACTACTTGGATGAGAAAACTCAGTTTTGGATGGAACCAAGGTATTGTATGGTCCTCGTTCTCAAACCTATGGGCAAACCATCTACTTGGATGAGAAAACTGAGTTTTAGACAGAACTAAGGTATTGTATGGTCCTCGGACTCAAACCTATGGGGAAACCAACAACTTGGACGAGAAAACTGAGTTTTGGACAGAACCAAGGTATTGTATGGTCCTCGGACTCAAACCTATGGGGAAACCAACTACTTGGATGGGAAAACTGAGTTTTGAACCTAGGTATTGTATAGTCCTCGGACTAAAACCTATGGGGAAACCAACCACTTGGATGAGAAAACTGAGTTTTGGACAGAACCAAGGTATTGTATGGTCTTCCGACTCAAACCTAGGGGGAAGCCAACTACTTGGATGAGAAAACTGAGTTTTGGACAGAACCAAGGTATTGTTTGGTCCTCGTTCTCAAACCTATGGGCAAACCATCTACTTGGATGAGAAAACTGAGTTTTAGACAGAACTAAGGTATTGTATGGTCCTCGGACTCAAACCTATGGGGAAACCAACAACTTGGACGAGAAAACTGAGTTTTGGACAGAACCAAGGTATTGTATGGTCCTCGGACTCAAACCTATGGGGAAACCAACCACTTGGATGAGAAAACTGAGTTTTGGACAGAACCAAGGTATTGTATGGTCCTCGGACTCAAACCTACGGGGAAACCAACTACTTGGATGAGAAAACTCAGTTTTGGATTGAACCAAGGTATTGTATGGTCCTCGTTCTCAAACCTATGGGCAAACCATCTACTTGGATGAGAAAACTGAGTTTTAGACAGAACTAAGGTATTGTATGGTCCTCTGACTCAAACCTATGGGGAAACCAACAACTTGGACGAGAAAACTGAGTTTTGGACAGAACCAAGGTACTGTATGGTCCTCCGACTCAAACCTATGGGGAAGCCAACTACTTGGATGAGAAAACTGAGTTTTGGACAGAACCGAGGTACTGTACGGTCCTCGGACTCAAACCTATGGGGAAACCAACTACTTGGATGAGAAAACTGAGTTTTGGACAGAACCAAGGTATTGTATGGTCCTCCGACTCAACCCTATGGGGAAACCAGCTACTTGGATGAGAAAACTGAGTTTTGGACCGAACCAAGGTATTGTATGGTCTTCGGACTCAAACCTATAGGGAAGCCAACTACTTGGATGAGAAAACTGAGTTTTGGACAGAACCAAGGTATTGTATGGTCCTCGGACTCAAACCTATGGGGAAACCAACTACTTGGATGAGAAAACTGAGTTTTGGACAGAACCAAGGTATTGTATGGTCCTCCGACTCAACCCTATGGGGAAACCAGCTACTTGGATGAGAAAACTGAGTTTTGGACAGAACCAAGGTATTGTATGGTCTTCGGACTCAAACCTATAGGGAAGCCAACTACTTGGATGAGAAAACTGAGTTTTGGACAGAACCAAGGTATTGTATGGTCCTCGGACTCAAACCTATGGGGAAACCAACTACTTGGATGAGAAAACTCAGTTTTGGATAGAACCAAGGTATTGTATGGTCCTCGTTCTCAAACCTATGGGCAAACCATCTACTTGGATGAGAAAACTGAGTTTTAGACAGAACTAAGGTATTGTATGGTCCTCGGACTCAAACCTATGGGGAAACCAACAACTTGGACGAGAAAACTGAGTTTTGGACAGAACCAAGGTACTGTATGGTCCTCCGACTCAAACCTATGGGGAAGCCAACTACTTGGATGAGAAAACTGAGTTTTGGACAGAACCGAGGTACTGTACGGTCCTCGGACTCAAACCTATGGGGAAACCAACTACTTGGATGAGAAAACTGAGTTTTGGACAGAACCAAGGCACTGTATGGTCCTCCGACTCAAACCTATGGGGAAGCCAACTACTTGGATGAGAAAACTGAGTTTTGGACAGAACCTAGGTACTGTACGGTCCTCGGACTCAAACCTATGGGGAAACCAACTACTTGGATGAGAAAACTGAGTTTTGGACAGAACCAAGGTATTGTATGGTCCTCCGACTCAAACCTATGGGGAAACCAACAACTTGGACGAGAAAACTGAGTTTTGGACAGAACCAAGGTATTGTATGGTCATCGGACTCAAACCTATGGGGAAGCCAACTACTTGGATGAGAAAACTGAGTTTTGGACAGAACCAAGGTATTGTATGGTCCTCGGACTCAAACCTATGGGGAAACCAACTACTTGGATGAGAAAACTCAGTTTTGGATAGAACCAAGGTATTGTATGGTCCTCGTTCTCAAACCTATGGGCAAACCATCTACTTGGCTGAGAAAACTGAGTTTTAGACAGAACTAAGGTATTGTATGGTCCTCGGACTCAAACCTATGGGGAAACCAACAACTTGGACGAGAAAACTGAGTTTTGTACAGAACCAAGGTATTGTATGGTCCTCGGACTCAAACCTATGGGGAAACCAACTACTTGGATGGGAAAACTGAGTTTTGAACCTAGGTATTGTATAGTCCTCGGACTAAAACCTATGGGGAAACCAACCACTTGGATGAGAAAACTGAGTTTTGGACAGAACCAAGGTATTGTATGGTCTTCCGACTAAAACCTATGGGGAAGCCAACTACTTGGATGAGAAAACTGAGTTTTGGACAGAACCAAGGTATTGTATGGTCCTCGGACTCAAACCTATGGGGAAACCAACTCCTTGGATGAGAAAACTCAGTTTTGGATAGAACCAAGGTATTGTATGGTCCTCGTTCTCAAACCTATGGGCAAACCATCTACTTGGATGAGAAAACTGAGTTTTAGACAGAACTAAGGTATTGTATGGTCCTCTGACTCAAACCAATGGGGAAACCAACAACTTGGACGAGAAAACTTAGTTTTGGACAGAACCAAGGTACTGTATGGTCCTCCGACTCAAACCTATGGGGAAGCCAACTACTTGGATGAGAAAACTGAGTTTTGGACAGAACCGAGGTACTGTACGGTCCCCGGACTCAAACCTATGGGGAAACCAACTACTTGGATAAGAAAACTGAGTTTTGGACAGAACCAAGGTATTGTATGGTCCTCCGACTCAACCCTATGGGGAAACCAGCTACTTGGATGAGAAAACTGAGTTTTGGACAGAACCAAGGTATTGTATGGTCCTCGGACTCAAACCTATGGGGAAGCCAACTACTTGGATGAGAAAACTGAGTTTTGGACAGAACCAAGGTATTGTATGGTCCTCGGGCTCAAACCTATGGGGAAACCAACTACTTGGATGAGAAAACTCAGTTTTGGATAGAACCAAGGTATTGTATGGTCCTCGTTCTCAAACCTATGGGCAAACCATCTACTTGGATGAGAAAACTGAGTTTTAGACAGAACTAAGGTATTGTATGGTCCTCGGACTCAAACCTATGGGGAAACCAACAACTTGGACGAGAAAACTGAGTTTTGGACAGAACCAAGGTATTGTATGGTCCTCGGACTCAAACCTATGGGGAAACCAACTACTTGGATGGAAAAACTGAGTTTTGAACCTAGGTATTGTATAGTCCTCGGACTCAAACCTATGGGGAAACCAACTACTTGGATGAGAAAACAGAGTTTTGGACAGAACCAAGGTATTGTATGGTCTTCCGACTCAAACCTATGGGGAAGCCAACTACTTGGATGAGAAAACTGAGTTTTGGACAGAACCAAGGTATTGTATGGTCATCCGACTCAAACCTATGGGGAAACCAACTACTTGGATGAGAAAACTCAGTTTTGGATAGAACCAAGGTATTGTATGGTCCTCGTTCTCAAACCTAGGGGCAAACCATCTACTTGGACGAGAAAACTGAGTTTTGGACAGAACCAAGGCATTGTATGGTCCTCGTTCTCAAACCTATGGGGAAACCAACTACTTGGATGAGAAAACTCAGTTTTAGATAGAACCAAGGTATTGTATGGTCCTCGGACTCAAACCTATGGGCAAACCATCTACTTGGATGAGAAAACTGAGTTTTAGACAGAACCAAGGTATTGTATGGTCCTCGGACTCAAACCTATGGGTAAACCAACAACTTGGACGAGAAAACTGAGTTTTGGACAGAACCAAGGTATTGTACGGTCCTCGGACTCAAACCTATGCGGAAACCAACTACTTGGATGAGAAAACTGAGTTTTGGACAGAACCAAGGTATTGTATGGTCCTCCGACTCAACCCTGTGGGGAAACCAGCTACTTGAATGAGAAAACTGAGTTTTGGATAGAATCAAGGTATTGTATGGTCCTCGGACTCAAACCTATGGGGAAACCAACTTCTTGGATGAGAAAACTGAGTTTTGGACAGAACCAAGGTATTGTATGGTCCTCTGACTCAAACCTATGGGGAAGCCAACTACTTGGATGAGAAAACTGAGTTTTGGACAGAACCAAGGTATTGTATGGTCCTCGGACTCAAACCTATGGGGAAACCAACTACTTGGATGAGAAAACTCAGTTTTGGATAGAACCAAGGTATTGTATGGTCCTCGTTCTCAAACCTATGGGCAAACCATCTACTTGGATGAGAAAACTGAGTTTTAGACAGAACTAAGGTATTGTATGGTCCTCTGACTCAAACCTATGGGGAAACCAACAACTTGGACGAGAAAACTGAGTTTTGGACAGAACCAAGGTACTGTATGGTCCTCCGACTCAAACCTATGGGGAAGCCAACTACTTGGATGAGAAAACTGAGTTTTGGACAGAACCGAGGTACTGTACGGTCCTCGGACTCAAACCTATGGGGAAACCAACTACATGGATGAGAAAACTGAGTTTTGGACAGAACCAAGGTATTGTATGGTCCTCCGACTCAACCCTATGGGGAAACCAGCTACTTGGATGAGAAAACTGAGTTTTGGACAGAACCAAGGTATTGTATGGTCTTCGGACTCAAACCTATAGGGAAGCCAACTACTTGGATGAGAAAACTGAGTTTTGGACAGAACCAAGGTATTGTATGGTCCTCGGACTCAAACCTATGGGGAAACCAACTACTTGGATGAGAAAACTGAGTTTTGGACAGAACCAAGGTATTGTATGGTCCTCCGACTCAACCCTATGGGGAAACCAGCTACTTGGATGAGAAAACTGAGTTTTGGACAGAACCAAGGTATTGTATGGTCTTCGGACTCAAACCTATAGGGAAGCCAACTACTTGGATGAGAAAACTGAGTTTTGGACAGAACCAAGGTATTGTATGGTCCTCGGACTCAAACCTATGGGGAAACCAACTACTTGGATGAGAAAACTCAGTTTTGGATAGAACCAAGGTATTGTATGGTCCTCGTTCTCAAACCTATGGGCAAACCATCTACTTGGATGAGAAAACTGAGTTTTAGACAGAACTAAGGTATTGTATGGTCCTCGGACTCAAACCTATGGGGAAACCAACAACTTGGACGAGAAAACTGAGTTTTGGACAGAACCAAGGTATTGTATGGTCCTCGGACTCAAACCTATGGGGAAACCAACTACTTGGATGGAAAAACTGAGTTTTGAACCTAGGTATTGTATAGTCCTCGGACTCAAACCTATGGGGAAACCAACTACTTGGATGAGAAAACAGAGTTTTGGACAGAACCAAGGTATTGTATGGTCTTCCGACTCAAACCTATGGGGAAGCCAACTACTTGGATGAGAAAACTGAGTTTTGGACAGAACCAAGGTATTGTATGGTCCTCGGACTCAAACCTATGGGGAAGCCAACTACTTGGATGAGAAAACTGAGTTTTGGACAGAACCAAGGTATTGTATGGTCATCCGACTCAAACCTATGGGGAAACCAACTACTTGGATGAGAAAACTCAGTTTTGGATAGAACCAAGGTATTGTATGGTCCTCGTTCTCAAACCTAGGGGCAAACCATCTACTTGGACGAGAAAACTGAGTTTTGGACAGAACCAAGGCATTGTATGGTCCTCGTTCTCAAACCTATGGGGAAAAAAACTACTTGGATGAGAAAACTCAGTTTTAGATAGAACCAAGGTATTGTATGGTCCTCGGACTCAAACCTATGGGCAAACCATCTACTTGGATGAGAAAACTGAGTTTTAGACAGAACCAAGGTATTGTATGGTCCTCGGACTCAAACCTATGGGTAAACCAACAACTTGGACGAGAAAACTGAGTTTTGGACAGAACCAAGGTATTGTACGGTCCTCGGACTCAAACCTATGCGGAAACCAACTACTTGGATGAGAAAACTGAGTTTTGGACAGAACCAAGGTATTGTATGGTCCTCCGACTCAACCCTGTGGGGAAACCAGCTACTTGAATGAGAAAACTGAGTTTTGGATAGAATCAAGGTATTGTATGGTCCTCGGACTCAAACCTATGGGGAAACCAACTTCTTGGATGAGAAAACTGAGTTTTGGACAGAACCAAGGTATTGTATGGTCCTCTGACTCAAACCTATGGGGAAGCCAACTACTTGGATGAGAAAACTGAGTTTTGGACAGAACCAAGGTATTGTATGGTCCTCGGACTCAAACCTATGGGGAAACCAACTACTTGGATGAGAAAACTCAGTTTTGGATAGAACCAAGGTATTGTATGGTCCTCGTTCTCAAACCTATGGGCAAACCATCTACTTGGATGAGAAAACTGAGTTTTAGACAGAACTAAGGTATTGTATGGTCCTCTGACTCAAACCTATGGGGAAACCAACAACTTGGACGAGAAAACTGAGTTTTGGACAGAACCAAGGTACTGTATGGTCCTCCGACTCAAACCTATGGGGAAGCCAACTACTTGGATGAGAAAACTGAGTTTTGGACAGAACCGAGGTACTGTACGGTCCTCGGACTCAAACCTATGGGGAAACCAACTACTTGGATGAGAAAACTGAGTTTTGGACAGAACCAAGGTATTGTATGGTCCTCCGACTCAACCCTATGGGGAAACCAGCTACTTGGATGAGAAAACTGAGTTTTGGACAGAACCAAGGTATTGTATGGTCTTCGGACTCAAACCTATAGGGAAGCCAACTACTTGGATGAGAAAACTGAGTTTTGGACAGAACCAAGGTATTGTATGGTCCTCGGACTCAAACCTATGGGGAAACCAACTACTTGGATGAGAAAACTGAGTTTTGGACAGAACCAAGGTATTGTATGGTCCTCCGACTCAACCCTATGGGGAAACCATCTACTTGGATGAGAAAACTGAGTTTTGGACAGAACCAAGGTATTGTATGGTCTTCGGACTCAAACCTATAGGGAAGCCAACTACTTGGATGAGAAAACTGAGTTTTGGACAGAACCAAGGTATTGTATGGTCCTCGGACTCAAACCTATGGGGAAACCAACTACTTGGATGAGAAAACTCAGTTTTGGATAGAACCAAGGTATTGTATGGTCCTCGTTCTCAAACCTATGGGCAAACCATCTACTTGGATGAGAAAACTGAGTTTTAGACAGAACTAAGGTATTGTATGGTCCTCGGACTCAAACCTATGGGGAAACCAACAACTTGGACGAGAAAACTGAGTTTTGGACAGAACCAAGGTATTGTATGGTCCTCGGACTCAAACCTATGGGGAAACCAACTACTTGGATGGGAAAACTGAGTTTTGAACCTAGGTATTGTATAGTCCTCGGACTCAAACCTATGGGGAAACCAACAACTTGGATGAGAAAACTGAGTTTTGGACAGAACCAAGGTATTGTATGGTCTTCCGACTCAAACCTATGGGGAAGCCAACTACTTGGATGAGAAAACTGAGTTTTGGACAGAACCAAGGTATTGTATGGTCCTCGGACTCAAACCTATGGGGAAGCCAACTACTTGGATGAGAAAACTCAGTTTTGGGCAGAACCAAGGTATTGTATGGTCCTCCGACTCAAACCTATGGGGAAACCAACTACTTGGATGAGAAAACTCAGTTTTGGATAGAACCAAGGTATTGTATGGTCCTCGTTCTCAAACCTATGGGCAAACCATCTACTTGGATGAGAAAACTGAGTTTTAGACAGAACTAAGGTATTGTATGGTCCTCCGACTCAAACCTATGGGGAAACCAACAACTTGGACGAGAAAACTGAGTTTTGGACAGAACCAAGGTATTGTATGGTCATCGGACTCAAACCTATGGGGAAGCCAACTACTTGGATGAGAAAACTGAGTTTTGGACAGAACCAAGGTATTGTATGGTCCTCGGACTCAAACCTATGGGGAAACCAACTACTTGGATGAGAAAACTCAGTTTTGGATGGAACCAAGGTATTGTATGGTCCTCGTTCTCAAACCTATGGGCAAACCATCTACTTGGATGAGAAAACTGAGTTTTAGACAGAACTAAGGTATTGTATGGTCCTCGGACTCAAACCTATGGGGAAACCAACAACTTGGACGAGAAAACTGAGTTTTGGACAGAACCAAGGTATTGTATGGTCCTCGGACTCAAACCTATGGGGAAACCAACTACTTGGATGGGAAAACTGAGTTTTGAACCTAGGTATTGTATAGTCCTCGGACTAAAACCTATGGGGAAACCAACCACTTGGATGAGAAAACTGAGTTTTGGACAGAACCAAGGTATTGTATGGTCTTCCGACTCAAACCTAGGGGGAAGCCAACTACTGGGATGAGAAAACTGAGTTTTGGACAGAACCAAGGTATTGTTTGGTCCTCGTTCTCAAACCTATGGGCAAACCATCTACTTGGATGAGAAAACTGAGTTTTAGACAGAACTAAGGTATTGTATGGTCCTCGGACTCAAACCTATGGGGAAACCAACAACTTGGACGAGAAAACTGAGTTTTGGACAGAACCAAGGTATTGTATGGTCCTCGGACTCAAACCTATGGGGAAACCAACCACTTGGATGAGAAAACTGAGTTTTGGACAGAACCAAGGTATTGTATGGTCCTCGGACTCAAACCTACGGGGAAACCAACTACTTGGATGAGAAAACTGAGTTTTGGACAGAACCAAGGTATTGTATGGTCCTCCGACTCAAACCTATGGGGAAACCAACAACTTGGACGAGAAAACTGAGTTTTGGACAGAACCAAGGTATTGTATGGTCATCGGACTCAAACCTATGGGGAAGCCAACTACTTGGATGAGAAAACTGAGTTTTGGACAGAACCAAGGTATTGTATGGTCCTCGGACTCAAACCTATGGGGAAACCAACTACTTGGATGAGAAAACTCAGTTTTGGATAGAACCAAGGTATTGTATGGTCCTCGTTCTCAAACCTATGGGCAAACCATCTACTTGGATGAGAAAACTGAGTTTTAGACAGAACTAAGGTATTGTATGGTCCTCGGACTCAAACCTATGGGGAAACCAACAACTTGGACGAGAAAACTGAGTTTTGGACAGAACCAAGGTATTGTATGGTCCTCGGACTCAAACCTATGGGGAAACCAACTACTTGGATGGGAAAACTGAGTTTTGAACCTAGGTATTGTATAGTCCTCGGACTAAAACCTATGGGGAAACCAACCACTTGGATGAGAAAACTGAGTTTTGGACAGAACCAAGGTATTGTATGGTCTTCCGACTCAAACCTATGGGGAAGCCAACTACTTGGATGAGAAAACTGAGTTTTGGACAGAACCAAGGTATTGTATGGTCCTCGGACTCAAACCTATGGGGAAACCAACTCCTTGGATGAGAAAACTCAGTTTTGGATAGAACCAAGGTATTGTATGGTCCTCGTTCTCAAACCTATGGGCAAACCATCTACTTGGATGAGAAAACTGAGTTTTAGACAGAACTAAGGTATTGTATGGTCCTCTGACTCAAACCAATGGGGAAACCAACAACTTGGACGAGAAAACTTAGTTTTGGACAGAACCAAGGTACTGTATGGTCCTCCGACTCAAACCTATGGGGAAGCCAACTACTTGGATGAGAAAACTTAGTTTTGGACAGAACCGAGGTACTGTACGGTCCCCGGACTCAAACCTATGGGGAAACCAACTACTTGGATAAGAAAACTGAGTTTTGGACAGAACCAAGGTATTGTATGGTCCTCCGACTCAACCCTATGGGGAAACCAGCTACTTGGATGAGAAAACTGAGTTTTGGACAGAACCAAGGTATTGTATGGTCCTCGGACTCAAACCTATGGGGAAGCCAACTACTTGGATGAGAAAACTGAGTTTTGGACAGAACCAAGGTATTGTATGGTCCTCGGGCTCAAACCTATGGGGAAACCAACTACTTGGATGAGAAAACTCAGTTTTGGATAGAACCAAGGTATTGTATGGTCCTCGTTCTCAAACCTATGGGCAAACCATCTACTTGGATGAGAAAACTGAGTTTTAGACAGAACTAAGGTATTGTATGGTCCTCGGACTCAAACCTATGGGGAAACCAACAACTTGGACGAGAAAACTGAGTTTTGGACAGAACCAAGGTATTGTATGGTCCTCGGACTCAAACCTATGGGGAAACCAACTACTTGGATGGAAAAACTGAGTTTTGAACCTAGGTATTGTATAGTCCTCGGACTCAAACCTATGGGGAAACCAACTACTTGGATGAGAAAACTGAGTTTTGGACAGAACCAAGGTATTGTATGGTCTTCCGACTCAAACCTATGGGGAAGCCAACTACTTGGATGAGAAAACTGAGTTTTGGACAGAACCAAGGTATTGTATGGTCCTCGGACTCAAACCTATGGGGAAGCCAACTACTTGGATGAGAAAACTGAGTTTTGGACAGAACCAAGGTATTGTATGGTCATCCGACTCAAACCTATGGGGAAACCAACTACTTGGATGAGAAAACTCAGTTTTGGATAGAACCAAGGTATTGTATGGTCCTCGTTCTCAAACCTAGGGGCAAACCATCTACTTGGACGAGAAAACTGAGTTTTGGACAGAACCAAGGCATTGTATGGTCCTCGTTCTCAAACCTATGGGGAAACCAACTACTTGGATGAGAAAACTCAGTTTTAGATAGAACCAAGGTATTGTATGGTCCTCGGACTCAAACCTATGGGCAAACCATCTACTTGGATGAGAAAACTGAGTTTTAGACAGAACCAAGGTATTGTATGGTCCTCGGACTCAAACCTATGGGTAAACCAACAACTTGGACGAGAAAACTGAGTTTTGGACAGAACCAAGGTATTGTACGGTCCTCGGACTCAAACCTATGCGGAAACCAACTACTTGGATGAGAAAACTGAGTTTTGGACAGAACCAAGGTATTGTATGGTCCTCCGACTCAACCCTGTGGGGAAACCAGCTACTTGAATGAGAAAACTGAGTTTTGGATAGAATCAAGGTATTGTATGGTCCTCGGACTCAAACCTATGGGGAAACCAACTTCTTGGATGAGAAAACTGAGTTTTGGACAGAACCAAGGTATTGTATGGTCCTCTGACTCAAACCTATGGGGAAGCCAACTACTTGGATGAGAAAACTGAGTTTTGGACAGAACCAAGGTATTGTATGGTCCTCGGACTCAAACCTATGGGGAAACCAACTACTTGGATGAGAAAACTCAGTTTTGGATAGAACCAAGGTATTGTATGGTCCTCGTTCTCAAACCTATGGGCAAACCATCTACTTGGATGAGAAAACTGAGTTTTAGACAGAACTAAGGTATTGTATGGTCCTCTGACTCAAACCTATGGGGAAACCAACAACTTGGACGAGAAAACTGAGTTTTGGACAGAACCAAGGTACTGTATGGTCCTCCGACTCAAACCTATGGGGAAGCCAACTACTTGGATGAGAAAACTGAGTTTTGGACAGAACCGAGGTACTGTACGGTCCTCGGACTCAAACCTATGGGGAAACCAACTACTTGGATGAGAAAACTGAGTTTTGGACAGAACCAAGGTATTGTATGGTCCTCCGACTCAACCCTATGGGGAAACCAGCTACTTGGATGAGAAAACTGAGTTTTGGACAGAACCAAGGTATTGTATGGTCTTCGGACTCAAACCTATAGGGAAGCCAACTACTTGGATGAGAAAACTGAGTTTTGGACAGAACCAAGGTATTGTATGGTCCTCGGACTCAAACCTATGGGGAAACCAACTACTTGGATGAGAAAACTCAGTTTTGGATAGAACCAAGGTATTGTATGGTCCTCGTTCTCAAACCTATGGGCAAACCACCTACTTGGATGAGAAAACTGAGTTTTAGACAGAACTAAGGTATTGTATGGTCCTCGGACTCAAACCTATGGGGAAACCAACAACTTGGACGAGAAAACTGAGTTTTGGACAGAACCAAGGTATTGTATGGTCCTCGGACTCAAACCTATGGGGAAACCAACTACTTGGATGGGAAAACTGAGTTTTGAACCTAGGTATTGTATAGTCCTCGGACTCAAACCTATGGGGAAACCAACAACTTGGATGAGAAAACTGAGTTTTGGACAGAACCAAGGTATTGTATGGTCTTCCGACTCAAACCTATGGGGAAGCCAACTACTTGGATGAGAAAACTGAGTTTTGGACAGAACCAAGGTATTGTATGGTCCTCGGACTCAAACCTATGGGGAAGCCAACTACTTGGATGAGAAAACTCAGTTTTGGGCAGAACCAAGGTATTGTATGGTCCTCCGACTCAAACCTATGGGGAAACCAACTACTTGGATGAGAAAACTCAGTTTTGGATAGAACCAAGGTATTGTATGGTCCTCGTTCTCAAACCTATGGGCAAACCATCTACTTGGATGAGAAAACTGAGTTTTAGACAGAACTAAGGTATTGTATGCTCCTCCGACTCAAACCTATGGGGAAACCAACAACTTGGACGAGAAAACTGAGTTTTGGACAGAACCAAGGTATTGTATGGTCATCGGACTCAAACCTATGGGGAAGCCAACTACTTGGATGAGAAAACTGAGTTTTGGACAGAACCAAGGTATTGTATGGTCCTCGGACTCAAACCTATGGGGAAACCAATTACTTGGATGAGAAAACTCAGTTTTGGATAGAACCAAGGTATTGTATGGTCCTCGTTCTCAAACCTATGGGCAAACCATCTACTTGGATGAGAAAACTGAGTTTTAGACAGAACTAAGGTATTGTATGGTCCTCGGACTCAAACCTATGGGGAAACCAACAACTTGGACGAGAAAACTGAGTTTTGGACAGAACCAAGGTATTGTATGGTCCTCGGACTCAAACCTATGGGGAAACCAACTACTTGGATGGGAAAACTGAGTTTTGAACCTAGGTATTGTATAGTCCTCGGACTAAAACCTATGGGGAAACCAACCACTTGGATGAGAAAACTGAGTTTTGGACAGAACCAAGGTATTGTATGGTCTTCCGACTCAAACCTAGGGGGAAGCCAACTACTTGGATGAGAAAACTGAGTTTTGGACAGAACCAAGGTATTGTATGGTCCTCGTTCTCAAACCTATGGGCAAACCATCTACTTGGATGAGAAAACTGAGTTTTAGACAGAATAAAGGTATTGTTTGGTCCTCGGACTCAAACCTATGGGGAAACCAACAACTTGGACGAGAAAACTGAGTTTTGGACAGAACCAAGGTATTGTATGGTCCTCGGACTCAAACCTATGGGGAAACCAACTACTTGGATGGGAAAACTGAGTTTTGAACCTAGGTATTGTATAGTCCTCGGACTAAAACCTATGGGGAAACCAACCACTTGGATGAGAAAACTGAGTTTTGGACAGAACCAAGGTATTGTATGGTCCTCGGACTCAAACCTATGGGGAAACCAACTACTTGGATGAGAAAACTCAGTTTTGGATTGAACCAAGGTATTGTATGGTCCTCGTTCTCAAACCTAAGGGCAAACCATCTACTTGGATGAGAAAACTGAGTTTTAGACAGAACTAAGGTATTGTATGGTCCTCTGACTCAAACCTATGGGGAAACCAACAACTTGGACGAGAAAACTGAGTTTTGGACAGAACCAAGGTACTGTACGGTCCTCCGACTCAAACCTATGGGGAAGCCAACTACTTGGATGAGAAAACTGAGTTTTGGACAGAACCGAGGTACTGTACGGTCCTCGGACTCAAACCTATGGGGAAACCAACTACTTGGATGAGAAAACTGAGTTTTGGACAGAACCAAGGCACTGTATGGTCCTCCGACTCAAACCTATGGGGAAGCCAACTACTTGGATGAGAAAACTGAGTTTTGGACAGAACCGAGGTACTGTACGGTCCTCGGACTCAAACCTATGGGGAAACCAACTACTTGGATGAGAAAACTGAGTTTTGGACAGAACCAAGGTATTGTATGGTCCTCCGACTCAACCCTATGGGGAAACCAGCTACTTGGATGAGAAAACTGAGTTTTGGACAGAACCAAGGTATTGTATGGTCTTCAGACTCAAACCTATGGGGAAGCCAACTACTTGGATGAGAAAACTTAGTTTTGGACAGAACCAAGGTATTGTATGGTCCTCGGACTCAAACCTATGGGGAAACCAACTACTTGGATGAGAAAACTCAGTTTTGGATAGAACCAAGGTATTGTATGGTCCTCGTTCTCAAACCTATGGGCAAACCATCTACTTGGATGAGAAAACTGAGTTTTAGACAGAACTAAGGTATTGTATGGTCCTCGGACTCAAACCTATGGGGAAACCAACAACTTGGACGAGAAAACTGAGTTTTGGACAGAACCAAGGTATTGTATGGTCCTCGGACTCAAACCTATGGGGAAACCAACTACTTGGATGGGAAAACTGAGTTTTGAACCTAGGTATTGTATAATCCTCGGACTAAAACCTATGGGGAAACCAACCACTTGGATGAGAAAACTGAGTTTTGGACAGAACCAAGGTATTGTATGGTCTTCCGACTCAAACCTATGGGGAAGCCAACTACTTGGAGGAGAAAACTGAGTTTTGGACAGAACCAAGGTATTGTATGGTCCTCGGACTCAAACCTATGGGGAAGCCAACTACTTGGATGAGAAAACTCAGTTTTGGACAGAACCAAGGTATTGTATGGTCCTCCGACTCAAACCTATGGGGAAACCAACTACTTGGATGAGAAAACTCAGTTTTGGATAGAACCAAGGTATTGTATGGTCCTCGTTCTCAAACCTATGGGCAAACCATCTACTTGGATGAGAAAACTGAGTTTTAGACAGAACTAAGGTATTGTATGGTCCTCCGACTCAAACCTATGGGGAAACCAACTACTTGGATGAGAAAACTGAGTTTTGGACAGAACCGAGGTACTGTACGGTCCTCCGACTCAAACCTATGGGGAAACCAACTACTTGGATGAGAAAACTGAGTTTTGGACAGAACCAAGGTATTGTATGGTCTTCCGACTCAAACCTATGGGGAAGCCAACTACTTGGATGAGAAAACTGAGTTTTGGACAGAACCAAGGTATTGTATGGTCCTCCGACTCAAACCTATGGGGAAGCCAACTACTTGGATGAGAAAACTGAGTTTTGGACAGAACCGAGGTACTGTACGGTCCTCGGACTCAAACCTATGGGGAAACCAACTACTTGGATGAGAAAACTGAGTTTTGGACAGAACCAAGGTATTGTATGGTCCTCCGACTTAACCCTATGGGGAAACCAGCTACTTGGATGAGAAAACTGAGTTTTGGACAGAACCGAGGTACTGTACGGTCCTCGGACTCAAACCTATGGGGAAACCAACTACTTGGATGAGAAAACTGAGTTTTGGACAGAACCAAGGTATTGTATGGTCCTCCGACTCAAACCTATAGGGAAGCCAACTACTTGGATTAGAAATCTGAGTTTTGGACAGAACCAAGGTACTGTGTGGTCCTCGGAATCAAACCTATGGGGAAACCAACTACTTGGATGAGAAAACTGAGTTTTGGACAGAACTGAGGTACTGTACGGTCCTCGGACTCAAACCTATGGGGAAACCAACTACTTGGATGAGAAAACTGAGTTTTGGACAGAACCAAGGTATTGTATGGTCCTCCAACTCAAACCTATGGGGAAGCCAACTACTTGGATGAGAAAACTGAGTTTTGGACTGAACCGAGGTACTGTACGGTCCTCGGACTCAAACCTATGGGGAAACCAACTACTTGGATGAGAAAACTGAGTTTTGGACAGAACCAAGGTATTGTATGGTCCTCCGACTCAACCCTATGGGGAAACCAGCTACTTGGATGAGAAAACTGAGTTTTGGACAGAACCGAGGTACTGTACGGTCCTCGGACTCAAACCTATGGGGAAACCAACTACTTGGATGAGAAAACTGAGTTTTGGACAGAACCAAGGTACTGTATGGTCCTCCGACTCAAACCTATGGGGAAGCCACCTACTTGGATGAGAAAACTGAGTTTTGGACAGAACCGAGGTACTGTACGGTCCTCGGACTCAAACCTATGGGGAAACCAACTACTTGGATGAGAAAACTGAGTTTTGGACAGAACCAAGGTATTGTATGGTCCTCCGACTCAACCCTATGGGGAAACCAGCTACTTGGATGAGAAAACTGAGTTTTGGACTGAACCGAGGTACTGTACGGTCCTCGGACTCAAACCTATGGGGAAACCAACTACTTGGATGAGAAAACTGAGTTTTGGACAGAACCAAGGTATTGTATGGTCCTCCGACTCAACCCTATGGGGAAACCAGCTACTTGGATGAGAAAACTGAGTTTTGGACAGAACCGAGGTACTGTACGGTCCTCGGACTCAAACCTATGGGGAAACCAACTACTTGGATGAGAAAACTGAGTTTTGGACAGAACCAAGGTACTGTATGGTCCTCCGACTCAAACCTATGGGGAAGCCACCTACTTGGATGAGAAAACTGAGTTTTGGACAGAACCGAGGTACTGTACGGTCCTCGGACTCAAACCTATGGGGAAACCAACTACTTGGATGAGAAAACTGAGTTTTGGACAGAACCAAGGTATTGTATGGTCCCCCGACTCAACCCTATGGGGAAACCAGCTACTTGGATGAGAAAACTGAGTTTTGGACAGAACCAAGGTATTGTATGGTCTTCGGACTCAAACCTATGGGGAAGCCAACTACTTGGATGAGAAAACTTAGTTTTGGACAGAACCAAGGTATTGTATGGTCCTCGGACTCAAACCTATGGGGAAACCAACTACTTGGATGAGAAAACTCAGTTTTGGATAGAACCAAGGTATTGTATGGTCCTCGTTCTCAAACCTATGGGCAAACCATCTACTTGGATGAGAAAACTGAGTTTTAGACAGAACTAAGGTATTGTATGGTCCTCGGACTCAAACCTATGGGGAAACCAACAACTTGGACGAGAAAACTGAGTTTTGGACAGAACCAAGGTATTGTATGGTCCTCGGACTCAAACCTATGGGGAAACCAACTACTTGGATGGGAAAACTGAGTTTTGAACCTAGGTATTGTATAGTCCTCGGACTCAAACCTATGGGGAAACCAACTACTTGGATGAGAAAACTGAGTTTTGGACAGAACCAAGGTATTGTATGGTCTTCCGACTCAAACCTATGGGGAAGCCAACTACTTGGATGAGAAAACTGAGTTTTGGACAGAACCAAGGTATTGTATGGTCCTCGGACTCAAACCTATGGGGAAGCCAACTACTTGGATGAGAAAACTCAGTTTTGGACAGAACCAAGGTATTGTATGGTCCTCCGACTCAAACCTATGGGGAAACCAACTACTTGGATGAGAAAACTCAGTTTTGGATAGAACCAAGGTATTGTATGGTCCTCGTACTCAAACCTATGGGCAAACCATCTACTTGGATGAGAAAACTGAGTTTTAGACAGAACTAAGGTATTGTATGGTCCTCCGACTCAAACCTATGGGGAAACCAACAACTTGGACGAGAAAACTGAGTTTTGGACAGAACCAAGGTATTGTATGGTCCTCGGACTCAAACCTATGGGGAAGCCAAGTACTTGGATGAGCAAACTCAGTTTTGGACAGAACCAAGGTATTGTATGGTCCTCGGACTCAAACCTATAGGGAAACCAACTACTTGGATGAGAAAACTCAGTTTTGGATAGAACCAAGGTATTGTATGGTCCTCGTTCTCAAACCTATGGGCAAACCACCTACTTGGAGGAGAAAACTGAGTTTTAGACAGAACTAAGGTATTGTATGGTCCTCGGACTCAAACCTATGGGGAAACCGACAACTTGGACGAGAAAACTGAGTTTTGGACTGAACCAAGGTATTGTATGGTCCTCGGACTCAAACCTATGGGGAAGCCAACTACTTGGATGAGAATACTCAGTTTTGGACAGAACCAAGGTATTGTATGGTCCTCCGACTCAAACCTATGGGGAAACCAACAACTTGGACGAGAAAACTGAGTTTTGGATAGAACCAAGGTATTGTATGGTCCTCGGACTCAAACCTATGGGTAAACCAACTACTTGGATGAGAAAACTGAGTTTTGGACAGAACCAAGGTATTGTACGGTCCTCGGACTCAAACCTATGGGGAAACCAACTACTTGGATGGGAAAACTGAGTTTTGAACCTAGGTATTGTATAGTCCTCGGACTCAAACCTATGGGGAAACCAACTACTTGGATGAGAAAACTGAGTTTTGGACAGAACCAAGGTATTGTATGGTCTTCCGACTCAAACCTATGGGGAAGCCAACTACTTGGATGAGAAAACTGAGTTTTGGACAGAACCAAGGTATTGTATGGTCCTCGGACTCAAACCTATGGGGAAGCCAACTACTTGGATGAGAAAACTCAGTTTTGGACAGAACCAAGGTATTGTATGGTCCTCCGACTCAAACCTATGGGGAAACCAACTACTTGGATGAGAAAACTCAGTTTTGGATAGAACCAAGGTATTGTATGGTCCTCGTACTCAAACCTATGGGCAAACCATCTACTTGGATGAGAAAACTGAGTTTTAGACAGAACTAAGGTATTGTATGGTCCTCCGACTCAAACCTATGGGGAAACCAACAACTTGGACGAGAAAACTGAGTTTTGGACAGAACCAAGGTATTGTATGGTCCTCGGACTCAAACCTATGGGGAAACCAACTACTTGGATGGGAAAACTGAGGTTTGAACCTAGGTATTGTATAGTCCTCGGACTCAAACCTATGGGGAAACCAACCACTTGGATGAGAAAACTGAGTTTTGGACAGAACCAAGGTATTGTATGGTCTTCCGACTCAAACCTATGGGGAAGCCAACTACTTGGATGAGAAAACTGAGTTTTGGACAGAACCAAGGTATTGTATGGTCCTCGGACTCAAACCTATGGGGAAGCCAACTACTTGGATGAGAAAACTCAGTTTTGGACAGAACCAAGGTATTGTATGGTCCTCCGACTCAAACCTATGGGGAAACCAACTACTTGGATGAGAAAACTCAGTTTTGGATAGAACCAAGGTATTGTATGGTCCTCGTACTCAAACCTATGGGCAAACCATCTACTTGGATGAGAAAACTGAGTTTTAGACAGAACTAAGGTATTGTATGGTCCTCCGACTCAAACCTATGGGGAAACCAACAACTTGGACGAGAAAACTGAGTTTTGGACAGAACCAAGGTATTGTATGGTCCTCGGACTCAAACCTATGGGGAAGCCAAGTACTTGGATGAGCAAACTCAGTTTTGGACAGAACCAAGGTATTGTATGGTCCTCGGACTCAAACCTATAGGGAAACCAACTACTTGGATGAGAAAACTCAGTTTTGGATAGAACCAAGGTATTGTATGGTCCTCGTTCTCAAACCTATGGGCAAACCACCTACTTGGAGGAGAAAACTGAGTTTTAGACAGAACTAAGGTATTGTATGGTCCTCGGACTCAAACCTATGGGGAAACCGACAACTTGGACGAGAAAACTGAGTTTTGGACTGAACCAAGGTATTGTATGGTCCTCGGACTCAAACCTATGGGGAAGCCAACTACTTGGATGAGAATACTCAGTTTTGGACAGAACCAAGGTATTGTATGGTCCTCCGACTCAAACCTATGGGGAAACCAACAACTTGGACGAGAAAACTGAGTTTTGGATAGAACCAAGGTATTGTATGGTCCTCGGACTCAAACCTATGGGTAAACCAACTACTTGGATGAGAAAACTGAGTTTTGGACAGAACCAAGGTATTGTACGGTCCTCGGACTCAAACCTATGGGGAAGCCAACTACTTGGATGAGAAAACTCAGTTTTGGACAGAACCAAGGTATTGTATGGTCCTCGGACTCAAACCTATGGGGAAGCCAACTACTTGGATGAGAAAACTCAGTTTTGGATAGAACCAAGGTATTGTATGGTCCTCGTTCTCAAACCTATGGGCAAACCATCTACTTGGATGAGAAAACTGAGTTTTAGACAGAACTAAGGTATTGTATGGTCCTCCGACTCAAACCTATGGGGAAACCAGCTACTTGGATGAGAAAACTGAGTTTTGGACAGAACCAAGGTATTGTATGGTCCTCGGACTCAAACCAATGGGGAAGCCAACTACTTGGATGAGAAAACTCAGTTTTGGACAGAACCAAGGTATTGTGTGGTCCTCGGACTCAAACCTATGGGGAAACCAACTACTTGGATGAGAAAACTCAGTTTTGGATAGAACCAAGGTATTGTATGGTCCTCGTTCTCAAACCTATGGGCAAACCATCTACTTGGATGAGAAAACTGAGTTTTAGACAGAACTAAGGTATTGTATGGTCCTCCGACTCAAACCTATGGGGAAACCAACAACTTGGACGAGAAAACTGAGTTTTGGACAGAACCAATGTATTGTATGGTCCTCGTTCTCAAACCTATGGGCAAACCATCTACTTGGATGAGAAAACTGAGTTTTAGACAGAACTAAGGTATTGTATGGTCCTCCAACTCAAACCTATGGGGAAACCAATAACTTGGACGAGAAAACTGAGTTTTGGACAGAACCAAGGTATTGTATGGTCCTCCGACTCAAACCTATGGGGAAGCCAACTACTTCGATGAGAAAACTGAGCTTTGGACAGAACCGAGGTACTGTACGGTCCTCGGACTTAAACCTATGGGGAAACCAACTACTTGGATGAGAAACTCAGTTTTGGATAGAACCAAGGTATTGTATGGTCCTCGTTCTCAAACCTATGGGCAAACCATCTACTTGGACGAGAAAACTGAGTTTTGTACAGAACCAAGGTATTGTATGGTCCTCGGACTCAAACCTATGGGGAAACCAACTACTTGGATGGGAAAACTGAGTTTTGAACCAAGGTATTGTATAGTCCTTGGACTCAAACCTTTGGGGAAACCAACTACTTGGATGAGAAAACTGAGTTTTGGACAGAACCAAGGTATTGTATGGTCCTCCGACTCAAACCTATGGGGAAGCCAACTACTTGGATGAGAAAACTGAGTTTTGGACAGAACCAAGGTATTGTATGGACTTCGGACTCAAACCTATGGGAAAGCCAACTACTTGGATGAGAAAACTCAGTTTTGGATAGACCCAAAGGTATTGTATGGTCCTCCGACTCAAACCTATGGGGAAACCAACTACTTGGATGAGAAAACTCAGTTTTGGATAGAACCAAGGTATTGTATGGTCCTCGTTCTCAAACCTATGGGCAAACCATCTACTTGGATGAGAAAACTGAGTTTTAGACAGAACTAAGGTATTGTATGGTCCTCCGACTCAAACCTATGGGCAAACCAACAACTTGGACAAGAAAACTGAGTTTTGGACAGAACCAAGGTATTGTATGGTCCTCGGAGTCAAACCTATGGGGAAACCAACAACTTGGACGAGAAAACTGAGTTTTGGACAGAGCCGAGGTACTGTACGGTCCTCGGACTTAAACCTATGGGGAAACCAACTACTTGGATGAGAAAACTGAGTTTTGGACAGAACCAAGGTATTGTATGGTCCTCCGACTCAACCCTGTGGGGAAACCAGCTACTTGAATGAGAAAACTGAGTTTTGGACAGAACCAAGGTATTGTATGGTCCTCCGACTTAAACCTATGGGGAAACCAACTTCTTGGATGAGAAAACTGAGTTTTGGACAGAACCAAGGTATTGTATGGTCCTCGGACTCAAACCTATGGGGAAGCCAACTACTTGGATGAGAAAACTTAGTTTTGGACAGAACCAAGGTATTGTATGGTCCTCGGACTCAAACCTATGGGGAAACCAACTACTTGGATGAGAAAACTCAGTTTTGGATAGAACCAAGGTATTGTATGGTCCTCGTTCTCAAACCTATGGGCAAACCATCTACTTGGATGAGAAACTGAGTTTTGGACAGAACCAAGGTATTGTATGGTCCTCGTTCTCAAACCTATGGGCAAACCATCTACTTGGATGAGAAAACTGAGTTTTGGACAGAACCAAGGTATTGTATGGTCCTCGGACTCAAACCTATGGGGAAACCAACTACTTGGATGAGAAAACTGAGTTTTAGATAGAACCAAGGTATTGTATGGTCCTCGGACTCAAACCTATGGGCAAACCATCTACTTGGATGAGAAAACTGAGTTTTAGACAGAACTAAGGTATTGTATGGTCCTCGGACTCAAACCTATGGGGAAACCAACAACTTGGACGAGAAAACTGAGTTTTGGACAGAACCAAGGTATTGTACGGTCCTCGGACTCAAACCTATGGGGAAACCAACTACTTGGATGAGAAAACTGAGTTTTGGACAGAACCAAGGTACTGTACGGTCCTCGGACTCAACCCTGTGGGGAAACCAGCTACTTGAATGAGAAAACTGAGTTTTGGATAGAACCAAGGTATTGTATGGTCCTGGGACTCAAACCTATGGGGAAACCAACTTCTTGGATGAGAAAACTGAGTTTTGGACAGAACCAAGGTATTGTATGGTCCTCGGACTCAAACCTATGGGGAAACCAACTACTTGGATGAGAAAACTCAGTTTTGGATAGAACCAAGGTATTGTATGGTCTTCGTTCTCAAACCTATGGGCAAACCATCTACTTGGACGAGAAAACTGAGTTTTGGACAGAACCAAGGTATTGTATGGTCCTCGGACTCAAACCTATGGGGAAACCAACTACTTGGATGGGAAAACTGAGTTTTGAACCAAGGTATTGTATAGTCCTCGGACTCAAACCTATGGGGAAACCAACTACTTGGATGAGAAAACTGAGTTTTGGACAGAACCAAGGTATTGTATGGTCCTCCGACTCAAACCTATGGGGAAGCCAACTACTTGGATGAGAAAACTGAGTTTTGGACAGAACCAAGGTATTGGATGGTCCTCCGACTCAACCCTATGGGGAAACCAGCTACTTGGATGAGAAAACTGAGTTTTGGACAGAACCAAGGTATTGTATGGTCCTCGGACTCAAACCTATGGGGAAGCCAACTACTTGGATGAGAAAACTGAGTTTGGGACAGAACCAAGGTATTGTATGGTCCTCCGACTCAAACCTATGGGGAAGCCAACTACTTGGATGAGAAAACTGAGTTTTGGACAGAACCAAGGTATTGTACGGTCCTCCGACTCAACCCTATGGGGAAACCAGCTACTTGGATGAGAAAACTGAGTTTTGGACAGAACCAAGGTATTGTATGGTCCTCGGACTCAAACCTATGGGGAAGCCAACTACTTGGATGAGAAAACTCAGTTTTTGACAGAACCAAGGTATTGTATGGTCGTCCGACTCAAACCTATGGGGAAACCAACTACTTGGATGAGAAAACTCAGTTTTGGATAGAACCAAGGTATTGTATGGTCCTCGTTCTCAAACCTATGGGCAAACCATCTACTTGGATGAGAAAACTGAGTTTTAGACAGAACTAAGGTATTGTATGGTCCTCGGACTCAAACCTATGGGGAAACCAACAACTTGGACGAGAAAACTGAGTTTTGGACAGAACCAAGGTATTGTATGGTCCTCGGACTCAAACCTATGGGGAAACCAACTACTTGGATGGGAAAACTGAGTTTTGAACCTAGGTATTGTATAGTCCTCGGACTAAAACCTATGGGGAAACCAACCACTTGGAGGAGAAAACTGAGTTTTGGACAGAACCAAGGTATTGTATGGTCCTCCGACTCAAACCTATGGGGAAACCAACAACTTGGACGAGAAAACTGAGTTTTGGACAGAACCAAGGTATTGTATGGTCCTCCGACTCAAACCTATGGGGAAGCCAACTACTTGGATGAGAAAACTGAGTTTTGGACAGAACCAAGGTATTGTATGGTCCTCGGACTCAAACCTATGGGGAAACCAACTACTTGGATGAGAAAACTCAGTTTTGGATAGAACCAAGGTATTGTATGGTCCTCGTTCTCAAACCTATGGGCAAACCATCTACTTGGATGAGAAAACTGAGTTTTGGACAGAACCAAGGTATTGTATGGTCCTCGTTCTCAAACCTATGGGCAAACCATCTACTTGGATGAGAAAACTGAGTTTTGGACAGAACCAAGGTATTGTATGGTCCTCGGACTCAAACCTATGGGGAAACCAACTACTTGGATGAGAAAACTGAGTTTTAGATAGAACCAAGGTATTGTATGGTCCTCGGACTCAAACCTATGGGCAAACCATCTACTTGGATGAGAAAACTGAGTTTTAGACAGAACTAAGGTATTGTACGGTCCTCGGACTCAAACCTATGGGGAAACCAACAACTTGGACGAGAAAACTGAGTTTTGGACAGAACCAAGGTATTGTACGGTCCTCGGACTCAAACATATGGGGAAACCAACTACTTGGATGAGAAAACTGAGTTTTGGACAGAACCAAGGTACTGTACGGTCCTCGGACTCAACCCTGTGGGGAAACCAGCTACTTGAATGAGAAAACTGAGTTTTGGATAGAACCAAGGTATTGTATGGTCCTGGGACTCAAACCTATGGGGAAACCAACTTCTTGGATGAGAAAACTGAGTTTTGGACAGAACCAAGGTATTGTATGGTCCTCGGACTCAAACCTATGGGGAAACCAACTACTTGGATGAGAAAACTCAGTTTTGGATAGAACCAAGGTATTGTATGGTCTTCGTTCTCAAACCTATGGGCAAACCATCTACTTGGACGAGAAAACTGAGTTTTGGACAGAACCAAGGTATTGTATGGTCCTCGGACTCAAACCTATGGGGAAACCAACTACTTGGATGGGAAAACTGAGTTTTGAACCAAGGTATTGTATAGTCCTCGGACTCAAACCTATGGGGAAACCAACTACTTGGATGAGAAAACTGAGTTTTGGACAGAACCAAGGTATTGTATGGTCCTCCGACTCAAACCTATGGGGAAGCCAACTACTTGGATGAGAAAACTGAGTTTTGGACAGAACCAAGGTATTGGATGGTCCTCCGACTCAACCCTATGGGGAAACCAGCTACTTGGATGAGAAAACTGAGTTTTGGACAGAACCAAGGTATTGTATGGTCCTCGGACTCAAACCTATGGGGAAGCCAACTACTTGGATGAGAAAACTGAGTTTGGGACAGAACCAAGGTATTGTATGGTCCTCCGACTCAAACCTATGGGGAAGCCAACTACTTGGATGAGAAAACTGAGTTTTGGACAGAACCAAGGTATTGTACGGTCCTCCGACTCAACCCTATGGGGAAACCAGCTACTTGGATGAGAAAACTGAGTTTTGGACAGAACCAAGGTATTGTATGGTCCTCGGACTCAAACCTATGGGGAAGCCAACTACTTGGATGAGAAAACTCAGTTTTTGACAGAACCAAGGTATTGTATGGTCGTCCGACTCAAACCTATGGGGAAACCAACTACTTGGATGAGAAAACTCAGTTTTGGATAGAACCAAGGTATTGTATGGTCCTCGTTCTCAAACCTATGGGCAAACCATCTACTTGGATGAGAAAACTGAGTTTTAGACAGAACTAAGGTATTGTATGGTCCTCGGACTCAAACCTATGGGGAAACCAACAACTTGGACGAGAAAACTGAGTTTTGGACAGAACCAAGGTATTGTATGGTCCTCGGACTCAAACCTATGGGGAAACCAACTACTTGGATGGGAAAACTGAGTTTTGAACCTAGGTATTGTATAGTCCTCGGACTAAAACCTATGGGGAAACCAACCACTTGGAGGAGAAAACTGAGTTTTGGACAGAACCAAGGTATTGTATGGTCCTCCGACTCAAACCTATGGGGAAACCAACAACTTGGACGAGAAAACTGAGTTTTGGACAGAACCAAGGTATTGTATGGTCCTCCGACTCAAACCTATGGGGAAGCCAACTACTTGGATGAGAAAACTGAGTTTTGGACAGAACCAAGGTATTGTATGATCCTCGGACTCAAACCTATGGGGAAGCCAACTACTTGGATGAGAAAACTCAGTTTTGGACAGAACCAAGGTATTGTATGGTCCTCGGACTCAAACCTATGCGGAAACCAACTACTTGGATGAGAAAACTGAGTTTTGGACAGAACCAAGGTATTGTATGGTCCTCGTTCTCAAACCTAGGGGCAAACCATCTACTTGGACGAGAAAACTGAGTTTTGGACAGAACCAAGGCATTGTATGGTCCTCGTTCTCAAACCTATGGGGAAACCAACTACTTGGATGAGAAAACTGAGTTTTAGACAGAACCAAGGTATTGTATGGTCCTCGGACTCAAACCTATGGGGAAACCAACAACTTGGACGAGAAAACTGAGTTTTGGACAGAACCAAGGTATTGTACGGTCCTCGGACTCAAACCTATGGGGAAACCAACTACTTGGATGAGAAAACTGAGTTTTGGACAGAACCAAGGTATTGTATGGTCCTCTGACTCAAACCTATGGGGAAGCCAACTACTTGGATGAGAAAACTGAGTTTTGGACAGAACCAAGGTATTGTATGGTCCTCGGACTCAAACCTATGGGGAAACCAACTACTTGGATGAGAAAACTCAGTTTTGGATAGAACCAAGGTATTGTATGGTCCTCGTTCTCAAACCTATGGGCAAACCATTTACTTGGATGAGAAAACTGAGTTTTAGACAGAACTAAGGTATTGTATGGTCCTCTGACTCAAACCAATGGGGAAACCAACAACTTGGACGAGAAAACTGAGTTTTGGACAGAACCGAGGTACTGTACGGTCCTCGGACTCAAACCTATGGGGAACCCAACTACTTGGATGAGAAAACTGAGTTTTGGACAGAACCTAGGTATTGTATGGTCCTCCGACTCAACCCTATGGGGAAACCAGCTACTTGGACGAGAAAACTGAGTTTTGGACAGAACCAAGGTATTGTATGGTCTTCGGACTTAAACCTATGGGGAAGCCAACTACTTGGATGAGAAAACTGAGTTTTGGACAGAACCAAGGTATTGTATGGTCCTCCGACTCAACCCTATGGGGAAACCAGCTACTTGGATGAGAAAACTGAGTTTTGGACAGAACCAAGGTATTGTATGGTCCTCGGACTCAAACCTATGGGGAAGCCAACTACTTGGATGAGAAAACTGAGTTTTGGACAGAACCAAGGTATTGTATGGTCCTCGGACTCAAACCTATGGGGAAACCAACTACTTGGATGAGAAAACTGAGTTTTGGACAGAACCAAGGTATTGTATGGTCCTCCGACTCAACCCTACGGGGAAACCAGCTACTTGGATGAGAAAACTGAGTTTTGGACAGAACCAAGGTATTGTATGGTCCTCCGACTTAAACCTATGGGGAAACCAGCTACTTGGATGAGAAAACTGAGTTTTGGACAGAACCAAGGTATTGTACGGTCCTCGGACTCAAACCTATGGGGAAACCAACTACTTGGATGAGAAAACTGAGTTTTGGACAGAACCAAGGTATTGTATGGTCCTCTGACTCAAACCTATGGGGAAGCCAACTACTTGGATGAGAAAACTGAGTTTTGGACAGAACCAAGGTATTGTATGGTCCTCGGACTCAAACCTATGGGGAAACCAACTACTTGGATGAGAAAACTCAGTTTTGGATAGAACCAAGGTATTGTATGGTCCTCGTTCTCAAACCTATGGGCAAACCATCTACTTGGATGAGAAAACTGAGTTTTAGACAGAACCAAGGTATTGTATGGTCCTCGGACTCAAACCTATGGGGAAACCAACTACTTGGATTAGAAAACTGAGTTTTGGACAGAACCAAGGTATTGTACGTTCCTCGGACTGAAACCTATGGGGAAACAAACTACTTGGATGAGAAAACTGAGTTTTGTACAGAACCAAGGTATTGTGTGGTCCTCGGACTAAAACCTATGGGGAAACCAGCTACTTGGATGAGAAAACTTAGTTTTGGACAGAACCAAGGTATTGTATGGTCCTCGGACTCGAACCTATGGGGAAACCAACTACTTGGATGAGAAAACTGAGTTTTGGACAGAACAAAGGTATTGTATGGTCCTCGCATTAAAACTTATGGGGAAACCAACTACTTGGATGAGAAAACTGAGTTTTGGACAGAACCAAGGTATTCTATGGTCCTCGGACTCAAACCTATGGGGAAACCAACTACTTGAATGAGAAAACTGAGTTTTGGACAGAACCAAGGTACTGTATGGTCCACGTACTCAAACCTATTGGGAAGCCAACTACTTGGATGAGAAAACTGAGTGTTGGACAGAACCAAGGTACTGTATGGTCATCGGACTCAAACCTATGGGGAAGCCAACTACTTGGATGAGAAAACTGAGTTTTGGACTGAATCAAGGTATTGTATGGTCCTCGGACTCAAACCTATGGGGAAACCAACTACTTGGATGAGAAAACTGAGTTTTGGACAGAACCAAGGTATTTTATGTCCGTCGGACTCAAAGCTATGGGGAAACCAACTACTTGGATGAGAAAACTGAGTTTCGGACAGAACCAAGGTATTGTATGGCCCTCGGACTCAAACCTATGGGGAAACCAACTACTTGGAGGTGAAAACTGAGTTTTGGACAGAACCAAGGTATTGTATGGTCCTCGGACTCTAACCTATGGGGAAACCAACTACTTGGATGAGAAAACTGAGTTTTCGACAGAATCAAGGGATTGTACAGTCGTCGGACTCAAACCTATGGGGAAACCAACTACTTGGATGAGAAAACTGAGTTTTGGACAGAACCAAGGTATTGTACTATCCTCAGACTCAAACTTATAGGGAAACCAACTACTTGGATGAGAAAACTGAGTTTTGGACAGAACCAAGGTATTGTATGGTCCTCGGACTCAAACCTATAGGGAAGCCATCTACTTGGATTAGAAATCTGAGTTTCGGACAGAACCAAGGTATTGTATGGCCCTCGGACTCAAACCTATGGGGAAACCAACTACTTGGAGGTGATAACTGAGTTTTGGACAGAACCAAGGTATTGTATGGTCCTCGGACTCTAACCTATGGGGAAACCAACTACTTGGATGAGAAAACTGAGTTTTCGACAGAATCAAGGGATTGTACAGTCCTCGGACTCAAACCTATGGGGAAACCAACTACTTGGATGAGAAAACTGAGTTTTGGACAGAACCAAGGTATTGTACGGTCCTCGGACTCAAACCTCTGGGGAAACTAAGTACTTGGATGAGAAAACTGAGTTTTGGACAGAACCATGGTATTGTATGGTCCTCGCACTCAAACCTATGGGGAAACCAACTACTTGGACGAGAAAACTGAGTTTTGCACAGAACCAAGGTATTGTATGGCCCTCGGACTCAAACCTATGGGGAAACCAACTACTTGGATGAGAAAACTGAGTTTTCGACAGAACCAATGTATTGTACGGTCCTCGGACTCAAACCTATGGGGAAACAAACTACTTGGATGAGCAAACTGAGTTTTGGACAGAACCAAGGTATTGTACGGTCCTCGGACTCAAACCTCTGGGGAAACTAAGTACTTGGATGAGAAAACTGAGTTTTGGACAGAACCAAGGTATTGTATGGTCCTCGTACTCAAACCTATGGGGAAACCAACTACTTGGACGAGAAAACTATGTTTTGGACAGAACCAAGGTATTGTATGGCCCTCGGACTTAAACCTATGGGGAAAGCAACTACTTGGATGAGAAAACTGAGTTTTGGACAGAACCAAGGTATTGTATGGTCCTCGGACTCAAACCTATGGGGAAACCAACTACTTGGATTAGAAAACTGAGTTTTGGACAGAACCAAGGTATTGTACGTTCCTCGGACTGAAACCTATGGGGAAACAAACTACTTGGATGAGAAAACTGAGTTTTGTACAGAACCAAGGTATTGTGTGGTCCTCGGACTAAAACCTATGGGGAAACCAGCTACTTGGATGAGAAAACTGAGTTTTGGACAGAACCAAGGTATTGTATGGTCCTCGGACTCGAACCTATGGGGAAACCAACTACTTGGATGAGAAAACTGAGTTTTGGACAGAACAAAGGTATTGTATGGTCCTCGCACTAAAACCTATGGGGAAACCAACTACTTGGATGAGAAAACTGAGTTTTGGACAGAACCAAGGTATTCTATGGTCCTCGGACTCAAACCTATGGGGAAACCAACTACTTGAATGAGAAAACTGAGTTTTGGACAGAACCAAGGTACTGTATGGTCCACGTACTCAAACCTATGGGGAAGCCAACTACTTGGATGAGAAAACTGAGTGTTGGACAGAACCAAGGTACTGTATGGTCATCGGACTCAAACCTATGGGGAAGCCAACTACTTGGATGAGAAAACTGAGTTTTGGACTGAATCAAGGTATTGTATGGTCCTCGGACTCAAACCTATGGGGAAACCAACTACTTGGATGAGAAAACTGAGTTTTGGACAGAACCAAGGTATTTTATGTCCGTCGGACTCAAACCTATGGGGAAACCAACTACTTGGATGAGAAAACTGAGTTTCGGACAGAACCAAGGTATTGTATGGCCCTCGGACTCAAACCTATGGGGAAACCAACTACTTGGAGGTGATAACTGAGTTTTGGACAGAACCAAGGTATTGTATGGTCCTCGGACTCTAACCTATGGGGAAACCAACTACTTGGATGAGAAAACTGAGTTTTCGACAGAATCAAGGGATTGTACAGTCCTCGGACTCAAACCTATGGGGAAACCAACTACTTGGATGAGAAAACTGAGTTTTGGACAGAACCAAGGTATTGTACTGTCCTCAGACTCAAACTTATAGGGAAACCAACTACTTGGATGAGAAAACTGAGTTTTGGACAGAACCAAGGTATTGTATGGTCCTCGGACTCAAACCTATAGGGAAGCCATCTACTTGGATTAGAAATCTGAGTTTTGGACAGAACCAAGGTACTGTGTGGTCCTCGGACTCAAACCTATGGGGAAACCAACTACTTGGATGAGAAAACTGAGTTTTGGACAGAACCTAGGTATTGTATGGTCCTCGCACTCAAACCTATGGGGAAACCAACTACTTGGACGAGAAAACTGAGTTTTGGACAGAACCAAGGTATTGTACGGTCCTCGGACTTAAACCTACGGGGAAACCAACTACTTGGATAAGAAAACTGAGTTTTCGACAGAACCAATGTATTGTACGGTCCTCGGACTCAAACCTATGGGGAAACCAACTACTCGGATGAGAAAACTGAGTTTTGGATAGAACCAAGGTATTGTATGGTCCTCGGCCTCAAACTTATGGGGAAACCAACTACTT
Organism: Quercus alba; assembly: GCA_036321655.1. Classification (NCBI taxonomy): domain Eukaryota; kingdom Viridiplantae; phylum Streptophyta; class Magnoliopsida; order Fagales; family Fagaceae; genus Quercus; species Quercus alba. The sequence continues at coordinate 108,858 of JAYJMT010000015.1, forward strand.
GGATGAGAAAACTGAATTTTCGACAGAACCAAGGTATTGTATGGTCCTCGGACTCAAACCAATAGGGAAGCCAACTACTTGGATTAGAAATCTGAGTTTTGGACAGAACCAAGGTACTGTGTGGTCCTCGGACTCAAACCTATGGGGAAACCAACTATTTGGATGAGAAAACTGAGTTTTGGACAGAACCAAGGTATTGTATGGTCCTCGCACTCAAACCTATGGGGAAACCAACTACTTGGACAAGGAAACTGAGTTTTGGACAGAACCAAGGTATTGTATGGCCCTCGGACTCAAACCTATGGGGAAACCAACTACTTGGACGAGAAAACTGAGTTTTGGACAGAACCAAGGTATTGCATGGCCCTCGGACTCAAACCTATGGGGAAACCAACTACTTGAATGAGAAAACTGAGTTTTCGATAGAACCAATGTACTGTACGGACCTCGGACTCAAATCTATGGGGAAACCAACTACTTGGATGAGAAAACTGAGTTTTGGACAGAACCAAGGTATTGTACGGTCCTCGGACTCAAACCTATGGGGGAACCAACTACTTGGATGAGAAAACTGAGTTTTGGATAGAACCAAGGTATTGTATGGTCCTCGGACTCAACCTTATGGGGAAACCAACTACTTGGATGAGAAAACTGAGTTTTGGACAGAACCAAGGTATTGTATGGTCCTCGGACTCAAACCTATAGGGAAGCCAACTACTTGGATGAGAAAACTGAGTTCTGGACAGAACCAAGGTATTGTATGGCCCTCGGACTCAAACCTATGGGGAAACCAACTACTTGGATGAGAAAACTGAGTTTTGGACAGAACTAAGGTATTGTATGGTCCTCGGACTCAAACCTATGGGGAAACCAACTACTTGGATGAGAAAACTGAGTTTGGGACAGAACCAAGGTATTGTATGTCCCTCGGACTCAAACCTATGGGGAAACCAACTACTTGGATGAGAAAACTGAGTTTCGGACAGAACCAAGGTATTGTATGGCCCTCGGACTCAAACTTATGAGGAAACCAACTACTTGGATGAGAAAACTGAGTTTTGGATAGAACCAAGGTATTGTATGGTCTTCGGACTCAAACTTATGGGGAAACCAACTACTTGGATGAGAAAACTGAGTTTTGGACAGAACCAAGGTATTGTATGGTCCTCGGACTCAAACCTATAGGGAAGCCAACTACTTGGATTAGAAATCTGAGTTTTGGACAGAACCAAGGTACTGTGTGGTCCTCGGAATCAAACCTATGGGGAAACCAACTACTTGGATGAGAAAACTGAGTTTTGGATAGAACCAAGGTATTGTATGGTCCTCGCACTCAAACCTATGGGGAAACCAACTACTTGGACGAGAAAACTGAGTTTTGGACAGAACCAAGGTATTGTATGGCCCTCGGACTCAAACCTATGGGGAAACCAACTACTTGGATGAGAAAACTGAGTTTTCGACAGAACCAATGTATTGTACGGTCCTCGGACTCAAACCTATGGGGAAACAAACTACTTGGATGAGCAAACTGAGTTTTGGACAGAACCAAGGTATTGTACGGTCCTCGGACTCAAACCTCTGGGGAAACTAAGTACTTGGATGAGAAAACTGAGTTTTGGACAGAACCAAGGTATTGTATGGTCCTCGCACTCAAACCTATGGGGAAACCAACTACTTGGACGAGAAAACTGAGTTTTGGACAGAACCAAGGTATTGTATGGCCCTCGGACTCAAACCTATGGGGAAACCAAATATTTGGATGAGAAAACTGAGTTTTCGACAGAACCAATGTATTGTACGGTCCTCGGACTCAAACCTATGGGGAAACAAACTACTTGGATGAGCAAACTGAGTTTTGAACAGAACCAAGGTATTGTACGGTCCTCGGACTCAAACCTCTGGGGAAACTAAGTACTTGGATGAGAAAACTGAGTTTTGGACAGAACCAAGGTATTGTATGGTCCTCGCACTCAAACCTATGGGGAAACCAACTACTTGGACAAGAAAACTGAGTTTTGGACAGAACCAAGGTATTGTATGGTCCTCGGACTTAAACCTATGGGGAAACCAACTACTTGGATGAGAAAACTGAGTTTTGGACAGAACCAAGGTATTGTATGGTCCTCGGACTCAAACCTATGGGGAGACCAACTACTTGGATTAGAAAACTGAGTTTTGGACAGAACCAAGGTATTGTACGTTCCTCGGACTGAAACCTATGGGGAAACAAATTACATGGATGAGAAAACTGAGTTTTGTACAGAACCAAGGTATTGTGTGGTCCTCGGACTAAAACCTATGGGGAAACCAGCTACTTGGATGAGAAAACTGAGTTTTGGACAGAACCAAGGTATTGTATGGTCCTCGGACTTAAACCTACGGGGAAACCAACTACTTGGATAAGAAAACTGAGTTTTCGACAGAACCAATGTATTGTACGGTCCTCGGACTCAAACCTATGGGGAAACCAACTACTTGGATGAGAAAACTGAGTTTTGGATAGAACCAAGGTATTGTATGGTCCTCGGCCTCAAACTTATGGGGAAACCAACTACTTGGATGAGAAAACTGAATTTTCGACAGAACCAAGGTATTGTATGGTCCTCGGACTCAAACCAATAGGGAAGCCAACTACTTGGATTAGAAATCTGAGTTTTGGACAGAACCAAGGTACTGTGTGGTCCTCGGACTCAAACCTATGGGGAAACCAACTACTTGGATGAGAAAACTGAGTTTTGGACAGAACCAAGGTATTGTATGGTCCTCGCACTCAAACCTATGGGGAAACCAACTACTTGGACAAGGAAACTGAGTTTTGGACAGAACCAAGGTATTGTATGGCCCTCGGACTCAAACCTATGGGGAAACCAACTACTTGGACGAGAAAACTGAGTTTTGGACAGAACCAAGGTATTGCATGGCCCTCGGACTCAAACCTATGGGGAAACCAACTACTTGAATGAGAAAACTGAGTTTTCGATAGAACCAATGTACTGTACGGACCTCGGATTCAAATCTATGGGGAAACCAACTACTTGGATGAGAAAACTGAGTTTTGGACAGAACCAAGGTATTGTACGGTCCTCGGACTCAAACCTATGGGGGAACCAACTACTTGGATGAGAAAACTGAGTTTTGGATAGAACCAAGGTATTGTATGGTCCTCGGACTCAAACTTATGGGGAAACCAACTACTTGGATGAGAAAACTGAGTTTTGGACAGAACCAAGGTATTGTATGGTCCTCGGACTCAAACCTATAGGGAAGCCAACTACTTGGATGAGAAAACTGAGTTCTGGACAGAACCAAGGTATTGTATGGCCCTCGGACTCAAACCTATGGGGAAACCAACTACTTGGATGAGAAAACTGAGTTTTGGACAGAACTAAGGTATTGTACGGTCCTCGGACTCAAACCTATGGGGAAACCAACTACTTGGATGAGAAAACTGAGTTTGGGACAGAACCAAGGTATTGTATGTCCCTCGGACTCAAACCTATGGGGAAACCAACTACTTGGATGAGAAAACTGAGTTTCGGACAGAACCAAGGTATTGTATGGCCCTCGGACTCAAACTTATGAGGAAACCAACTACTTGGATGAGAAAACTGAGTTTTGGATAGAACCAAGGTATTGTATGGTCTTCGGACTCAAACTTATGGGGAAACCAACTACTTGGATGAGAAAACTGAGTTTTGGACAGAACCAAGGTATTGTATGGTCCTCGGACTCAAACCTATAGGGAAGCCAACTACTTGGATTAGAAATCTGAGTTTTGGACAGAACCAAGGTACTGTGTGGTCCTCGGAATCAAACCTATGGGGAAACCAACTACTTGGATGAGAAAACTGAGTTTTGGATAGAACCAAGGTATTGTATGGTCCTCGCACTCAAACCTATGGGGAAACCAACTACTTGGACGAGAAAACTGAGTTTTGGACAGAACCAAGGTATTGTATGGCCCTCGGACTCAAACCTATGGGGAAACCAACTACTTGGATGAGAAAACTGAGTTTTCGACAGAACCAATGTATTGTACGGTCCTCGGACTCAAACCTATGGGGAAACAAACTACTTGGATGAGCAAACTGAGTTTTGGACAGAACCAAGGTATTGTACGGTCCTCGGACTCAAACCTCTGGGGAAACTAAGTACTTGGATGAGAAAACTGAGTTTTGGACAGAACCAAGGTATTGTATGGTCCTCGCACTCAAACCTATGGGGAAACCAACTACTTGGACGAGAAAACTGAGTTTTGGACAGAACCAAGGTATTGTATGGCCCTCGGACTCAAACCTATGGGGAAACCAAATATTTGGATGAGAAAACTGAGTTTTCGACAGAACCAATGTATTGTACGGTCCTCGGACTCAAACCTATGGGGAAACAAACTACTTGGATGAGCAAACTGAGTTTTGGACAGAACCAAGGTATTGTACGGTCCTCGGACTCAAACCTCTGGGGAAACTAAGTACTTGGATGAGAAAACTGAGTTTTGGACAGAACCAAGGTATTGTATGGTCCTCGCACTCAAACCTATGGGGAAACCAACTACATGGACGAGAAAACTGAGTTTTGGACAGAACCAAGGTATTGTATGGTCCTCGGATTTAAACCTATGGGGACCAACTACTTGGATGAGAAAACTGAGTTTTGGACAGAACCAAGGTATTGTATGGTCCTCGGACTCAAACCTATGGGGAGACCAACTACTTGGATTAGAAAACTGAGTTTTGGACAGAACCAAGGTATTGTACATTCCTCGGACTGAAACCTATGTGGAAACAAATTACTTGGATGAGAAAACTGAGTTTTGTACAGAACCAAGGTATTGTGTGGTCCTCGGACTAAAACCTATGGGGAAACCAGCTACTTGGATGAGAAAACTGAGTTTTGGACAGAACCAAGGTATTGTATGGTCCTCGGACTTGAACCTATGGGGAAACCAACTACTTGGATGAGAAAACTGAGTTTTGGACAGAACAAGGGTATTGTATGGTCCTCGCACTAAAACCTATGGGGAAACCAACTACTTGGATGAGAAAACTGAGTTTTGGACAGAACCAAGGTATTCTATGGTCCTCGGACTCAAACCTATGGGGAAACCAACTACTTGAATGAGAAAACTGAGTTTTGGACAGAACCAAGGTACTGTATGGTCCACGTACTCAAACCTATGGGGAAGCCAACTACTTGGATGAGAAAACTGAGTGTTGGACAGAACCAAGGTACTGTATGGTCATCGGACTCAAACCTATGGGGAAGCCAACTACTTGGATGAGAAAACTGAGTTTTGGACTGAATCAAGGTATTGTATGGTCCTCGGACTCAAACCTATGGGGAAACCAACTACTTGGATGAGAAAACTGAGTTTTGGACAGAACCAAGGTATTTTATGTCCGTCGGACTCAAAGCTATGGGGAAACCAACTACTTGGATGAGAAAACTGAGTTTCGGACAGAACCAAGGTATTGTATGGCCCTCGGACTCAAACCTATGGGGAAACCAACTACTTGGAGGTGAAAACTGAGTTTTGGACAGAACCAAGGTATTGTATGGTCCTCGGACTCTAACCTATGGGGAAACCAACTACTTGGATGAGAAAACTGAGTTTTCGACAGAATCAAGGGATTGTACAGTCCTCGGACTCAAACCTATGGGGAAACCAACTACTTGGATGAGAAAACTGAGTTTTCGACAGATCCAAGGTATTGTACTGTCCTCAGACTCAAACTTATTGGGCAACCAACTACTTGGATGAGAAAACTGAGTTTTGGATAGAACCAAGGTATTGTATGGTCCTCGAACTCAAACTTATGGGGAAACCAATTACTTGGATGAGAAAACTGAGTTTTGGACAGAACCAAGGTATTGTATGGTCCTCGAACTCAAACCTATAGGGAAGCCAACTACTTGGATTAGAAATCTGAGTTTTGGACAGAACCAAGGTACTGTGTGGTCCTCGAACTCAAACCTCTGGGGAAACTAACTACTTGGATGAGAAAACAGAGTTTTGGACAGAACCAAGGTATTGTATGGCCCTCGGACTCAAGCCTATAGGGAAGCCAACTACATGGATTCGAAATCTGAGTTTTGGACAGAACCTAGGTACCGTGTGGTCCTCGAACTCAAACCTCTGGGGAAACTAACTACTTGGATGGGAAAACTGAGTTTTGGACAGAACCAAGGTATTGTATGGTCCTCGCACTCAAACCTATGGGGAAACCAACTACTTGGATGAGAAAACTGAGTTCTGGACAGAACCAAGGTATTGTATGGCCCTCGGACTCAAACCTATGGGGAAACCAACTACTTGGATGAGAAAACTGAGTTTTGGACAGAACCAAGGTATTGTAGGTTCCTCGGACTGAAATCTATGGGGAAACCAACTACTTGGATGAGAAAACTGAGTTCTGGACAGAACCAAGGTATTGTATAGCCCTCGGACTCAAACCTATGGGGAAACCAACTACTTGGATGAGAAAACTGAGTTTTGGACAGAACCAAGGTATTGTATGTTCCTTGGGCTGAAACCTATGGGGAAACCAACTACTTGGATGAGAAAACTTAGTTTTGTACAGAACCAAGGTATTGTATGGTCCTCGGACTCAAACCTATGGGGAAACCAGCTACTTGGATGAGAAAACTGAGTTTTGGACATAACCAAGGTAATGTATGGTCCTCGGACTCAAACCTATGGGGAAACCAACTACTTGGATGAGAAAACTGAGTTTTGGACAGAATCAAGGTATTGTACGTTCCTCGGACTGAAACCTATGGGGAAACAAACTACTTGGATGAGAAAACTAAGTTTTGTACAGAACCAAGGTATTGTGTGGTCCTCGGACTAAAACCTATGGGGAAACCAGCTACTTGGATGAGAAAACTGAGTTTTGGACAGAACCAAGGTATTGTATGGTCCTCGCACTAAAACCTATGGGGAAACCATCTACTTGGATGAGAAAACTGAGTTTTGGACAGAACCAAGGTATTGTATGGTCCTCGGACTCAAACCTATAGGGAAGCCAACTACTTGGATGAGAAAACTGAGTTCTGGACAGAACCAAGGTATTGTATGGCCCTCGGACTCAAACCTATGGGGAAACCAACTACTTGGATGAGAAAACTGAGTTTGGGACAGAACCAAGGTATTGTATGTCCCTCGGACTCAAACCTATGGGGAAACCAACTACTTGGATGAGAAAACTGAGTTTCGGACAGAACCAAGGTATTGTATGGCCCTCGGACTCAAACTTATGAGGAAACCAACTACTTGGATGAGAAAACTAAGTTTTGGATAGAACCAAGGTATTGTATGGTCTTCGGACTCAAACTTATGGGGAAACCAACTACTTGGATGAGAAAACTGAGTTTTGGACAGAACCAAGGTATTGTATGGTCCTCGGACTCAAACCTATAGGGAAGCCAACTACTTGGATTAGAAATCTGAGTTTTGGACAGAACCAAGGTACTGTGTGGTCCTCGGAATCAAACCTATGGGGAAACCAACTACTTGGATGAGAAAACTGAGTTTTGGATAGAACCAAGGTATTGTATGGTCCTCGCACTCAAACCTATGGGGAAACCAACTACTTGGACGAGAAAACTGAGTTTTGGACAGAACCAAGGTATTGTATGGCCCTCGGACTCAAACCTATGGGGAAACCAACTACTTGGATGAGAAAACTGAGTTTTCGACAGAACCAATGTATTGTACGGTCCTCGGACTCAAACCTATGGGGAAACCAATTACTTGGATGAGAAAACTGAGTTTTGGACAGAACCAAGGTATTGTATGGTCCTCGAACTCAAACCTATAGGGAAGCCAACTACTTGGATTAGAAATCTGAGTTTTGGACAGAACCAAGGTACTGTGTGGTCCTCGAACTCAAACCTCTGGGGAAACTAACTACTTGGATGAGAAAACAGAGTTTTGGACAGAACCAAGGTATTGTATGGCCCTCGGACTCAAGCCTATAGGGAAGCCAACTACTTGGATTCGAAATCTGAGTTTTGGACAGAACCTAGGTACTGTGTGGTCCTCGAACTCTAACCTCTGGGGAAACTAACTACTTGGATGGGAAAACTGAGTTTTGGACAGAACCAAGGTATTGTATGGTCCTCGCACTCAAACCTATGGGGAAACCAACTACTTGGATGAGAAAACTGAGTTCTGGACATAACCAAGGTATTGTATGGCCCTCGGACTCAAACCTATAGGGAAACCAACTACTTGGATGAGAAAACTGAGTTTTGGACAGAACCAAGGTATTGTAGGTTCCTCGGACTGAAATCTATGGGGAAACCAACTACTTGGATGAGAAAACTGAGTTCTGGACAGAACCAAGGTATTGTATAGCCCTCGGACTCAAACCTATGGGGAAACCAACTACTTGGATGAGAAAACTGAGTTTTGGACAGAACCAAGGTATTGTATGATCCTTGGACTGAAACCTATGGGGAAACCAACTACTTGGATGAGAAAACTTAGTTTTGTACAGAACCAAGGTATTGTATGGTCCTCGGACTCAAACCTATGGGGAAACCAGCTACTTGGATGAGAAAACTGAGTTTTGGACATAACCAAGGTAATGTATGGTCCTCGGACTCAAACCTATGGGGAAACCAACTACTTGGATGAGAAAACTGAGTTTTGGACAGAATCAAGGTATTGTACGTTCCTCGGACTGAAACCTATGGGGAAACAAACTACTTGGATGAGAAAACTGAGTTTTGTACAGAACCAAGGTATTGTGTGGTCCTCGGACTAAAACCTATGGGGAAACCAGCTACTTGGATGAGAAAACTGAGTTTTGGACAGAACCAAGGTATTGTATGGTCCTCGCACTAAAACCTATGGGGAAACCATCTACTTGGATGAGAAAACTGAGTTTTGGACAGAACCAAGGTATTGTATGGTCCTCGGACTCAAACCTATAGGGAAGCCAACTACTTGGATGAGAAAACTGAGTTCTGGACAGAACCAAGGTATTGTATGGCCCTCGGACTCAAACCTATGGGGAAACCAACTACTTGGATGAGAAAACTGAGTTTTGGACAGAACTAAGGTATTGTATGGTCCTCGGACTCAAACCTATGGGGAAACCAACTACTTGGATGAGAAAACTGAGTTTGGGACAGAACCAAGGCATTGTATGTCCCTCGGACTCAAACCTATGGGGAAACCAACTACTTGGATGAGAAAACTGAGTTTCGGACAGAACCAAGGTATTGTATGGCCCTCGGACTCAAACTTATGAGGAAACCAACTACTTGGATGAGAAAACTGAGTTTTGGATAGAACCAAGGTATTGTATGGTCTTCGGACTCAAACTTATGGGGAAACCAACTACTTGGACGAGAAAACTGAGTTTTGGACAGAACCAAGGTATTGTATGGTCCTCGGACTCAAACCTATAGGGAAGCCAACTACTTGGATTAGAAATCTGAGTTTTGGACAGAACCAAGGTACTGTGTGGTCCTCGGAATCAAACCTATGGGGAAACCAACTACTTGGATGAGAAAACTGAGTTTTGGATAGAACCAAGGTATTGTATGGTCCTCGCACCCAAACCTATGGGGAAACCAACTACTTGGACGAGAAAACTGAGTTTTGGACAGAACCAAGGTATTGTATGGCCCTCGGACTCAAACCTATGGGGAAACCAACTACTTGGATGAGAAAACTGAGTTTTCGACAGAACCAATGTATTGTACGGTCCTCGGACTCAAACCTATGGGGAAACAAACTACTTGGATGAGCAAACTGAGTTTTGGACAGAACCAAGGTATTGTACGGTCCTCGGACTCAAACCTCTGGGGAAACTAAGTACTTGGATGAGAAAACTGAGTTTTGGACAGAACCAAGGTATTGTATGGTCCTCGCACTCAAACCTATGGGGAAACCAACTACTTGGACGAGAAAACTGAGTTTTGGACAGAACCAAGGTATTGTATGGCCCTCGGACTCAAACCTATGGGGAAACCAAATATTTGGATGAGAAAACTGAGTTTTCGACAGAACCAATGTATTGTACGGTCCTCGGACTCAAACCTATGGGGAAACAAACTACTTGGATGAGCAAACTGAGTTTTGGACAGAACCAAGGTATTGTATGGCCCTCGGACTCAAGCCTATAGGGAAGCCAACTACTTGGATTCGAAATCTGAGTTTTGGACAGAACCTAGGTACTGTGTGGTCCTCGAACTCAAACCTCTGGGGAAACTAACTACTTGGATGGGAAAACTGAGTTTTGGACAGAACCAAGGTATTGTATGGTCCTCGCACTCAAACCTATGGGGAAACCAACTACTTGGATGAGAAAACTGAGTTCTGGACAGAACCAAGGTATTGTATGGCCCTCGGACTCAAACCTATGGGGAAACCAACTACTTGGATGAGAAAACTGAGTTTTGGACAGAACCAAGGTATTGTAGGTTCCTCGGACTGAAATCTATGGGGAAACCAACTACTTGGATGAGAAAACTGAGTTCTGGACAGAACCAAGGTATTGTATAGCCCTCGGACTCAAACCTATGGGGAAACCAACTACTTGGATGAGAAAACTGAGTTTTGGACAGAACCAAGGTATTGTATGTTCCTTCGACTGAAACCTATGGGGAAACCAACTACTTGGATGAGAAAACTTAGTTTTGTACAGAACCAAGGTATTGTATGGTCCTCGGACTCAAACCTATGGGGAAACCAGCTACTTGGATGAGAAAACTGAGTTTTGGACATAACCAAGGTAATGTATGGTCCTCGGACTCAAACCTATGGGGAAACCAACTACTTGGATGAGAAAACTGAGTTTTGGACAGAATCAAGGTATTGTACGTTCCTCGGACTGAAACCTATGGGGAAACAAACAACTTGGATGAGAAAACTGAGTTTTGTACAGAACCAAGGTATTGTGTGGTCCTCGGACTAAAACCTATGGGGAAACCAGCTACTTGGATGAGAAAACTGAGTTTTGGACAGAACCAAGGTATTGTATGGTCCTCGCACTAAAACCTATGGGGAAACCATCTACTTGGATGAGAAAACTGAGTTTTGGACAGAACCAAGGTATTGTATGGTCCTCGGACTCAAACCTATAGGGAAGCCAACTACTTGGATGAGAAAACTGAGTTCTGGACAGAACCAAGGTATTGTATGGCCCTCGGACTCAAACCTATGGGGAAACCAACTACTTGGATGAGAAAACTGAGTTTTGGACAGAACTAAGGTATTGTATGGTCCTCGGACTCAAACCTATGGGGAAACCAACTACTTGGATGAGAAAACTGAGTTTGGGACAGAACCAAGGTATTGTATGTCCCTCGGACTCAAACCTATGGGGAAACCAACTACTTGGATGAGAAAACTGAGTTTCGGACAGAACCAAGGTATTGTATGGCCCTCGGACTCAAACTTATGAGGAAACCAACTACTTGGATGAGAAAACTGAGTTTTGGATAGAACTAAGGTATTGTATGGTCTTCGGACTCAAACTTATGGGGAAACCAACTACTTGGATGAGAAAACTGAGTTTTGGACAGAACCAAGGTATTGTATGGTCCTCGGACTCAAACCTATAGGGAAGCCAACTACTTGGATTAGAAATCTGAGTTTTGGACAGAACCAAGGTACTGTGTGGTCCTCGGAATCAAACCTATGGGGAAACCAACTACTTGGATGAGAAAACTGAGTTTTGGATAGAACCAAGGTATTGTATGGTCCTCGCACTCAAACCTATGGGGAAACAAACTACTTGGATGAGCAAACAGAGTTTTGGACAGAACCAAGGTATTGTACGGTCCTCGGACTCAAACCTCTGGGGAAACTAAGTACTTGGAGGAGAAAACTGAGTTTTGGACAGAACCAAGGTATTGTATGGTCCTCGCACTCAAACCTATGGGGAAACCAACTACTTGGACGAGAAAACTGAGTTTTGGACAGAACCAAGGTATTGTATGGCCCTCGGACTCAAACCTATGGGGAAACCAAATATTTGGATGAGAAAACTGAGTTTTCGACAGAACCAATGTATTGTACGGTCCTCGGACTCAAACCTATAGGGAAACAAACTACTTGGATGAGCAAACTGAGTTTTGGACAGAACCAAGGTATTGTACGGTCCTCGGACTCAAACCTCTGGGGAAACTAAGTACTTGGATGAGAAAACTGAGTTTTGGACAGAACCAAGGTATTGTATGGTCCTCGCACTCAAACCTATGGGGAAACCAACTACTTGGACGAGAAAACTGAGTTTTGGACAGAACCAAGGTATTGTATGGTCCTCGGACTTAAACCTATGGGGAAACCAACTACTTGGATGAGAAAACTGAGTTTTGGACAGAACCAAGGTATTGTATGGTCCTCGGACTTAAACCTATGGGGAAACCAACTACTTGGATGAGAAAACTGAGTTTTGGACAGAACCAAGATATTGTATGGTCCTCGGACTTAAACCTATGGGGAAACCAACTACTTGGATGAGAAAACTGAGTTTTGGACAGAACCAAGGTATTGTATGGTCCTCGGACTCAAACCTATGGGGAGACCAACTACTTGGATTAGAAAACTGAGTTTTGGACAGAACCAAGGTATTGTATGGTCCTCGCACTCAAACCTATGGGGAAACCAACTACTTGGACGAGAAAACTGAGTTTTGGACAGAACCAAGGTATTGTATGGCCCTCGGACTCAAACCTATGGGGAAACCAAATATTTGGATGAGAAAACTGAGTTTTCGACAGAACCAATGTATTGTACGGTCCTCGGACTCAAACCTATAGGGAAACAAACTACTTGGATGAGCAAACTGAGTTTTGGACAGAACCAAGGTATTGTACGGTCCTCGGACTCAAACCTCTGGGGAAACTAAGTACTTGGATGAGAAAACTGAGTTTTGGACAGAACCAAGGTATTGTATGGTCCTCGCACTCAAACCTATGGGGAAACCAACTACTTGGACGAGAAAACTGAGTTTTGGACAGAACCAAGGTATTGTATGGTCCTCGGACTTAAACCTATGGGGAAACCAACTACTTGGATGAGAAAACTGAGTTTTGGACAGAACCAAGGTATTGTATGGTCCTCGGACTTAAACCTATGGGGAAACCAACTACTTGGATGAGAAAACTGAGTTTTGGACAGAACCAAGGTATTGTATGGTCCTCGGACTCAAACCTATGGGGAGACCAACTACTTGGATTAGAAAACTGAGTTTTGGACAGAACCAAGGTATTGTACGTTCCTCGGACTGAAACCTATGGGGAAACAAATTACTTGGATGAGAAAACTGAGTTTTGTACAGAACCAAGGTATTGTGTGGTCCTCGGACTAAAACCTATGGGGAAACCAGCTACTTGGATGAGAAAACTGAGTTTTGGACAGAACCAAGGTATTGTATGGTCCTCGGACTTGAACCTATGGGGAAACCAACTACTTGGATGAGAAAACTGAGTTTTGGACAGAACAAAGGTATTGTATGGTCCTCGCACTAAAACCTATGGGGAAACCAACTACTTGGATGAGAAAACTGAGTTTTGGACAGAACCAAGGTATTCTATGGTCCTCGGACTCAAACCTATGGGGAAACCAACTACTTGAATGAGAAAACTGAGTTTTGGACAGAACCAAGGTACTGTATGGTCCACGTACTCAAACCTATGGGGAAACCAACTACTTGGATGAGAAAACTGAGTTTTGGACTGAATTAAGGTATTGTATGGTCCTCGGACTCAAACCTATGGGGAAACCAACTACTTGGATGAGAAAACTGAGTTTTGGACAGAACCAAGGTATTTTATGTCCGTCGGACTCAAAGCTATGGGGAAACCAACTACTTGGATGAGAAAACTGAGTTTCGGACAGAACCAAGGTATTGTATGGCCCTCGGACTCAAACCTATGGGGAAACCAACTACTTGGAGGTGAAAACCGAGTTTTGGACAGAACCAAGGTATTGTATGGTCCTCGGACTCTAACCTATGGGGAAACCAACTACTTGGATGAGAAAACTGAGTTTTCGACAGAATCAAGGGATTGTACAGTCCTCGGACTCAAACCTATGGGGAAACCAACTACTTGGATGAGAAAACTGAGTTTTGGACAGAACCAAGGTACTGTACTGTCCTCAGACTCAAACTTATAGGGCAACCAACTACTTGGATGAGAAAACTGAGTTTTGGATAGAACCAAGGTATTGTATGGTCCTCGAACTCAAACTTATGGGGAAACCAATTACTTGGATGAGAAAACTGAGTGTTGGACAGAACCAAGGTACTGTATGGTCATCGGACTCAAACCTATGGGGAAGCCAACTACTTGGATGAGAAAACTGAGTTTTGGACTGAATCAAGGTATTGTATGGTCCTCGGACTCAAACCTATGGGGAAACCAACTACTTGGATGAGAAAACTGAGTTTTGGACAGAACCAAGGTATTTTATGTCCGTCGGACTCAAAGCTATGGGGAAACCAACTACTTGGATGAGAAAACTGAGTTTCGGACAGAACCAAGGTATTGTATGGCCCTCGGACTCAAACCTATGGGGAAACCAACTACTTGGAGGTGAAAACTGAGTTTTGGACAGAACCAAGGTATTGTATGGTCCTCGGACTCTAACCTATGGGGAAACCAACTACTTGGATGAGAAAACTGAGTTTTCGACAGAATCAAGGGATTGTACAGTCCTCGGACTCAAACCTATGGGGAAACCAACTACTTGGATGAGAAAACTGAGTTTTGGACAGAACTAAGGTACTGTACTGTCCTCAGACTCAAACTTATAGGGCAACCAACTACTTGGATGAGAAAACTGAGTTTTGGATAGAACCAAGGTATTGTATGGTCCTCGAACTCAAACTTATGGGGAAACCAATTGCTTGGATGAGAAAACTGAGTTTTGGACAGAACCAAGGTATTGTATGGTCCTCGAACTCAAACCTATAGGGAAGCCAACTACTTGGATTAGAAATCTGAGTTTTGGACAGAACCAAGGTACTGTGTGGTCCTCGAACTCAAACCTCTGGGGAAACTAACTACTTGGATGAGAAAACAGAGTTTTGGACAGAACCAAGGTATTGTATGGCCCTCGGACTCAAGCCTATAGGGAAGCCAACTACTTGGATTCGAAATCTGAGTTTTGGACAGAACCTAGGTACTGTGTGGTCCTCGAACTCAAACCTCTGGGGAAACTAACTACTTGGATGGGAAAACTGAGTTTTGGACAGAACCAAGGTATTGTATGGTCCTCGCACTCAAACCTATGGGGAAACCAACTACTTGGATGAGAAAACTGAGTTCTGGACAGAACCAAGGTATTGTATGGCCCTCGGACTCAAACCTATGGGGAAACCAACTACTTGGATGAGAAAACTGAGTTTTGGACAGAACCAAGGTATTGTAGGTTCCTCAGACTGAAATCTATGGGGAAACCAACTACTTGGATGAGAAAACTGAGTTCTGGACAGAACCAAGGTATTGTATAGCCCTCGGACTCAAACCTATGGGGAAACCAACTACTTGGATGAGAAAACTGAGTTTTGGACAGAACCAAGGTATTGTATGTTCCTTGGACTGAAACCTATGGGGAAACCAACTACTTGGATGAGAAAACTTAGTTTTGTACAGAACCAAGGTATTGTATGGTCCTCGGACTCAAACCTATGGGGAAACCAGCTACTTGGATGAGAAAACTGAGTTTTGGACATAACCAAGGTAATGTATGGTCCTCGGACTCAAACCTATGGGGAAATCAACTACTTGGATGAGAAAACTGAGTTTTGGACAGAATCAAGGTATTGTACGTTCCTCGGACTGAAACCTATGGGGAAACAAACTACTTGGATGAGAAAACTGAGTTTTGTACAGAACCAAGGTATTGTGTGGTCCTCGGACTAAAACCTATGGGGAAACCAGCTACTTGGATGAGAAAACTGAGTTTTGGACAGAACCAAGGTATTGTATGGTCCTCGCACTAAAACCTATGGGGAAACCATCTACTTGGATGAGAAAACTGAGTTTTGGACAGAACCAGGGTATTCTATGGTCCTCGGACTCAAACCTACGGGGAAACCAACTACTTGGATGAGAAAACAGAGTTTTGGACAGAACCAAGGTATTGTATGGTCCTCGGACTCAAGCTTATAGGGAAGCCAACTACTTGGATTAGAAATCTGAGTTTAGGACAGAACCTAGGTACTGTGTGGTCCTCGAACTCAAACCTCTAGGGAAACTAACTACTTGGATGGGAAAACTGAGTTTTGGACAGAACCAAGGTATTGTATGGTCCTCGCACTCAAACCTATGGGGAAACCAACTACTTGGATGAGAAAACTGAGTTCTGGACAGAACCAAGGTATTGTATGGCCCTCGGACTCAAACCTATGGGGAAACCAACTACTTGGATGAGAAAACTGAGTTTTGGACAGAACAAAGGTATTGTAGGTTCCTCGGACTGAAATCTATGGGGAAACCAACTACTTGGATGAGAAAACTGAGTTCTGGACAGAACCAAGGTATTGTATGGCCCTCGGACTAAAACCTATGGGGAAACCAACTACTTGGATGAGAAAACTGAGTTTTGGAAAGAACCAAGGTATTGTACTATCCTCAGACTCAAACTTATGGGGAAACCAATTACTTGGATGAGAAATTGAGTTTTGGACAGAACCAAGGTATTGTATGGTCCTCGAACTCAAACCTATAGGGAAGCCAACTACTTGGATTAGAAATCTGAGTTTTGGACAGAACCAAGGTACTGTGTGGTCCTCGAACTCAAACCTCTGGGGAAACTAACTACTTGGATGAGAAAACAGAGTTTTGGACAGAACCAAGGTATTGTATGGTCATCGGACTCAAGCCTATAGGGAAGCCAACTACTTGGATTAGAAATCTGAGTTTTGGACAGAACCTAGGTACTGTGTGGTCCTCGAACTCAAACCTCTGGGAAACTAACTACTTGGATGGGAAAACTGAGTTTTGGACAGAACCAAGGTATTGTATGGTCCTCGCACTCAAACCTATGGGGAAACCAACTACTTGGATGAGAAAACTGAGTTCTGGACAGAACCAAGGTATTGTACGGCCCGCGGACTCAAACCTATGGGGAAACCAACTACTTGGATGAGAAAACTGAGTTTTGGACAGAACCAAGGTATTGTAGGTTCCTCGGACTGAAATCTATGGGGAAACCAACTACTTGGATGAGAAAACTGAGTTCTGGACAGAACCAAGGTATTGTATAGCCCTCGGAATCAAACCTATGGGGAAACCAACTACTTGGATGAGAAAACTGAGTTTTGGACAGAACTAAGGTATTGTATGGTCCTCGGACTCAAACCTATGGGGAAACCAACTACTTGGATGAGAAAACTGAGTTTGGGACAGAACCAAGGTATTGTATGTCCCTCGGACTCAAACCTATGGGGAAACCAACTACTTGGATGAGAAAACTGAGTTTCGGACAGAACCAAGGTATTGTATGGCCCTCGGACTCAAACTTATGAGGAAACCAACTACTTGGATGAGAAAACTGAGTTTTGGATAGAACCAAGGTATTGTATGGTCTTCGGACTCAAACTTATGGGGAAACCAACTACTTGGATGAGAAAACTGAGTTTTGGACAGAACCAAGGTATTGTATGGTCCTCGGACTCAAACCTATAGGGAAGCCAACTACTTGGATTAGAAATCTGAGTTTTGGACAGAACCAAGGTACTGTGTGGTCCTCGGAATCAAACCTATGGGGAAACCAACTACTTGGATGAGAAAACTGAGTTTTGGATAGAACCAAGGTATTGTATGGTCCTCGCACTCAAACCTATGGGGAAACCAACTACTTGGACGAGAAAACTGAGTTTTGGACAGAACCAAGGTATTGTAAGGCCCTCGGACTCAAACCTATGGGGAAACCAACTACTTGGATGAGAAAACTGAGTTTTCGACAGAACCAATGTATTGTACGGTCCTCGGACTCAAACCTATGGGGAAACAAACTACTTGGATGAGCAAACTGAGTTTTGGACAGAACCAAGGTATTGTACGGTCCTCGGACTCAAACCTCTGGGGAAACTAAGTACTTGGATGAGAAAACTGAGTTTTGGACAGAACCAAGGTATTGTATGGTCCTCGCACTCAAACCTATGGGGAAACCAACTACTTGGACGAGAAAACTGAGTTTTGGACAGAACCAAGGTATTGTATGGCCCTCGGACTCAAACCTATGGGGAAACCAAATATTTGGATGAGAAAACTGAGTTTTCGACAGAACCAATGTATTGTACGGTCCTCGGACTCAAACCTATGGGGAAACAAACTACTTGGATGAGCAAACTGAGTTTTGGACAGAACCAAGGTATTGTACGGTCCTCGGACTCAAACCTCTGGGGAAACTAAGTACTTGGATGAGAAAACTGAGTTTTGGACAGAACCAAGGTATTGTATGGTCCTCGCACTCAAACCTATGGGGAAACCAACTACTTGGACGAGAAAACTGAGTTTTGGACAGAACCAAGGTATTGTATGGTCCTCGGACTTAAACCTATGGGGAAACCAACTACTTGGATGAGAAAACTGAGTTTTGGACAGAACCAAGGTATTGTATGGTCCTCGGACTCAAACCTATGGGGAGACCAACTACTTGGATTAGAAAACTGAGTTTTGGACAGAACCAAGGTATTATACGTTCCTCGGACTGAAACCTATGGGGAAACAAATTACTTGGATGAGAAAACTGAGTTTTGGACAGAACTAAGGTATTGTATGGTCCTCGGACTCAAACCTATGGGGAAACCAACTACTTGGATGAGAAAACTGAGTTTGGGACAGAACCAAGGTATTGTATGTCCCTCGGACTCAAACCTATGGGGAAACCAACTACTTGGATGAGAAAACTGAGTTTCGGACAGAACCAAGGTATTGTATGGCCCTCGGACTCAAACTTATGAGGAAACCAACTACTTGGATGAGAAAACTGAGTTTTGGATAGAACCAAGGTATTGTATGGTCTTCGGACTCAAACTTATGGGGAAACCAACTACTTGGATGAGAAAACTGAGTTTTGGACAGAACCAAGGTATTGTATGGTCCTCGGACTCAAACCTATAGGGAAGCCAACTACTTGGATTAGAAATCTGAGTTTTGGACAGAACCAAGGTACTGTGTGGTCCTCGGAATCAAACCTATGGGGAAACCAACTACTTGGATGAGAAAACTGAGTTTTGGATAGAACCAAGGTATTGTATGGTCCTCGCACTCAAACCTATGGGGAAACCAACTACTTGGACGAGAAAACTGAGTTTTGGACAGAACCAAGGTATTGTATGGCCCTCGGACTCAAACCTATGGGGAAACCAACTACTTGGATGAGAAAACTGAGTTTTCGACAGAACCAATGTATTGTACGGTCCTCGGACTCAAACCTATGGGGAAACAAACTACTTGGATGAGCAAACTGAGTTTTGGACAGAACCAAGGTATTTTACGGTCCTCGGACTCAAACCTCTGGGGAAACTAAGTACTTGGATGAGAAAACTGAGTTTTGGACAGAACCAAGGTATTGTATGGTCCTCGCACTCAAACCTATGGGGAAACCAACTACTTGGACGAGAAAACTGAGTTTTGGACAGAACCAAGGTATTGTATGGCCCTCGGACTCAAACCTATGGGGAAACCAAATATTTGGATGAGAAAACTGAGTTTTCGACAGAACCAATGTATTGTACGGTCCTCGGACTCAAACCTATGGGGAAACAAACTACTTGGATGAGCAAACTGAGTTTTGGACAGAACCAAGGTATTGTACGGTCCTCGGACTCAAACCTCTGGGGAAACTAAGTACTTGGATGAGAAAACTGAGTTTTGGACAGAACCAAGGTATTGTATGGTCCTCGCACTCAAACCTATGGGGAAACCAACTACTTGGACGAGAAAACTGAGTTTTGGACAGAACCAAGGTATTGTATGGTCCTCGGACTGAAACCTATGGGGAAACCAACTACTTGGATGAGAAAACTGAGTTTTGGACAGAACCAAGGTATTGTATGGTCCTCGGACTCAAACCTATGGGGAGACCAACTACTTGGATTAGAAAACTGAGTTTTGGACAGAACCAAGGTATTGTACGTTCCTCGGACTGAAACCTATGGGGAAACAAATTACTTGGATGAGAAAACTGAGTTTTGTACAGAACCAAGGTATTGTGTGGTCTTCGGACTAAAACCTATGGGGAAACCAGCTACTTGGATGAGAAAACTGAGTTTTGGACAGACCCAAGGTATTGTATGGTCCTCGGACTTGAACCTATGGGGAAACCAACTACTTGGATGAGAAAACTGAGTTTTGGACAGAACAAAGGTATTGTATGGTCCTCGCACTAAAACCTATGGGGAAACCAACTGCTTGGATGAGAAAACTGAGTTTTGGACAGAACCAAGGTATTCTATGGTCCTCGGACTCAAACCTATGGGGAAACCAACAACTTGAATGAGAAAACTGAGTTTTGGACAGAACCAAGGTACTGTATGGTCCACGTACTCAAACCTATGGGGAAGCCAACTACTTGGATGAGAAAACTGAGTGTTGGACAGAACCAAGGTACTGTATGGTCATCGGACTCAAACCTATGGGGAAGCCAACTACTTGGATGAGAAAACTGAGTTTTGGACTGAATCAAGGTATTGTATGGTCCTCGGACTCAAACCTATGGGGAAACCAACTACTTGGATGAGAAAACTGAGTTTTGGACAGAACCAAGGTATTTTATGTCCGTCGGACTCAAAGCTATGGGGAAACCAACTACTTTGATGAGAAAACTGAGTTTCGGACAGAACCAAGGTATTGTATGGCCCTCGGACTCAAACCTATGGGGAAACCAACTACTTGGAGGTGAAAACTGAGTTTTGGACAGAACCAAGGTATTGTATGGTCCTCGGACTCTAACCTATGGGGAAACCAACTACTTGGAAGAGAAAACTGAGTTTTCGACAGAATCAAGGGATTGTACAGTCCTCGGACTCAAACCTATGGGGAAACCAACTACTTGGATGAGAAAACTGAGTTTTGGACAGAACCAAGGTATTGTACTGTCCTCAGACTCAAACTTATAGGGCAACCAACTACTTGGATGAGAAAACTGAGTTTAGGATAGAACCAAGGTATTGTATGGTCCTCGAACTCAAACTTATGGGGAAACCAATTACTTGGATGAGAAAACTGAGTTTTGGACAGAACCAAGGTATTGTATGGTCCTCGAACTCAAACCTATAGGGAAGCCAACTACTTGGATTAGAAATCTGAGTTTTGGACAGAACCAAGGTACTGTGTGGTCCTCGAACTCAAACCTCTGGGGAAACTAACTACTTGGATGAGAAAACAGAGTTTTGGACAGAACCAAGGTATTGGATGGCCCTCGGACTCAAGCCTATAGGGAAGCCAACTACTTGGATTCGAAATCTGAGTTTTGGACAGAACCTAGGTACTGTGTGGTCCTCGAACTCAAACCTCTGGGGAAACTAACTACTTGGATGGGAAAACTGAGTTTTGGACAGAACCAAGGTATTGTATGGTCCTCGCACTCAAACCTATGGGGAAACCAACTACTTGGATGAGAAAACTGAGTTCTGGACAGAACCAAGGTATTGTATGGCCCTCGGACTCAAACCTATGGGGAAACCAACTACTTGGATGAGAAAACTGAGTTTTGGACAGAACCAAGGTATTGTAGGTTCCCCGGACTGAAATCTATGGGGAAACCAACTACTTGGATGAGAAAACTGAGTTCTGGACAGAACCAAGGTATTGTATAGCCCTTGGACTCAAACCTATGGGGAAACCAACTACTTGGATGAGAAAACTGAGTTTTGGACAGAACCAAGGTATTGTATGTTCCTTGGACTGAAACCTATGGGGAAACCAACTACTTGGATGAGAAAACTTAGTTTTGTACAGAACCAAGGTATTGTATGGTCCTCGGACTCAAACCTATGGGGAAACCAGCTACTTGGATGAGAAAACTGAGTTTTGGACATAACCAAGGTAATGTATGGTCCTCGGACTCAAACCTATGGGGAAACCAACTACTTGGATGAGAAAACTGAGTTTTGGACAGAATCAAGGTATTGTACGTTCCGCGGACTGAAACCTATGGGGAAACAAACTACTTGGATGAGAAAACTGAGTTTTGTACAGAACCAAGGTATTGTGTGGTCCTCGGACTAAAACCTATGGGGAAACCAGCTACTTGGATGAGAAAACTGAGTTTTGGACAGAACCAAGGTATTGTATGGTCCTCGCACTAAAACCTATGGGGAAACCATCTACTTGGATGAGAAAACTGAGTTTTGGACAGAACCAAGGTATTCTATGGTCCTCGGACTCAAACCTACGGGGAAACCAACTACTTGGATGAGAAAACAGAGTTTTGGACAGAACCAAGGTATTGTATGGTCCTCGGACTCAAGCTTATAGGGAAGCCAACTACTTGGATTAGAAATCTGAGTTTTGGACAGAACCTAGGTACTGTGTGGTCCTCGAACTCAAACCTCTAGGGAAACTAACTACTTGGATGGGAAAACTGAGTTTTGGACAGAACCAAGGTATTGTATGGTCCTCGCACTCAAACCTATGGGGAAACCAACTACTTGGATGAGAAAACTGAGTTCTGGACAGAACCAAGGTATTGTATGGCCCTCGGACTCAAACCTATGGGGAAACCAACTACTTGGATGAGAAAACTGAGTTTTGGACAGAACAAAGGTATTGTAGGTTCCTCGGACTGAAATCTATGGGGAAACCTACTACTTGGATGAGAAAACTGAGTTCTGGACAGAACCAAGGTATTGTATGGCCCTCGGACTAAAACCTATGGGGAAACCAACTACTTGGATGAGAAAACTGAGTTTTGGAAAGAACCAAGGTATTGTACTGTCCTCAGACTCAAACTTATGGGGCAACCAACTACTTGGATGAGAAAACTGAGTTTTGGATAGAACCAAGGTATTGTATGGTCCTCGGACTCAAACTTCTGGGGAAACCAATTACTTGGATGAGAAATTGAGTTTTGTACAGAACAAAGGTATTGTATGGTCCTCGAACTCAAACCTATAGGGAAGCCAACTACTTGGATTAGAAATCTGAGTTTTGGACAGAACCAAGGTACTGTGTGGTCCTCGAACTCAAACCTCTGGGGAAACTAACTACTTGGATGAGAAAACAGAGTTTTGGACAGAACCAAGGTATTGTATGGTCATCGGACTCAAGCCTATAGGGAAGCCAACTACTTGGATTAGAAATCTGAGTTTTGGACAGAACCTAGGTACTGTGTGGTCCTCGAACTCAAACCTCTGGGAAACTAACTACTTGGATGGGAAAACTGAGTTTTGGACAGAACCAAGGTATTGTATGGTCCTCGCACTCAAACCTATGGGGAAACCAAATACTTGGATGAGAAAACTGAGTTCTGGACAGAACCAAGGTATTGTACGGCCCGCGGACTCAAACCTATGGGGAAACCAACTACTTGGATGAGAAAACAGAGTTTTGGACAGAACCAAGGTATTGTAGGTTCCTCGGACTGAAATCTATGGGGAAACCAACTACTTGGATGAGAAAACTGAGTTCTGGACAGAACCAAGGTATTGTATAGCCCTCGGAATCAAACCTATGGGGAAACCAACTACTTAGATGAGAAAACTGAGTTTTGGACAGAACCAAGGTATTGTATGTTCCTTGGACTGAAACCTATGGGGAAACCAACTACTTGGATGAGAAAACTTTGTTGTGTACAGAACCAAGGTATTGTATGGTCCTCGGACTCAAACCTATGGGGAAACCAGCTACTTGGATGAGAAAACTGAGTTTTGGACAGAACCAAGGTATTGTATGGTCCTCGGACTCAAACCTATGGGGAAACCAACTACTTGGATGAGAAAACTGAGTTTTGGACAGAATCAAGGTATTGTACGTTCCTCGGACTGAAACCTATGGGGAAACAAACTACTTGGATGAGAAAACTGAGTTTTGTACAGAACCAATGTATTGTGTGGTCCTCGGACTAAAACCTATGGGGAAGCCAGCTACTTGGATGAGAAAACTGAGTTTTGGACAGAACCAAGGTATTGTATGGTCCTCGGACTCGAACCTATGGGGAAACCAACTACTTGGATGAGAAAACTGAGTTTTGGACAGAACAAAGGTATTGTATGGTCCTCGCACTAAAACCTATGGGGAAACCAACTACTTGGATGAGAAAACTGAGTTTTGGACAGAACCAAGGTATTCTATGGTCCTCGGACTCAAACCTATGGGGAAACCAACTACTTGGATGAGAAAACTGAGTTTCGGACAGAACCAAGGTATTGTATGGCCCTCGGACTCAAACTTATGGGGAAACCAATTACTTGGAGGTGAAAACTGAGTTTCGGACAGAACCAAGGTATTGTATGGTCCTCGGACTCTAACCTATGGGGAAACCAACTACTTGGATGAGAAAACTGAGTTTTCGACAGAACCAAGGGATTGTACAGTCCTCGGACTCAAACCTATGGGGAAACCAACTACTTGGATGAGAAAACTGAGTTTTGGACAGAACCAAGGTATTGTACTGTCCTCGGACTCAAACTTATGGGGCAACCAACTACTTGGATGAGAAAACTGAGTTTTGGATAGAACCAAGGTATTGTATGGTCCTCGGACTCAAACTTATGGGGAAACCAACTACTTGGATTAGAAATCTGAGTTTTGGACAGAACCAAGGTACTGTGTGGTCCTCGAACTGAAACCTCTGGGGAAACTAACTACTTGGATGAGAAAACAGAGTTTTGGACAGAACCAAGGTATTGTATGGTCCTCGGACTCAAGCCTATAGGGAAGCCAACTACTTGGATTAGAAATATGTGTTTTGGACAGAACCAAGGTACTGTGTGGTCCTCGGACTCAAACCTATGTGGAAACCAACTACTTGGATGAGAAAACTGAGTTTTGGACAGAACCAAGGTATTGTATGTTCCTCGGACTGAAACCTTTGGGGAAACCAACTACTTGGATGAGAAAACTGAGTTTTGGACAGAACGAAGGTATTGTATGGCCCTCGGACTCAAACCTATGGGGAAACCAACTACAAGGATGAGAAAACTGAGTTTTGGACTGAATCAAGGTATTGTATGGTCCTCGGACTCAAACCTATGGGGAAACCAACTACTTGGATGAGAAAACTGAGTTTTGGACAGAACCAAGGTATTTTATATCCGTCGGACTCAAACCTATGGGGAAACCAACTACTTGGATGAGAAAACTGAGTTTCGGACAGAACCAAGGTATTGTATGGCCCTCGGACTCAAACCTATGGGGAAACCAACTACTTGGAGGTGAAAACTGAGTTTTGGACAGAACCAAGGTATTGTATGTTCCTCGGACTGAAACCTATGGGGAAACCAACTACTTGGATGAGAAAACTGAGTTTTCGACAGAACGAAGGTATTGTATGGCCCTCGGACTCAAACCTATGGGGAAACCAACTACATGGATGAGAAAACTGAGTTTTGGACTGAATCAAGGTATTGTATGGCCCTCGGACTCAAACCTATGGGGAAACCAACTACTTGGAGGTGAAAACTGAGTTTTGGACAGAACCAAGGTATTGTACTGTCCTCAGACTCAAACTTATAGGGCAACCAACTACTTGGATGAGAAAACTGAGTTTTGGATAGAACCAAGGTATTGTATGGTCCTCGGACTCAAACTTATGGGGAAACCAATTACTTGGATGAGAAAACTGAGTTTTGGACAGAACCAAGGTATTGTATGGTCCTCGAACTCAAACCTATAGGGAAGCCAACTACTTGGATTAGAAATCTGAGTTTTGGACAGAACCAAGGTACTGTGTGGTCCTCGAACTCAAACCTCTGGGGAAACTAACTACTTGGATGAGAAAAGGGAGTTTTGGACAGAACCAAGGTATTGTATGGTCCTCGGACTCAAGCCTATAGGGAAGCCAACTACTTAGATTCGAAATCTGAGTTTTGGACAGAACCTAGGTACTGTGTGGTCCTCGAACTCAAACCTCTGGGGAAACTAACTACTTGGATGGGAAAACTGAGTTTTGGACAGAACCAAGGTATTGTATGGTCCTCGCACTCAAACCTATGGGGAAACCAACTACTTGGATGAGAAAACTGAGTTCTGGACAGAACCAAGGTATTGTATGGCCCTCGGACTCAAACCTATGGGGAAACCAACTACTTGGATGAGAAAACTGAGTTTGGGACAGAACCAAGGTATTGTAGGTTCCTCGGACTGAAATCTATGGGGAAACCAACTACTTGGATGAGAAAACTGAGTTCTGGACAGAACCAAGGTATTGTATAGCCCTCGGACTCAAACCTATGGGGAAACCAACTACTTGGATGAGAAAACTGAGTTTTGGACAGAACCAAGGTATTGTATGTTCCTTGGACTGAAACCTATGGGGAAACCAACTACTTGGATGAGAAAACTTAGTTTTGTACAGAACCAAGGTATTGTATGGTCCTCGGACTCAAACCTATGGGGAAACCAGCTACTTGGATGAGAAAACTGAGTTTTGGACAGAACCAAGGTATTGTATGGCCCTCGGACTCAAACCTATGGGGAAACCAACTACTTGGATGAGAAAACTGAGTTTTGGACAGAACCAAGGTATTGTAGGTTCCTCGGACTGAAATCTATGGGGAAACCAACTACTTGGATGAGAAAACTGAGTTCTGGACAGAACCAAGGTATTGTATGGCCCTCGGACTAAAACATATGGGGAAACCAACTACTTGGATGAGAAAACTGAGTTTTGGACAGAACCAAGGTATTGTACTGTCCTCAGACTCAAACTTATGGGGCAACCAACTACTTGGATGAGAAAACTGAGTTTTGGATAGAACCAAGGTATTGTATGGTCCTCGGACTCAAACTTATGGGGAAACCAATTACTTGGATGAGAAATTGAGTTTTGGACAGAACCAAGGTATTGTATGGTCCTCGAACTCAAACCTATAGGGAAGCCAACTACTTGGATTAGAAATCTGAGTTTTGGACAGAACCAAGGTAATGTGTGGTCCTCGAACTCAAACCTCTGGGGAAACTAACTACTTGGATGAGAAAACAGAGTTTTGGACAGAACCAAGGTATTGTATGGTCCTCGGACTCAAGCCTATAGGGAAGCCAACTACTTGGATTAGAAATCTGAGTTTTGGACAGAACCAAGGTACTGTGTGGTCCTCGAACTCAAACCTCTGGGGAAACTAACTACTTGGATGAGAAAACAGAGTTTTGGACAGAACCAAGGTATTGTATGGTCATCGGACTCAAGCCTATAGGGAAGCCAACTACTTGGATTAGAAATCTGAGTTTTGGACAGAACCTAGGTACTGTGTGGTCCTCGAACTCAAACCTCTGGGAAACTAACTACTTGGATGGGAAAACTGAGTTTTGGACAGAACCAAGGTATTGTATGGTCCTCGCACTCAAACCTATGGGGAAACCAAATACTTGGATGAGAAAACTGAGTTCTGGACAGAACCAAGGTATTGTACGGCCCGCGGACTCAAACCTATGGGGAAACCAACTACTTGGATGAGAAAACAGAGTTTTGGACAGAACCAAGGTATTGTAGGTTCCTCGGACTGAAATCTATGGGGAAACCAACTACTTGGATGAGAAAACTGAGTTCTGGACAGAACCAAGGTATTGTATAGCCCTCGGAATCAAACCTATGGGGAAACCAACTACTTAGATGAGAAAACTGAGTTTTGGACAGAACCAAGGTATTGTATGTTCCTTGGACTGAAACCTATGGGGAAACCAACTACTTGGATGAGAAAACTTTGTTGTGTACAGAACCAAGGTATTGTATGGTCCTCGGACTCAAACCTATGGGGAAACCAGCTACTTGGATGAGAAAACTGAGTTTTGGACAGAACCAAGGTATTGTATGGTCCTCGGACTCAAACCTATGGGGAAACCAACTACTTGGATGAGAAAACTGAGTTTTGGACAGAATCAAGGTATTGTACGTTCCTCGGACTGAAACCTATGGGGAAACAAACTACTTGGATCAGAAAACTGAGTTTTGTACAGAACCAATGTATTGTGTGGTCCTCGGACTAAAACCTATGGGGAAGCCAGCTACTTGGATGAGAAAACTGAGTTTTGGACAGAACCAAGGTATTGTATGGTCCTCGGACTCGAACCTATGGGGAAACCAACTACTTGGATGAGAAAACTGAGTTTTGGACAGAACAAAGGTATTGTATGGTCCTCGCACTAAAACCTATGGGGAAACCAACTACTTGGATGAGAAAACTGAGTTTTGGACAGAACCAAGGTATTCTATGGTCCTCGGACTCAAACCTATGGGGAAACCAACTACTTGGATGAGAAAACTGAGTTTCGGACAGAACCAAGGTATTGTATGGCCCTCGGACTCAAACTTATGGGGAAACCAATTACTTGGAGGTGAAAACTGAGTTTCGGACAGAACCAAGGTATTGTATGGTCCTCGGACTCTAACCTATGGGGAAACCAACTACTTGGATGAGAAAACTGAGTTTTCGACAGAACCAAGGGATTGTACAGTCCTCGGACTCAAACCTATGGGGAAACCAACTACTTGGATGAGAAAACTGAGTTTTGGACAGAACCAAGGTATTGTACTGTCCTCGGACTCAAACTTATGGGGCAACCAACTACTTGGATGAGAAAACTGAGTTTTGGATAGAACCAAGGTATTGTATGGTCCTCGGACTCAAACTTATGGGGAAACCAACTACTTGGATTAGAAATCTGAGTTTTGGACAGAACCAAGGTACTGTGTGGTCCTCGAACTGAAACCTCTGGGGAAACTAACTACTTGGATGAGAAAACAGAGTTTTGGACAGAACCAAGGTATTGTATGGTCCTCGGACTCAAGCCTATAGGGAAGCCAACTACTTGGATTAGAAATATGTGTTTTGGACAGAACCAAGGTACTGTGTGGTCCTCGGACTCAAACCTATGTGGAAACCAACTACTTGGATGAGAAAACTGAGTTTTGGACAGAACCAAGGTATTGTATGTTCCTCGGACTGAAACCTTTGGGGAAACCAACTACTTGGATGAGAAAACTGAGTTTTGGACAGAACGAAGGTATTGTATGGCCCTCGGACTCAAACCTATGGGGAAACCAACTACAAGGATGAGAAAACTGAGTTTTGGACTGAATCAAGGTATTGTATGGTCCTCGGACTCAAACCTATGGGGAAACCAACTACTTGGATGAGAAAACTGAGTTTTGGACAGAACCAAGGTATTTTATATCCGTCGGACTCAAACCTATGGGGAAACCAACTACTTGGATGAGAAAACTGAGTTTCGGACAGAACCAAGGTATTGTATGGCCCTCGGACTCAAACCTATGGGGAAACCAACTACTTGGAGGTGAAAACTGAGTTTTGGACAGAACCAAGGTATTGTATGTTCCTCGGACTGAAACCTATGGGGAAACCAACTACTTGGATGAGAAAACTGAGTTTTCGACAGAACGAAGGTATTGTATGGCCCTCGGACTCAAACCTATGGGGAAACCAACTACATGGATGAGAAAACTGAGTTTTGGACTGAATCAAGGTATTGTATGGCCCTCGGACTCAAACCTATGGGGAAACCAACTACTTGGAGGTGAAAACTGAGTTTTGGACAGAACCAAGGTATTGTACTGTCCTCAGACTCAAACTTATAGGGCAACCAACTACTTGGATGAGAAAACTGAGTTTTGGATAGAACCAAGGTATTGTATGGTCCTCGGACTCAAACTTATGGGGAAACCAATTACTTGGATGAGAAAACTGAGTTTTGGACAGAACCAAGGTATTGTATGGTCCTCGAACTCAAACCTATAGGGAAGCCAACTACTTGGATTAGAAATCTGAGTTTTGGACAGAACCAAGGTACTGTGTGGTCCTCGAACTCAAACCTCTGGGGAAACTAACTACTTGGATGAGAAAAGGGAGTTTTGGACAGAACCAAGGTATTGTATGGTCCTCGGACTCAAGCCTATAGGGAAGCCAACTACTTAGATTCGAAATCTGAGTTTTGGACAGAACCTAGGTACTGTGTGGTCCTCGAACTCAAACCTCTGGGGAAACTAACTACTTGGATGGGAAAACTGAGTTTTGGACAGAACCAAGGTATTGTATGGTCCTCGCACTCAAACCTATGGGGAAACCAACTACTTGGATGAGAAAACTGAGTTCTGGACAGAACCAAGGTATTGTATGGCCCTCGGACTCAAACCTATGGGGAAACCAACTACTTGGATGAGAAAACTGAGTTTTGGACAGAACCAAGGTATTGTAGGTTCCTCGGACTGAAATCTATGGGGAAACCAACTACTTGGATGAGAAAACTGAGTTCTGGACAGAACCAAGGTATTGTATAGCCCTCGGACTCAAACCTATGGGGAAACCAACTACTTGGATGAGAAAACTGAGTTTTGGACAGAACCAAGGTATTGTATGTTCCTTGGACTGAAACCTATGGGGAAACCAACTACTTGGATGAGAAAACTTAGTTTTGTACAGAACCAAGGTATTGTATGGTCCTCGGACTCAAACCTATGGGGAAACCAGCTACTTGGATGAGAAAACTGAGTTTTGGACAGAACCAAGGTATTGTATGGCCCTCGGACTCAAACCTATGGGGAAACCAACTACTTGGATGAGAAAACTGAGTTTTGGACAGAACCAAGGTATTGTAGGTTCCTCGGACTGAAATCTATGGGGAAACCAACTACTTGGATGAGAAAACTGAGTTCTGGACAGAACCAAGGTATTGTATGGCCCTCGGACTAAAACATATGGGGAAACCAACTACTTGGATGAGAAAACTGAGTTTTGGACAGAACCAAGGTATTGTACTGTCCTCAGACTCAAACTTATGGGGCAACCAACTACTTGGATGAGAAAACTGAGTTTTGGATAGAACCAAGGTATTGTATGGTCCTCGGACTCAAACTTATGGGGAAACCAATTACTTGGATGAGAAATTGAGTTTTGGACAGAACCAAGGTATTGTATGGTCCTCGAACTCAAACCTATAGGGAAGCCAACTACTTGGATTAGAAATCTGAGTTTTGGACAGAACCAAGGTAATGTGTGGTCCTCGAACTCAAACCTCTGGGGAAACTAACTACTTGGATGAGAAAACAGAGTTTTGGACAGAACCAAGGTATTGTATGGTCCTCGGACTCAAGCCTATAGGGAAGCCAACTACTTGGATTAGAAATCTGAGTTTTGGACAGAACCTAGGTACTGTGTGGTCCTCGAACTCAAACCTCTGGGAAACTAACTACTTGGATGAGAAAACTGAGTTTTGGACAGAACCAAGGTATTGTATGGTCCTCGGACTCAAACCTATGGGGAAACCAACTACTTGGATGAGAAAACTGAGTTTTGGACAGAATCAAGGTATTGTACGTTCCTCGGACTGAAACCTATGGGGAAACAAACTACTTGGATGAGAAAACTTAGTTTTGTACAGAACCAAGGTATTGTATGGTCCTCGGACTCAAACCTATGGGGAAACCAGCTACTTGGATGAGAAAACTGAGTTTTGGACAGAACCAAGGTATTGTATGGTCCTCGGACTCAAACCTATGGGGAAACCAACTACTTGGATGAGAAAACTGAGTTTTGGACAGAATCAAGGTATTGTACGTTCCTCGGACTGAAACCTATGGGGAAACAAACTACTTGGATGAGAAAACTGAGTTTTGTACAGAACCAAGGTATTGTGTGGTCCTCGGACTAAAACCTATGGGGAAACCAGCTACTTGGATGAGAAAACTGAGTTTTGGACAGAACCAAGGTATTGTATGGTCCTCGGACTCGAACCTATGGGGAAACCAACTACTTGGATGAGAAAACTGAGTTTTGGACAGAACAAAGGTATTGTATGGTCCTCGCACTAAAACCTATGGGGAAACCAACTACTTGGATGAGAAAACTGAGTTTTGGACAGAACCAAGGTATTCTATGGTCCTCGGACTCAAACCTATGGGGAAACCAACTACTTGGATGAGAAAACAGAGTTTTGGACAAAACCAAGGTATTGTATGGTCCTCGGACTCAAGCTTAAAGGGAAGCCAACTACTTGGATTAGAAATCTGAGTTTTGGACAGAACCTAGGTACTGTGTGGTCCTCGAACTCAAACCTCTAGGGAAACCAACTACTTGGATGGGAAAACTGAGTTTTGGACAGAACCAAGGTATTGTAGGTTCCTCGGACTGAAATCTATGGGGAAAGCAACTACTTGGATGAGAAAACTGAGTTCTGCACAGAACCAAGGTATTGTATAGCCCTCGGAATCAAACCTATGGGGAAACCAACTACTTGGATGAGAAAACTGAGTTTTGGACAGAACCAAGGTATTGTATGTTCCTTGGACTGAAACCTATGGGGAAACCAACTACTTGGATGAGAAAACTTAGTTTTGTACAGAACCAAGGTATTGTATGGTCCTCGGACTCAAACCTATGGGGAAACCAGCTACTTGGATGAGAAAACTGAGTTTTGGACAGAACCAAGGTATTGTATGGTCCTCGGACTCAAACCTATGGGGAAACCAACTACTTGGATGAGAAAACTGAGTTTTGGACAGAATCAAGGTATTGTACGTTCCTCGGACTGAAACCTATGGGGAAACAAACTACTTGGATGAGAAAACTGAGTTTTGTACAGAACCAAGGTATTGTGTGGTCCTCGGACTAAAACCTATGGGGAAACCAGCTACTTGGATGAGAAAACTGAGTTTTGGACAGAACCAAGGTATTGTATGGTCCTCGGACTCGAACCTATGGGGAAACCAACTACTTGGATGAGAAAACTGAGTTTTGGACAGAACAAAGGTATTGTATGGTCCTCGCACTAAAACCTATGGGGAAACCAACTACTTGGATGAGAAAACTGAGTTTTGGACAGAACCAAGGTATTCTATGGTCCTCGGACTCAAACCTATGGGGAAACCAACTACTTGGATGAGAAAACAGAGTTTTGGACAGAACCAAGGTATTGTATGGTCCTCGGACTCAAGCTTAAAGGGAAGCCAACTACTTGGATTAGAAATCTGAGTTTTGGACAGAACCTAGGTACTGTGTGGTCCTCGAACTCAAACCTCTAGGGAAACCAACTACTTGGATGGGAAAACTGAGTTTTGGACAGAACCAAGGTATTGTATGGTCCTCGGACTAAAAACCTATGGGGAAACCAACTACTTGAATGAGAAAACTGAGTTTTGGACAGAACCAAGGTATTGTATGGTCGTCGGACGCAAACCAGTGGGGAAACCAACTACTTGGATGAGAAAACTGAGTTCTGGACAGAACCAAGGTATTGTATGGCCCTCGGACTCAAACCTATGGGGAAACCAACTACTTGGATGAGAAAACTGAGTTTTGGACAGAACCAAGGTATTGTAGGTTCCTCGGACTGAAATCTATGGGGAAACCAACTACTTGGATGAGAAAACTGAGTTCTGGACAGAACCAAGGTATTGTATGGCCCTCGGACTCAAACCTATGGGGAAACCAACTACTTTGATGAGAAAACTGAGTTTTGGACAGAACCAAGGTATTGTATGGTCCTCGGACTCAAACCTACGGGGAAACCAGCTACTTGGATGAGAAAACAGAGTTTTGGACAGAACCAAGGTATTGTATGGTCCTCGGACTCAAACCTATGGGGAAACCAACTACTTGGATGAGAAAACTGAGTTTTGGACAGAATCAAGGTATTGTACATTCCTCGGACTGAAACCTACGGGGAAACAAACTACTTGGATGAGAAAACTGAGTTTTGTACAGAACCAAGGTATTGTGTGGTCCTCGGACTAAAACCTATGGGGAAACCAGCTACTTGGATGAGAAAACTGAGTTTTGGACAGAACCAAGGTATTGTATGGTCCTCGGACTCGAACCTATGGGGAAACCAACTACTTGGATGAGAAAACTGAGTTTTGGACAGAACAAAGGTATTGTATGGTCCTCGCACTAAAACCTATGGGGAAACCAACTACTTGGATGAGAAAACTGAGTTTTGGACAGAACCAAGGTATTCTATGGTCCTCTGCCTCAAACCTATGGGGAAGCCAACTACTTGGATGAAAAAACTGAGTTTTGGACAGAACCAAGGTATTGTATGGTCCTCGTACTCAAACCTATGGGGAAGCCAACTACTTGGATGAGAAAACTGAGTTTTGGACAGAACCAAGGTACTGTATGGTCATCGGACTCAAACCTATGGGGAAGCCAACTACTTGGATGAGAAAACTGAGTTTTGGACAGAATCAAGGTATTGTATGGTCCTCGGACTCAAACCTATGGGGAAACCAACTACTTGGATGAGAAAACTGAGTTTCGGACAGAACCAAGGTATTGTATGGCCCTCGGACTCAAACTTATGGGGAAACCAACTACTTGGAGGTGAAAACTGAGTTTTGGACAGAACCAAGGTATTGTATGGTCCTCGGACTCTAACCTATGGGGAAACCAACTACTTGGATGAGAAAACTGAGTTTTCGACAGAACCAAGGGATTGTACAGTCCTCGGACTCAAACCTATGGGGAAACCAACTACTTGGATGAGAAAACTGAGTTTTGGACAGAACCAAGGTATTGTACTATCCTCGGACTCAAACTTATGGGGCAACCAACTACTTGGATGAGAAAACTGAGTTTTGGATAGAACCAAGGTATTGTATGGTCCTCGGACTCAAACTTATGGGGAAACCAACTACTTGGATTAGAAATCTGAGTTTTGGACAGAACCAAGGTACTGTGTGGTCCTCGAACTGAAACCTCTGGGGAAACTAACTACTTGGATGAGAAAACAGAGTTTTGGACAGAACCAAGGTATTGTATGGTCCTCGGACTCAAGCCTATAGGGAAGCCAACTACTTGGATTAGAAATCTGAGTTTTGGACAGAACCAAGGTACTGTGTGGTCCTCGGACTCAAACCTATGTGGAAACCAACTACTTGGATGAGAAAACTGAGTTTTGGACAGAACCAAGGTATTGTATGTTCCTCGGACTGAAACCTATGGGGAAACCAACTACTTGGATGAGAAAACTGAGTTTTGGACAGAACGAAGGTATTGTATGGCCCTCGGACTCAAACCTATGGGGAAACCAACTACATGGATGAGAAAACTGAGTTTTGGACTGAATCAAGGTATTGTATGGTCCTCGGACTCAAACCTATGGGGAAACCAACTACTTGGATGAGAAAACTGAGTTTTGGACAGAACCAAGGTATTTTATGTCCGTCGGACTCAAACCTATGGGGAAACCAACTACTTGGATGAGAAAACTGAGTTTCGGACTGAACCAAGGTATTGTATGGCCCTCGGACTCAAACCTATGGGGAAACCAACTACTTGGAGGTGAAAACTGAGTTTTGGACAGAACCAAGGTATTGTATGGTCCTCGGACTCTAACCTATGGGGAAACCAACTACTTGGATGAGAAAACTGAGTTTTCGACAGAATCAAGGGATTGTACAGCCCTCGGACTCAAACCTATGGGGAAACCAACTACTTGGATGAGAAAACTGAGTTTTGGACAGAACCAAGGTATTGTACTGTCCTCAGACTCAAACTTATAGGGCAACCAACTACTTGGATGAGAAAACTGAGTTTTGGATAGAACCAAGGTATTGTATGGTCCTCGGACTCAAACTTATGGGGAAACCAATTACTTGGATGAGAAAACTGAGTTTTGGACAGAACCAAGGTATTGTATGGTCCTCGAACTCAAACCTATAGGGAAGCCAACTACTTGGATTAGAAATCTGAGTTTTGGACAGAACCAAGGTACTGTGTGGTCCTCGAACTCAAACCTCTGGGGAAACTAACTACTTGGATGAGAAAAAAGAGTTTTGGACAGAACCAAGGTATTGTATGGTCCTCGGACTCAAGCCTACAGGGAAGCCAACTACTTGGATTCGAAATCTGAGTTTTGGACAGAACCTAGGTACTGTGTGGTCCTCGAACTCAAACCTCTGGGGAAACTAACTACTTGGATGGGAAAACTGAGTTTTGGACAGAACCAAGGTATTGTATGGTCCTCGCACTCAAACCTATGGGGAAACCAACTACTTGGATGAGAAAACTGAGTTCTGGACAGAACCAAGGTATTGTATGGCCCTCGGACTCAAACCTATGGGGAAACCAACTACTTGGATGAGAAAACTGAGTTTTGGACAGAACCAAGGTATTGTAGGTTCCTCGGACTGAAATCTATGGGGAAACCAACTACTTGGATGAGAAAACTGAGTTCTGGACAGAACCAAGGTATTGTATAGCCCTCGGACTCAAACCTATGGGGAAACCAACTACTTGGATGAGAAAACTGAGTTTTGGACAG
Organism: Quercus alba; assembly: GCA_036321655.1. Classification (NCBI taxonomy): domain Eukaryota; kingdom Viridiplantae; phylum Streptophyta; class Magnoliopsida; order Fagales; family Fagaceae; genus Quercus; species Quercus alba. The sequence continues at coordinate 145,275 of JAYJMT010000015.1, forward strand.
AACCAAGGTATTGTATGTTCCTTGGACTGAAACCTATGGGGAAACCAACTACTTGGATGAGAAAACTTAGTTTTGTACAGAACCAAGGTATTGTATGGTCCACGGACTCAAACCTATGGGGAAACCAGCTACTTGGATGAGAAAACTGAGTTTTGGACAGAACCAAGGTATTGTATGGTCCTCGGACTCAAACCTATGGGGAAACCAACTACTTGGATGAGAAAACTGAGTTTTGGACAGAATCAAGGTATTGTACGTTCCTCGGACTGAAACCTATGGGGAAACAAACTACTTGGATGAGAAAACTGAGTTTTGTACAGAACCAAGGTATTGTGTGGTCCTCGGACTAAAACCTATGGGGAAACCAGCTACTTGGATGAGAAAACTGAGTTTTGGACAGAACCAAGGTATTGTATGGTCCTCGGACTCGAACCTATGGGGAAACCAACTACTTGGATGAGAAAACTGAGTTTTGGACAGAACAAAGGTATTGTATGGTCCTCGCACTAAAACCTATGGGGAAACCAACTACTTGGATGAGAAAACTGAGTTTTGGACAGAACCAAGGTATTCTATGGTCCTCGGACTCAAACCTATGGGGAAACCAACTACTTGGATGAGAAAACAGAGTTTTGGACAGAACCAAGGTATTGTATGGTCCTCGGACTCAAGCTTATAGGGAAGCCAACTACTTGGATTAGAAATCTGAGTTTTGGACAGAACCTAGGTACTGTGTGGTCCTCGAACTCAAACCTCTGGGGAAACTAACTACTTGGATGGGAAAACTGAGTTTTGGACAGAACCAAGGTATTGTATGGTCCTCGCACTCAAACCTATGGGGAAATCAACTACTTGGATGAGAAAACTGAGTTCTGGACAGAACCAAGGTATTGTATGGCCCTCGGACTCAAACCTATGGGGAAACCAACTACTTGGACGAGAAAACTGAGTTTTGGACAGAACCAAGGTATTGTAGGTTCCTCGGACTGAAATCTATGGGGAAAAAAACTACTTGGATGAGAAAACTGAGTTTTGGACAGAACCAAGGTATTGTATGGCCCTCAGACTCAAACCTATGGGGAAACCAACTACTTGGATGAGAAAACTGAGTTTTGGACAGAACCAAGGTTTTGTACTGTCCTCAGACTCAAACTTATGGGGCAACCAACTACTTGGATGAGAAAACTGAGTTTTGGATAGAACCAAGGTATTGTATGGTCCTCGGACTCAAACTTATGGGGAAACCAATTACTTGGATGAGAAAACTGAGTTTTGGACAGAACCAAGGTATTGTATGGTCCTCGAACTCAAACCTATAGGGAAGCCAACTACTTGGATTAGAAATCTGTGTTTTGGACAGAACCAAGGTACTGTGTGGTCCTCGAACTCAAACCTCTGGGGAAACTAACTACTTGGATGAGAAAACAGAGTTTTGGACAGAACCAAGGTATTGTATGGTCCTCGGACTCAAGCCTATAGGGAAGCCAACTACTTGGATTAGAAATCTGAGTTTTGGACAGAACCTAGGTACTGTGTGGTCCTCGAAATCAAACCTCTGGGGAAACTAACTACTTGGATGGGAAAACTGAGTTTTGGACAGAACCAAGGTATTGTATGGTCCTCGCACTCAAACCTATGGGGAAACCAACTACTTGGATGAGAAAACTGAGTTTTGGACAGAATCAAGGTATTGTACGTTCCTCGGACTGAAACCTATGGGGAAACAAACTACTTGGATGAGAAAACTGAGTTTTGTACAGAACCAAGGTATTGTGTGGTCCTCGGACTAAAACCTATGGGGAAACCAACTACTTGGATGAGAAAACTGAGTTTTGGACAGAACCAAGGTATTGTACTGTCCTCAGACTCAAACTTATGGGGCAACCAACTACTTGGATGAGAAAACTGAGTTTTGGATAGAACCAAGGTATTGTATGGTCCTCGGACTCAAACTTATGGGGAAACCAACTACTTGGATGAGAAAACTGAGTTTTGGACAGAACCAAGGTATTGTATGGTCCTCGAACTCAAACCTATAGGGAAGCCAACTACTTGGATTAGAAATCTGTGTTTTGGACAGAACCAAGGTACTGTGTGGTCCTCGAACTCAAACCTCTGGGGAAACTAACTACTTGGATGAGAAAACAGAGTTTTGGACAGAACCAAGGTATTGTATGGTCCTCGGACTCAAGCCTATAGGGAAGCCAACTACTTGGATTAGAAATCTAAGTTTTGGACAGAACCTAGGTACTGTGTGGTCCTCGAACTCAAACCTCTGGGGAAACTAACTACTTGGATGGGAAAACTGAGTTTTGGACAGAACCAAGGTATTGTATGGTCCTCGCACTCAAACCTATGGGGAAACCAACTACTTGGATGAGAAAACTGAGTTTTGGACAGAATCAAGGTATTGTACGTTCCTCGGACTGAAACCTATGGGGAAACAAACTACTTGGATGAGAAAACTGAGTTTTGTACAGAACCAAGGTATTGTGTGGTCCTCGGACTAAAACCTATGGGGAAACCAGCTACTTGGATGAGAAAACTGAGTTTTGGACAGAACCAAGGTATTTTATGTCCGTCGGACTCAAACCTATGGGGAAACCAACTACTTGGATGAGAAAACTGAGTTTCGGACAGAACCAAGGTATTGTATGGCCCTCGGACTCAAACCTATGGGGAAACCAACTACTTGGAGGTGAAAACTGAGTTTTGGACAGAACCAAGGTATTGTATGGTCCTCGGACTCTAACCTATGGGGAAACCAACTACTTGGATGAGAAAACTGAGTTTTCGACAGAATCAAGGGATTGTACAGCCCTCGGACTCAAACCTATGGGGAAACCAACTACTTGGATGAGAAAACTGAGTTTTGGACAGAACCAAGGTATTGTACTGTCCTCAGACTCAAACTTATAGGGCAACCAACTACTTGGATGAGAAAACTGAGTTTTGGATAGAACCAAGGTATTGTATGGTCCTCGGACTCAAACTTATGGGGAAACCAATTACTTGGATGAGAAAACTGAGTTTTGGACAGAACCAAGGTATTGTATGGTCCTCGAACTCAAACCTATAGGGAAGCCAACTACTTGGATTAGAAATCTGAGTTTTGGACAGAACCAAGGTACTGTGTGGTCCTCGAACTCAAACCTCTGGGGAAACTAACTACTTGGATGAGAAAAAAGAGTTTTGGACAGAACCAAGGTATTGTATGGTCCTCGGACTCAAGCCTACAGGGAAGCCAACTACTTGGATTCGAAATCTGAGTTTTGGACAGAACCTAGGTACTGTGTGGTCCTCGAACTCAAACCTCTGGGGAAACTAACTACTTGGATGGGAAAACTGAGTTTTGGACAGAACCAAGGTATTGTATGGTCCTCGCACTCAAACCTATGGGGAAACCAACTACTTGGATGAGAAAACTGAGTTCTGGACAGAACCAAGGTATTGTATGGCCCTCGGACTCAAACCTATGGGGAAACCAACTACTTGGATGAGAAAACTGAGTTTTGGACAGAACCAAGGTATTGTAGGTTCCTCGGACTGAAATCTATGGGGAAACCAACTACTTGGATGAGAAAACTGAGTTCTGGACAGAACCAAGGTATTGTATAGCCCTCGGACTCAAACCTATGGGGAAACCAACTACTTGGATGAGAAAACTGAGTTTTGGACAGAACCAAGGTATTGTATGTTCCTTGGACTGAAACCTATGGGGAAACCAACTACTTGGATGAGAAAACTTAGTTTTGTACAGAACCAAGGTATTGTATGGTCCACGGACTCAAACCTATGGGGAAACCAGCTACTTGGATGAGAAAACTGAGTTTTGGACAGAACCAAGGTATTGTATGGTCCTCGGACTCAAACCTATGGGGAAACCAACTACTTGGATGAGAAAACTGAGTTTTGGACAGAATCAAGGTATTGTACGTTCCTCGGACTGAAACCTATGGGGAAACAAACTACTTGGATGAGAAAACTGAGTTTTGTACAGAACCAAGGTATTGTGTGGTCCTCGGACTAAAACCTATGGGGAAACCAGCTACTTGGATGAGAAAACTGAGTTTTGGACAGAACCAAGGTATTGTATGGTCCTCGGACTCGAACCTATGGGGAAACCAACTACTTGGATGAGAAAACTGAGTTTTGGACAGAACAAAGGTATTGTATGGTCCTCGCACTAAAACCTATGGGGAAACCAACTACTTGGATGAGAAAACTGAGTTTTGGACAGAACCAAGGTATTCTATGGTCCTCGGACTCAAACCTATGGGGAAACCAACTACTTGGATGAGAAAACAGAGTTTTGGACAGAACCAAGGTATTGTATGGTCCTCGGACTCAAGCTTATAGGGAAGCCAACTACTTGGATTAGAAATCTGAGTTTTGGACAGAACCTAGGTACTGTGTGGTCCTCGAACTCAAACCTCTGGGGAAACTAACTACTTGGATGGGAAAACTGAGTTTTGGACAGAACCAAGGTATTGTATGGTCCTCGCACTCAAACCTATGGGGAAATCAACTACTTGGATGAGAAAACTGAGTTCTGGACAGAACCAAGGTATTGTATGGCCCTCGGACTCAAACCTATGGGGAAACCAACTACTTGGACGAGAAAACTGAGTTTTGGACAGAACCAAGGTATTGTAGGTTCCTCGGACTGAAATCTATGGGGAAAAAAACTACTTGGATGAGAAAACTGAGTTTTGGACAGAACCAAGGTATTGTATGGCCCTCAGACTCAAACCTATGGGGAAACCAACTACTTGGATGAGAAAACTGAGTTTTGGACAGAACCAAGGTATTGTACTGTCCTCAGACTCAAACTTATGGGGCAACCAACTACTTGGATGAGAAAACTGAGTTTTGGATAGAACCAAGGTATTGTATGGTCCTCGGACTCAAACTTATGGGGAAACCAATTACTTGGATGAGAAAACTGAGTTTTGGACAGAACCAAGGTATTGTATGGTCCTCGAACTCAAACCTATAGGGAAGCCAACTACTTGGATTAGAAATCTGTGTTTTGGACAGAACCAAGGTACTGTGTGGTCCTCGAACTCAAACCTCTGGGGAAACTAACTACTTGGATGAGAAAACAGAGTTTTGGACAGAACCAAGGTATTGTATGGTCCTCGGACTCAAGCCTATAGGGAAGCCAACTACTTGGATTAGAAATCTGAGTTTTGGACAGAACCTAGGTACTGTGTGGTCCTCGAACTCAAACCTCTGGGGAAACTAACTACTTGGATGGGAAAACTGAGTTTTGGACAGAACCAAGGTATTGTATGGTCCTCGCACTCAAACCTATGGGGAAACCAACTACTTGGATGAGAAAACTGAGTTTTGGACAGAATCAAGGTATTGTACGTTCCTCGGACTGAAACCTATGGGGAAACAAACTACTTGGATGAGAAAACTGAGTTTTGTACAGAACCAAGGTATTGTGTGGTCCTCGGACTAAAACCTATGGGGAAACCAACTACTTGGATGAGAAAACTGAGTTTTGGACAGAACCAAGGTATTGTACTGTCCTCAGACTCAAACTTATGGGGCAACCAACTACTTGGATGAGAAAACTGAGTTTTGGATAGAACCAAGGTATTGTATGGTCCTCGGACTCAAACTTATGGGGAAACCAATTACTTGGATGAGAAAACTGAGTTTTGGACAGAACCAAGGTATTGTATGGTCCTCGAACTCAAACCTATAGGGAAGCCAACTACTTGGATTAGAAATCTGTGTTTTGGACAGAACCAAGGTACTGTGTGGTCCTCGAACTCAAACCTCTGGGGAAACTAACTACTTGGATGAGAAAACAGAGTTTTGGACAGAACCAAGGTATTGTATGGTCCTCGGACTCAAGCCTATAGGGAAGCCAACTACTTGGATTAGAAATCTAAGTTTTGGACAGAACCTAGGTACTGTGTGGTCCTCGAACTCAAACCTCTGGGGAAACTAACTACTTGGATGGGAAAACTGAGTTTTGGACAGAACCAAGGTATTGTATGGTCCTCGCACTCAAACCTATGGGGAAACCAACTACTTGGATGAGAAAACTGAGTTTTGGACAGAATCAAGGTATTGTACGTTCCTCGGACTGAAACCTATGGGGAAACAAACTACTTGGATGAGAAAACTGAGTTTTGTACAGAACCAAGGTATTGTGTGGTCCTCGGACTAAAACCTATGGGGAAACCAGCTACTTGGATGAGAAAACTGAGTTTTGGACAGAACCAAGGTATTGTATGGTCCTCGGACTCGAACCTATGGGGAAACCAACTACTTGGATGAAAAAACTGAGTTTTGGACAGAACAAAGGTATTGTATGGTCCTCGCACTAAAACCTATGGGGAAACCAACTACTTGGATGAGAAAACTGAGTTTTGGACAGAACCAAGGTATTCTATGGTCCTCGGACTCAAACCTATGGGGAAACCAACTACTTGGAAGAGAAAACAGAGTTTTGGACAGAACCAAGGTATTGTATGGTCCTGGGACTCAAGCTTATAGGGAAGCCAACTACTTGGATTAGAAATCTGAGTTTTAGACAGAACCTAGGTACTGTGTGGTCCTCGAACTCTAACCTCTGGGGAAACTAACTACTTGGATGGGAAAACTGAGTTTTGGACAGAACCAAGCTATTGTATGGTCCTCGCACTCAAACCTATGGGGAAACCAACTACTTGGATGAGAAAACTGAGTTCTGGACAGAACCAAGGTATTGTATGGCCCTCGGACTCAAACCTATGGGGAAACCAACTACTTGGATGAGAAAACTGAGTTTTGGACAGAACCAAGGTATTTTATGTCCGTCGGACTCAAACCTATGGGGAAACCAACTACTTGGATGAGAAAACTGAGTTTCGGACAGAACCAAGGTATTGTATGGCCCTCGGACTCAAACCTATGGGGAAACCAACTACTTGGAGGTGAAAACTGAGTTTTGGACAGTACCAAGGTATTGTATGGTCCTCGGACTCAAACCTATGGGGAAGCCAACTACTTGGATGAGAAATCTGAGTTTTGGATAGAACCATGGTACTGTACGGTCCCCGGACTCAAACCTATGGGGAAGCCAACTACTTGGATGAGAAAACTGAGTTTTGGACAGAACCAAGGTACTGTACGGTCCTCGGACTCAAACCTATGGGGAAACCAACTACTTGGATGAGAAAACTCAGTTTTGGATAGAACCAAGGTATTGTATGGTCCTCGTTCTCAAACCTATGGGCAAACCATCTACTTGGATGAGAAAACTGAGTTTTAGACAGAACTAAGGTATTGTATGGTCCTCCGACTCAAACCTATGGGGAAACCAACAACTTGGACGAGAAAACTGAGTTTTGGACAGAATCAAGGTATTGTATGGTCCTCCGACTCAAACCTATGGGGAAGCCAACTACTTGGATGAGAAATCTGAGTTTTGGACAGAACCAAGGTACTGTACGGTCCTCGGACTCAAACCTATGGGGAAGCCAACAACTTGGATGAGAAAATTGAGTTTTGGACAGAACCAAGTTACTGTACGGTCCTCGGACTCAAACCTATGGGAAAGCCAACTACTTGGATGAGAAAACTGAGTTTTGGACAGAACCAAGGTACTGTACGGTCCTCGGACTCAAACCTATGGGGAAGCCAACTACTTGGATGAGAAAACTGAGTTTTGGACAGAACGAAGGTACTGTACGGTCCTCGGACTCAAACCTATGGGGAAACCAACTACTTGGATGAGAAAACTGAGTTTTGGACAGAACCAAGGTATTGTATGGTCCTCCGACTCAAACCTATGGGGAAACCAACAACTTGGACGAGAAAACTGAGTTTTGGACAGAATCAAGGTAATGTATGGTCCTCCGACTCAAACCTCTGGGGAAGCCAACTACTTGGATGAGAAATCTGAGTTTTGGATAGAACCATGGTACTGTACGGTCCCCGGACTCAAACCTATGGGGAAGCCAACTACTTGGATGAGAAAACTGAGTTTTGGACAGAACCAAGGTACTGTACGGTCCTCGGACTCAAACCTATGGGGAAACCAACTATTTGGATGAGAAAACTCAGTTTTGGATAGAACCAAGGTATTGTATGGTCCTCGTTCTCAAACCTATGGGCAAACCATCTACTTGGATGAGAAAACTGAGTTTTAGACAGAACTAAGGTATTGTATGGTCCTCCGACTCAAACCTATGGGGAAACCAACAACTTGGACGAGAAAACTGAGTTTTGGACAGAATCAAGGTATTGTATGGTCCTCCGACTCAAACCTATGGGGAAGCCAACTACTTGGATGAGAAATCTGAGTTTTGGACAGAACCAAGGTACTGTACGGTCCTCGGACTCAAACCTATGGGGAAGCCAACAACTTGGATGAGAAAATTGAGTTTTGGACAGAACCAAGTTACTGTACGGTCCTCGGACTCAAACCTATGGGAAAGCCAACTACTTGGATGAGAAAACTGAGTTTTGGACAGAACCAAGGTACTGTACGGTCCTCGGACTCAAACCTATGGGGAAGCCAACTACTTGGATGAGAAAACTGAGTTTTGGACAGAACCAAGGTACTGTACGGTCCTCGGACTCAAACCTATGGGGAAACCAACTACTTGGATTAGAAAACTGAGTTTTGGACAGAACCAAGGTATTGTATGGTCCTCGGACTCAAACCTATGGGGAAGCCAACTACTTGGATGAGAAAACTCAGTTTTGGACAGAACCAAGGTATTGTATGTTCCTCGGACTCAAACCCATGGGGAAACCAACTACTTGGATGAGAAAACTCAGTTTTGGAGTGAACCAAGGTATTGTATGGTCCTCGTTCTCAAACCTATGGGCAAACCATCTACTTGGATGAGAAAACTGAGTTTTAGACAGAACTAAGGTATTGTATGGTCCTCGGACTCAAACCTATGGGGAAACCAACAACTTGGACGAGAAAACTGAGTTTTGGACAGAACCAAGGTATTGTATGGTCCTCGGACTCAAACCTATGGGGAAACCAACTACTTGGACGGGAAAACTGAGTTTTGGACAGAACCAAGGTATTGTATAGTCCTCGGACTCAAACCTATGGGGAAACCAACTACTTGGATGAGAAAACTGAGTTTTGGACAGAACCAAGGTAGTGTATGGTCCTCCGACTCAAACCTATGGGGAAGCCAACTACTTGGATGAGAAAACTGAGTTTTGGACAGAACCAAGGTACTGTACGGTCCTCGGACTCAAACCTATGGGGAAGCCAACTACTTGGATGAGAAAACTGAGTTTTGGACAGAACCAAGGTACTGTACGGTCCTCGGACTCAAACCTATGGGAAAGCCAACTACTCGGATGAGAAAACTGAGTTTTGGACAGAACCAAGGTACTGTACGGTCCTCGGACTCAAACCTATGGGGAAGCCAACTACTTGGATGAGAAAACTGAGTTTTGGACAGAACCAAGGTACTGTACGGTCCTCGGACTCAAACCTATGGGGAAACCAACTACTTGGATGAGAAAACTGAGTTTTGGACAGAACCAAGGTACTGTAAGGTCCTCGGACTCAAACCTATGGGGAAGCCAACTACTTGGATGAGAAAACTGAGTTTTGGACAGAACCAAGGTACTGTACGGTCCTCGGACTCAAACCTATGGGAAAGCCAACTACTTGGATGAGAAAACTGAGTTTTGGACAGAACCAAGGTACTGTACGGTCCTCGGACTCAAACCTATGGGGAAGCCAACTACTTGGATGAGAAAACTGAGTTTTGGACAGAACCAAGGTATTGTATAGTCCTCGGACTCAAACCTATGGGGAAACCAACTACTTGGATGAGAAAACTGAGCTTTGGACAGAACCAAGGTAGTGTATGGTCCTCCGACTCAAACCTATGGGGAAGCCAACTACTTGGATGAGAAAACTGAGTTTTGGACAGAACCAAGGTACTGTACGGTCCTCGGACTCAAACCTATGGGGAAGCCAACTACTTGGATGAGAAAACTGAGTTTTGGACAGAACCAAGGTACTGTACGGTCCTCGGACTCAAACCTATGGGAAAGCCAACTACTTGGATGAGAAAACTGAGTTTTGGACAGAACCAAGGTACTGTACGGTCCTTGGACTCAAACCTATGGGGAAGCCAACTACTTGGATGAGAAAACTGAGTTTTGGACAGAACCAAGGTACTGTACGGTCCTCGGACTCAAACCTATGGGGAAACCAACTACTTGGATGAGAAAACTGAGTTTTGGACAGAACCAAGGTACTGTACGGTCCTCGGACTCAAACCTATGGGGAAGCCAACTACTTGGATGAGAAAACTAAGTTTTGGACAGAACCAAGGTACTGTACGGTCCTCGGACTCAAACCTATGGGAAAGCCAACTACTTGGATGAGAAAACTGAGTTTTGGACAGAACCAAGGTACTGTACGGTCCTCGGACTCAAACCTATGGGGAAGCCAACTACTTGGATGAGAAAACTGAGTTTTGGACAGAACCAAGGTACTGTACGGTCCTCGGACTCAAACCTATGGGGAAAGCAACTACTTGGATGACAAAACTGAGTTTTGGACAGAACCAAGGTATTGTATGGTCCTCCGACTCAACCCTATGGGGAAACCAGCTACTTGAATGAGAAAACTGAGTTTTGGATAGAACCAAGGTATTGTATGGTCCTCGGACTCAAACCTATGGGGAAACCAACTACTTGGATGAGAAAACTGAGTTTTGGACAGAACCAAGGTATTGTATGGTCCTCCGACTCAAACCTATGGGGAAGCCAACTACTTGGATGAGAAAACTGAGTTTTGGACAGAACCAAGGTATTGTATGGTCCTGGGACTCAAGCTTATAGGGAAGCCAACTACTTGGATTAGAAATCTGAGTTTTGGACAGAACCAAGGTACTGTGTGGTCCTCGGAATCAAACCTATGGGGAAACCAACTACTTGGATGAGAAAACTGAGTTTTGGATAGAACCAAGGTATTGTATGGTCCTCGCACTCAAACCTATGGGGAAACCAACTACTTGGACGAGAAAACTGAGTTTTGGACAGAACCAAGGTATTGTATGGCCCTCGGACTCAAACCTATGGGGAAGCCAACTACTTGGATGAGAAAACTGAGTTTCGGACAGAACCAAGGTATTGTATGGCCCTCGGACTCAAACTTATGAGGAAACCAACTACTTGGATGAGAAAACTGAGTTTTGGACAGAACCAAGGTATTGTAGGTTCCTCGGACTGAAATCTATGGGGAAACCAACTACTTGGATGAGAAAACTGAGTTCTGGACAGAACCAAGGTATTGTATAGCCCTCGGACTCAAGCCTATAGGGAAGCCAACTACTTGGATTAGAAATCTGAGTTTTGGACAGAACCAAGGTACTGTGTTGTCCTCGAACTCAAACCTCTGGGGAAACTAACTACTTGGATGGGAAAACTGAGTTTTGGACAAAACCAAGGTATTGTATGGTCCTCGCACTCAAACCTATGGGGAAACCGACTACTTGGATGAGAAAACTGAGTTCTGGACAGAACGAAGGTATTGTATAGCCCTCGGACTCAAACCAATAGGGAAACCAACTACTTGGATGAGAAAACTCAGTTTTGGATTGAACCAAGGTATTGTATGGTCCTCGTTCTCAAACCTATGGGCAAACCATCTACTTGGATGAGAAAACTGAGTTTTAGACAGAACTAAGGTATTGTATGGTCCTCGGACTCAAACCTATGGGGAAACCAACAACTTGGACGAGAAAACTGAGTTTTGGACAGAACCAAGGTATTGTATGGTCCTCGGACTCAAACCTATGTGGAAACCAAGTACTTGGATGAGAAAACTGAGTTTTGGACAGAACCAAGGTATTGTATGTTCCTCGGACTGAAACCTATGGGGAAACCAACTACTTGGCTGAGAAAACTTAGTTTTGTACAGAACCAAGGTATTGTATGGTCCTCGGACTCAAACCTATGGGGAAACCAGCTACTTGGATGAGAAAACTGAGTTTTGGATAGAACCAAGGTATTCTATGGTCCTCGGACTCAAACCTATGGGGAAACCAACTACTTGGATGAGAAAACTGAGTTTTGGACAGAACTAAGGTACTGTATGGTCCTCGTACTCAAACCTATGGGGAAGCCAACTACTTGGATGAGAAAACTGAGTTTTGGACCGAACCAAGGTACTGTATGGTCATCGGACTCAAACCTATGGGGAAGCCAACTACTTGGATGAGAAAACTGAGTTTTGGACAGAATCAAGGTATTGTATGGTCCTCGGACTCAAACCTATGGGGAAACCAACTACTTGGATGAGAAAACTGAGTTTGGGACAGAACCAAGGTATTTTATGTCCCTCGGACTCAAACCTATGGGGAAACCAACTACTTGGATGAGAAAACTGAGTTTCGGACAGAACCAAGGTATTGTATGGCCCTCGGACTCAAACCTATGGGGAAACCAACTTCTTGGAGGTGAAAACTGTGTTTTGGGCAGAACCAAGGTATTGTATGGTCCTCGGACTCTAACCTATGGGGAAACCAACTACTTGGATGAGAAAACTGAGTTTTCGACAGAACCAAGGGATTGTACAGTCCTCGGACTCAAACCTATGGGAAACCAACTACTTGGATGAGAAAACTGAGTTTTGGACAGAACCAAGGTATTGTACTGTCCTCGGACTCAAACTTATGGAGCAACCAACTACTTGGATGAGAAAACTGAATTTTGGATAGAACCAAGGTATTATATGGTCCTCGGACTCAAACTTATGGGGAAACCAATTACTTGGATGAGAAACCTGAGTTTTGGACAGAACCAAGGTATTGTATGGTCCTCGAACTCAAACCTATAGGGAAGCCAACTACTTGGATTGGAAATCTGAGTTTTGGACAGAACCAAGGTACTGTGTGGTCCTCGAACTCAAACCTCTGGGGAAACTAACTACTTGGATGAGAAAACAGAGTTTTGGACAGAACCAAGTTATTGTATGGTCCTCGGACTCAAGCCTATAGGGAAGCCAACTACTTGGATGAGAAAACTGAGTTTTGGACAGAACCAAGGTATTGTATGTTCCTCGGACTGAGACCTATGGGGAAACCAACTACTTGGATGAGAAAACTTAGTTTTGTACAGAACAAAGGTATTGTATGGTCCTCGGACTCAAACCTATGGGGGAAACCAGCTACTTGGATGAGAAAACTGAGTTTTTGACAGAACCAAGGTATTGTATGGTCCTCGGACTCGAACCTATGGGGAAACCAACTACTTGGATGAGAAAACTGAGTTTTGGATAAAACAAAGGTATTGTATAGTCCTCGCACTCAAACCTATGGGGAAACCAACTACTTGGATGAGAAAACTGAGTTTTGGACAGAACCAAGGTATTGTATGGTCCTCGCACTCAAACCTATGGGGAAACCAACTACTTGGATGAGAAAACTGAGTTTTCGACAGAACCAAGGTATTGTACGGTCCTCGGACTCAATCCTATGGGGAAGACAACTACTTGGATGAGAAAACTGAGTTTTTGACAGAAACCAAGGTATTGTATGGTCCTCGGACTCGAACCTATGGGGAAACCAACTACTTGGATGAGAAAACTGAGTTTTGGATAAAACAAAGGTATTGTACAGTCCTCGCACTCAAACCTATGGGGAAACCAACTACTTGGATGAGAAAACTGAGTTTTGGAAAGAACCAAGGTATTGTATGGTGCTCCGACTCAAACCTATGGGGAAACCAACTACTTGGATGAGAAAACTGAGTTTTCGACAGAACCAAAGTATTGTACGGTCCTCGGACTCAATCCTATGGGGAAGCCAACTACTTGGATGAGAAAACTGAGTTTTGGACAGAACCAAGGTACTGTATGGTCATCGGACTCAAACCTATGGGGAAGCCAACTACTTGGATGAGAAAACTGAGTTTTGGATAGAACCAAGGTATTGTATGGTCCTCGGACTCAAACTTGTGGGTGAACCAACTACTTGGATGAGAAAACTGGGTTTTGGAGAGAATGAAGGTATTGTATGGTCCTCGGACTCAAACCTGTGGGGAAACCAAATACTTGGATGATATAACTGAGTTTTGGACAGAACCAAGGTAGTGTATGGTCCTCGGACTCAAACTTCTGGGTGAACCAAGTACTTTGATGGGAAAACTGAGTTTTGGAGAGAACCATCGTATTGTATGGTCCTCGCACTCAAACCTATAGGGAAACCAACTACTTGGATGAGAAAACTGAGTTTTGGACATAACCAAGGTACTGTATGTCCCTCGGACTCAAACCTATGGGGAAACCAACTACTTGGATGAGAAAACTGATTTTTGGACATAACCAAGTTATTGTAGGTTCCTCGGACTAAAACCTATGGGGAAACAAACTACTTGGATGAGAAAACTGAGTTTTCGATAGAACCAATGTGTTGTACGGTCCTCGGACTCAAACCTATGGGGAAAAAAACTACTTGGATGAGAAAACTGAGTTTTCGACAGAACCGATGTATTGTACGGTCCTCGGACTCAAACCTATGGGGAAACCAACTACTTGGATGAGAAAACTGAGTTTTGGACAGATCCAAGGTATTGTATGTCCCTCGGACTCAAACCTATGGGGAAACCAACTACTTGGATGAGAAAACTGAGTTTCGAACAGAACCAAGGTATTGTATGTCCCTCGGACTCAAACCTATGGGGAAACCAACTACTTGGATGAGAAAACTGAGTTTCGAACAGAACCAAGGTATTGTATTGCCCTCGGACTCAAACCTATGGGGAAACCAACTACTTGGAGGAGAAAACTGAGTTTTGGACAGATCCAAGGTATTGTATGTCCCTCGGACTCAAACCTATGGGGAAACCAACTACTTGGATGAGAAAACTGAGTTTCGAACAGAACCAAGGTATTGTATTGCCCTCGGACTCAAACCTATGGGGAAACCAACTACTTGGAGGAGAAAACTGAGTTTTGGACAAAACCAAGGTATTGTATGGTCCTCGGACTCAAACCTATGGGGAAGCCAACTACTTGGATGAGAAAACTGATTTTTGGACAGAACCAAGGTACTGTGTGGTCCTCGGAATCAAACCTAAGGGGAAACCAACTACTTGGATGAGAAAACTGAGTTTTGGACAGAACCAAGGTATTGTATGGTCCTCGCACTCAAACCTATGGGGAAACCAACTACTTGGACGAGAAAACTGAGTTTTGGACAGAAGCAAGGTATTGTATGGCCCTCGGACTCAAACCTATGGGGAAACCAACTACTTGGATGAGAAAACTGAGTTTTGGACAGATCCAAGGTATTGTATGTCCCTCGGACTCAAACCTATGGGGAAACCAACTACTTGGATGAGAAAACTGAGTTTCGAACAGAACCAAGGTATTGTATGGCCCTCGGACTCAAACCTATGGGGAAACCAATTACTTGGAGGAGAAAACTGAGTTTTCGACAGAATCGATGTATTGTACGGTCCTCGGACTCAAACCAATGGGGAAACCAACTACTTGGATGAGAAAACTGAGTTTTGGACAGATCCAAGGTATTGTATGTCCCTCGGACTCAAACCTATGGGGAAACCAACTACTTGGATGAGAAAACTGAGTTTCGAACAGAACCAAGGTATTGTATGGCCCTCGGACTCAAACCTATGGGGAAACCAATTACTTGGAGGAGAAAACTGAGTTTTGGACAGAACCAAGGTATTGTATGGTCCTCGGACTCTAACCTATGGGGAAACCAACTACTTGGATGAGAAAACTGAGTTTTGGACAGATCCAAGGTATGGTATGGTCCTCGGACTCTAACCTATGGGGAAACCAACTACTTGGATGAGAAAACTGAGTTTCAAACAGAACCAAGGTATTGTACGGTCCTCGGACTCAAACCTATGGGGAAACCAATTACTAGAGGAGAAAACTGAGTTTTGGACAGAACCAAGGTATTGTATGGTCCTCGGACTCTAACCTATGGGGAAACCAACTACTTGGATGAGAAAACTGACTTTCGAACAGAACCAAGGTATTGTACGGTCCTCGGACTCAAACCTATGGGGAAACCAACTACTTGGATGAGAAAAATGAGTTTTCGACAGTACCGATGTATTGTACGGTCCTCGGACTCAAACCCTATGGGGAAACCAACTACTTGGATGAGAAAACTGAGTTTTGGACAGATCCAAGGTGTGGTATGGTCCTCGGACTCTAACCTATGGGGAAACCAACTACTTGGATGAGAAAACTGAGTTTCGACCAGAACCAAGGTATTGTACGGTCCTCGGACTCAAACCTATGGGGAAACCAATTATTTGGAGGAGAAAACTGAGTTTTGGACAGAACCAAGGTATTGTATGGTCCTCGGACTCTAACCTATGGGGAAACCAACTACTTGGATGAGAAAACTGACTTTCGAACAGAACCAAGGTATTGTACGGTCCTCGGACTCAAACCTATGGGGAAACCAACTACTTGGATGAGAAAACTGAGTTTTCGACAGAACCGAAGTATTGTACGGTCCTCGGACTCAAACCTATGGGAAACCAACTACTTGGATGAGAAAACTGAGTTTTGGACAGATACAAGGTATTGTATTTCCCTCGGACTCAAACCTATGGGGAAACCAACTACTTGGATGAGAAAACTGAGTTTCGAACAGAACCAAGGTATAGTACGGTCCTCGGACTCAAACCTATGGGGAAACCAATTACTTGGATGAGAAAACTGAGTTTTGGACAGATCCAAGGTATTGTATGTCCCTCGGACTCAAACCTATGGGGAAACCAACTACTTGGATGAGAAAACTGAGTTTCGAACAGAACCAAGGTATTGTATGGCCCTCGGACTCAAACCTATGGGGAAACCAACTACTTGGAGGAGAAAACTGAGTTTTGGACAGATCCAAGGTATTGTATGTCCCTCGGACTCAAACCTATGGGGAAACCAACTACTTGGATGAGAAAACTGAGTTTCGAACAGAACCAAGGTATTGTATTGCCCTCGGACTCAAACCTATGGGGAAACCAACTACTTGGAGGAGAAAACTGAGTTTTGGACAAAACCAAGGTATTGTATGGTCCTCGGACTCAAACCTATGGGGAAGCCAACTACTTGGATGAGAAAACTGATTTTTGGACAGAACCAAGGTACTGTGTGGTCCTCGGAATCAAACCTAAGGGGAAACCAACTACTTGGATGAGAAAACTGAGTTTTGGACAGAACCAAGGTATTGTATGGTCCTCGCACTCAAACCTATGGGGAAACCAACTACTTGGACGAGAAAACTGAGTTTTGGACAGAAGCAAGGTATTGTATGGCCCTCGGACTCAAACCTATGGGGAAACCAACTACTTGGATGAGAAAACTGAGTTTTGGACAGATCCAAGGTATTGTATGTCCCTCGGACTCAAACCTATGGGGAAACCAACTACTTGGATGAGAAAACTGAGTTTCGAACAGAACCAAGGTATTGTATGGCCCTCGGACTCAAACCTATGGGGAAACCAATTACTTGGAGGAGAAAACTGAGTTTTCGACAGAATCGATGTATTGTACGGTCCTCGGACTCAAACCAATGGGGAAACCAACTACTTGGATGAGAAAACTGAGTTTTGGACAGATCCAAGGTATTGTATGTCCCTCGGACTCAAACCTATGGGGAAACCAACTACTTGGATGAGAAAACTGAGTTTCGAACAGAACCAAGGTATTGTATGGCCCTCGGACTCAAACCTATGGGGAAACCAATTACTTGGAGGAGAAAACTGAGTTTTGGACAGAACCAAGGTATTGTATGGTCCTCGGACTCTAACCTATGGGGAAACCAACTACTTGGATGAGAAAACTGAGTTTTGGACAGATCCAAGGTATGGTATGGTCCTCGGACTCTAACCTATGGGGAAACCAACTACTTGGATGAGAAAACTGAGTTTCAAACAGAACCAAGGTATTGTACGGTCCTCGGACTCAAACCTATGGGGAAACCAATTACTAGGAGGAGAAAACTGAGTTTTGGACAGAACCAAGGTATTGTATGGTCCTCGGACTCTAACCTATGGGGAAACCAACTACTTGGATGAGAAAACTGACTTTCGAACAGAACCAAGGTATTGTACGGTCCTCGGACTCAAACCTATGGGGAAACCAACTACTTGGATGAGAAAAATGAGTTTTCGACAGTACCGATGTATTGTACGGTCCTCGGACTCAAACCTATGGGGAAACCAACTACTTGCATGAGAAAACTGAGTTTTGGACAGATCCAAGGTGTGGTATGGTCCTCGGACTCTAACCTATGGGGAAACCAACTACTTGGATGAGAAAACTGAGTTTCGACCAGAACCAAGGTATTGTACGGTCCTCGGACTCAAACCTATGGGGAAACCAATTATTTGGAGGAGAAAACTGAGTTTTGGACAGAACCAAGGTATTGTATGGTCCTCGGACTCTAACCTATGGGGAAACCAACTACTTGGATGAGAAAACTGACTTTCGAACAGAACCAAGGTATTGTACGGTCCTCGGACTCAAACCTATGGGGAAACCAACTACTTGGATGAGAAAACTGAGTTTTCGACAGAACCGATGTATTGTACGGTCCTCGGACTCAAACCTATGGGAAACCAACTACTTGGATGAGAAAACTGAGTTTTGGACAGATACAAGGTATTGTATTTCCCTCGGACTCAAACCTATGGGGAAACCAACTACTTGGATGAGAAAACTGAGTTTCGAACAGAACCAAGGTATAGTACGGTCCTCGGACTCAAACCTATGGGGAAACCAATTACTTGGATGAGAAAACTGAGTTTTGGACAGATCCAAGGTATTGTATGTCCCTCGGACTCAAACCTATGGGGAAACCAACTACTTGGATGAGAAAACTGAGTTTCGAACAGAACCAAGGTATTGTATGGCCCTCGGACTCAAACCTATGGGGAAACCAACTACTTGGAGGAGAAAACTGAGTTTTGGACAGAACCAAGGTATTGTATGGTCCTCGGACTCTAACCTATGGGGAAACTAACTACTTGGATGAGAAAACTGAGTTTTCGACAGATCCAAGGGATTGTACAGTCCTCGGACTCAAACCTGTGGGGAAACCAACTACTTGGATGAGAAAACTGAGTTTTGGACAGAACCAAGGTATTCTACTGTCCTCGGACTCAAACTTATGGGGAAACCAACTACTTGGATGAGAAAACGGAGTTTTGGATAGAACCAAGGTATTGTATGGTCCTCGGACTCAAACTTATGGGGAAACCAACTACTTGGATGAGAAAACTGAGTTTTGGACAGAACCAAGGTATTGTATGGTCCTCGGACTCAAACTTATGGGGAAACCAATTACTTGGATGAGAAAACTGAGTTTTGGACAGAACCAAGGTATTGTATGGTCCTCGAACTCAAACCTGTAGGGATGCCAACTACTTGGATTAGAAATCTGAGTTTTGGACAGAACCAAGGTACTGTGTGGTCCTCGAACTCAAACCTCTGGGGAAACTAACTACTTGGATGAGAAAACAGAGTTTTGGACAGAACCAAGTTATTGTATGGTCCTCGGACTCAAGCCTATAGGGAAGCCAACTACTTGGATGAGAAAAACTGAGTTTTGGACAGAACCAAGGTATTGTATGTTCCTCGGACTGAAACCTATGGGGAAACCAACTACTTGGATGAGAAAACTTAGTTTTGTACAGAACCAAGGTATTGTATGGTCCTCGGACTCAAACCTATGGGGAAACCAGCTACTTGGATGAGAAAACTGAGTTTTTGACAGAACCAAGGTATTGTATGGTCCTCGGACTCGAACCTCTGGGGAAACCAACTAATTGGATGAGAAAACTGAGTTTTGGATAAAACAAAGGTATTGTATAGTCCTCGCACTCAAACCAATGGGGAAACCAACTACTTGGATGAGAAAACTGAGTTTTGGACAGAACCAAGGTATTGTATGGTCCCTCGGACTCAAACCTATGGGGAAACCAACTACTTGGATGAGAAAACTGAGTTTTCGACAG
Source organism: Quercus alba (assembly GCA_036321655.1). NCBI lineage: Eukaryota > Viridiplantae > Streptophyta > Magnoliopsida > Fagales > Fagaceae > Quercus > Quercus alba. The sequence continues at coordinate 165,276 of JAYJMT010000015.1, forward strand.
AACCAAGGTATTGTACGGTCCTCGGACTCAATCCTATGGGGAAGCCAACTACTTGGATGAGAAAACTGAGTTTTGGAGAGAACCAAGGTACTGTACGGTCATCGGACTCAAACCTATGGGGAAGCCAACTACTTGGATGAGAAAACTGAGTTTCGAACAGAACCAAGGTATTGTACGGTCCTCGGACTCAAACCTATGGGGAAACCAACTACTTGGATGAGAAAACTGAGTTTTCGACAGAACCCCGATGTATTGTACGGTCCTCGGACTCAAACCTATGGGGAAACCAACTACTTGGATGAGAAAACTGAGTTTTGGACAGATCCAAGGTATTGTATGTCCCTCGGACTCAAACCTATGGGGAAACCAACTACTTGGATGAGAAAACTGAGTTTCGAACAGAACCAAGGTATAGTACGGTCCTCGGACTCAAACCTATGGGGAAACCAACTACTTGGATGAGAAAACTGAGTTTTGGACAAATCCAAGGTATTGTATGTCCCTCGGACTCAAACCTATGGGGAAACCAACTACTTGGATGAGAAAACTGAGTTTCGAACAGAACCAAGGTATTGTAAGGCCCTCGGACTCAAACCTATGGGGAAACCAACTACTTGGAGGAGAAAACTGAGTTTTGGACAGAACCAAGGTATTGTATGGTCCTCGGACTCTAACCTATGGGGAAACTAACTACTTGGATGAGAAAACTGAGTTTTCGACAGATCCAAGGGATTGTACAGTCCTCAGACTCAAACCTATGGGGAAACCAACTACTTGGATGAGAAAACTGAGTTTTGGACAGAACCAAGGTATTCTACTGTCCTCGGACTCAAACTTATGGAGAGACCAACTACTTCGATGAGAAAACTGAGTTTTGGATAGAACCAAGGTATCGTATGGTCCTCGGACTCAAACTTATGGGGAAACCAACTACTTGGATGAGAAAACTGAGTTTTGGACAGAACCAAGGTATTGTATGTTCCTCGGACTGAAACCTATGGGGAAACCAACTACTTGGATGAGAAAACTTAGTTTTGTACAGAACCAAGGTATTGTATGGTCCTCGGACTCAAACCTATGGGGAAACCAGCTACTTGGATGAGAAAACTGAGTTTTTGACAGAACCAAGGTATTGTATGGTCCCTCGGACTCGAACCTATGGGGAAACCAACTAATTGGATGAGAAAACTGAGTTTTGGATAAAACAAAGGTATTTTATAGTCCTCGCACTCAAACCTATGGGGAAACCAACTACTTGGATGAGAAAACTGAGTTTTGGACTGAACCAAGGTATTGTATGGTCCTCGGACTCAAACCTATGGGGAAACCAACTACTTGGATGAGAAAACTGAGTTTTGGACAGAACCAAGGTACTGTATGGTCCTCGGACTCAAACCTATGGGGAAGCCAACTACTTGGATGAGAAAACTGATTTTTGGATAGAACCAAGGTACTGTGTGGTCCTCGGAATCATACCTATGGGGAAACTAACTACTTGGATGAGAAAACTGAGTTTTGGACAGAACCAAGGTATTGTATGGTCCTCGCACTCAAACCTATGGGGAAACCAACTACTTGGACGAGGAAAACTGAGTTTTGGACAGAACGAAGGTATTGTATGGCCCTCGAACTCAAACCTATGTGGAAACCAACTACTTGGATGAGAAAACTGAGTTTTCGACAGAACCGATGTATTGTACGGTCCTCGCACTCAAACCTATGGGGGAAACCAACTACTTGGATGAGAAAACTGAGTTTTGGACAGATCCAAGGTATTGTATGTCCCTCGGACCCAAACCTATGGGGAAACCAACTACTTGGAGGAGAAAACTGAGTTTTGGACAGAACCAAGGTATTGTATGGTCCTCGGACTCTAACCTATGGGGAAACCAACTACTTGGATGAGAAAACTGAGTTTTGGACAGAACCAAGGTATTCTACTGTCCTCGGACTCAAACTTATGGGGAAACCAACTACTTGGATGAGAAAACTGAGTTTTGGATAGAACCAAGGTATTGTATGGTCCTCGGACTCAAACTTATGGGGAAACCAACTACTTGGATGAGAAAACTGAGTTTTGGACAGAACCAAGGTATTGTATGGTCCTCGGACTCAAACCTATAGGGAAGCCAACTACTTGGATTAGAAATCTGAGTTTTGGACAGAACCAAGGTACTGTGTGGTCCTCGGAATCAAACCTATGGGGAAACCAACTACTTGGATGAGAAAACTAAGTTTTGGACAGAACAAAGGTATTGTATGGTCCTCGCACTCAAACCTATGGGGAAACCAATGACTTGGATGAGAAAACTGAGTTTTGGACAGAACCAAGGTATTCTATGGTCCTCGGACTCAAACCTATGGGGAAACCAACTACTTGGATGAGAAAACTGAGTTTTGGACAAAACCAAGGTATTGTATGGTCCTCGGACTCTAACCTATGGGGAAACCAACTACTTGGATGAGAAAACTGAGTTTTCGACAGATCCAAGGGATTGTACAGTCCTCGGACTCAAACCTATGGGGAAACCAACTACTTGGATGAGAAAACTGAGTTTTGGACAGAACCAAGGTATTCTACTGTCCTCGGACTCAAACTTATGGGGAAACCAACTACTTGGATGAGAAAACTGAGTTTTGGATAGAACCAAGGTATTTTATGGTCCTCGGACTCAAACTTATGGGGAAACCAACTACTTGGATGAGAAAACAGAGTTTTGGACAGAACCAAGGTATTGTATGGTCCTCGGACTCAAACCTATAGGGAAGCCAACTACTTGGATTAGAAATCTGAGTTTTGGACAGAACCAAGGTACTGTGTGGTCCTCGGAATCAAACCTATGGGGAAACCAACTACTTGGATGAGAAAACTAAGTTTTGGACAGAACAAAGGTATTGTATGGTCCTCGCACTCAAACCTATGGGGGAAACCAACTACTTGGATGAGAAAACTTAGTTTTGGACAGATCCAAGGTATTGTATGTCCCTCGGACTCAAACCTATGGGGAAACGAACTACTTGGTTGAGAAAACTGAGTTTCGAACAGAACCAAGGTATTGTATGGCCCTCGGACTCAAACCTATGGGGAAACCAACTACTTGGAGGAGAAAACTGAGTTTTGGACAGAACCAAGGTATTGTATGGTCCTCGGACTCTAACCTATGGGGAAACTAACTACTTGGATGAGAAAACTGAGTTTTCGACAGATCCAAGGGATTGTACAGTCCTCGGACTCAAACCTATGGGGAAACCAACTACTTGGATGAGAAAACTGAGTTTTGGACAGAACCAAGGTATTCTACTGTCCTCGGACTCAAACTTATGGGGAAACCAACTACTTGGATGAGAAAACTGAGTTTTGGATAGAACCAAGGTATTGTATGGTCCTCGGACTCAAACTTATGGGGAAACCAACTACTTGGATGAGAAAACTGAGTTTTGGACAGAACCAAGGTATTGTATGGTCCTCGGACTCAAACTTATGGGGAAACCAATTACTTGGATGAGAAAACTGAGTTTTGGACAGAACCAAGGTATTGTATGGTCTTCGAACTCAAACCTGTAGGGATGCCAACTACTTGGATTAGAAATCTGAGTTTTGGACAGAACGAAGGTACTGTGTGGTCCTCGAACTCAAACCTCTGGGGAAACTAACTACTTGGATGAGAAAACAGAGTTTTGGACAGAACCAAGTTATTGTATGGTCCTCGGACTCAAGCCTATAGGGAAGCCAACTACTTGGATGAGAAAACTGAGTTTTGGATAGAACCAAGGTATTGTATGTTCCTCGGACTGAAACCTATGGGGAAACCAACTACTTGGATGAGAAAACTTAGTTTTGTACAGAACCAAGGTATTGTATGGTCCTCGGACTCAAACCTATGGGGAAACCAGCTACTTGGATGAGAAAACTGAGTTTTTGACAGAACCAAGGTATTGTATGGTCCTCGGACTCGAACGTATGGGGAAACCAACTAATTGGATGAGAAAACTGAGTTTTGGATAAAACAAAGGTATTTTATAGTCCTCGCACTCAAACCTATGGGGAAACCAACTACTTGGATGAGAAAACTGAGTTTTGGACTGAACCAAGGTATTGTATGGTCCTCGGACTCAAACCTATGGGGAAACCAACTACTTGGATGAGAAAACTGAGTTTTCGACAGAACCAAGGTATTGTACGGTCCTCGGACTCAATCCTATGGGGAAGCCAACTACTTGGATGAGAAAACTGAGTTTTGGAGAGAACCAAGGTACTGTACGGTCATCGGACTCAAACCTATGGGGAAGCCAACTACTTGGATGAGAAAACTGAGTTTTGGACAGAACCAAGGTATTGTATGGTCCTCGGACTCAAACTTATGGGGAAACCAATTACTTGGATGAGAAAACTGAGTTTTGGACAGAACCAAGGTATTGTATGGTCCTCGAACTCAAACCTGTAGGGATGCCAACTACTTGGATTAGAAATCTGAGTTTTGGACAGAACCAAGGTACTGTGTGGTCCTCGAACTCAAACCTCTGGGGAAACTAACTACTTGGATGAGAAAACAGAGTTTTGGACAGAACCAAGTTATTATATGGTCCTCGGACTCAAGCCTATAGGGAAGCCAACTACTTGGATGAGAAAACTGAGTTTTGGATAGAACCAAGGTATTGTATGTTCCTCGGACTGAAACCTATGGGGAAACCAACTACTTGGATGAGAAAACTTAGTTTTGTACAGAACCAAGGTATTGTATGGTCCTCGGACTCAAACCTATGGGGAAACCAGCTACTTGGATGAGAAAACTGAGTTTTTGACAGAACCAAGGTATTGTATGGTCCTCGGACTCGAACGTATGGGGAAACCAACTAATTGGATGAGAAAACAGTGTTTTGGATAAAACAAAGGTATTTTATAGTCCTCGCACTCAAACCTATGGGGAAACCAACTACTTGGATGAGAAAACTGAGTTTTGGACTGAACCAAGGTATTGTATGGTCCTCGGACTCAAACCTATGGGGAAACCAACTACTTGGATGAGAAAACTGAGTTTTCGACAGAACCAAGGTATTGTACGGTCCTCGGACTCAATCCTATGGGGAAGCCAACTACTTGGATGAGAAAACTGAGTTTTGGAGAGAACCAAGGTACTGTACGGTCATCGGACTCAAACCTATGGGGAAGCCAACTACTTGGATGAGAAAACTGAGTTTTGGATAGAACCAAGGTATTGTATGGTCCTCGGACTCAAACTTGTGGGTGAACCAACTACTTGGATGAGAAAACTGGGTTTTGGAGAGAATCAAGGTATTGTATGGTCCTCGGACTCAAACCTGTGGGGAAACCAAATACTTGGATGATATAACTGAGTTTTGGACAGAACCAAGGTAGTGTATGGTCCTCGGACTCAAACTTCTGGGTGAACCAAGTACTTTGATGGGAAAACTGAGTTTTGGAGAGAACCATCGTATTGTATGGTTCTCGCACTCAAACCTATAGGGAAACCAACTACTTGGATGAGAAAACTGAGTTTTGGACATAACCAAGGTATTGTATGTCCCTCGGACTCAAACCTATAGGGAAACCAACTACTTGGATGAGAAAACTGATTTTTGCACATAACCAAGTTATTGTAGGTTCCTCGGACTGAAACCTATGGGGAACAAAACTACTTGGATGAGAAAACTGAGTTTTCGATAGAACCAATGTATTGTACGGTCCTTGGACTCAAACCTATGGGGAAACAAACTACTTGGATGAGAAAACTGAGTTTTGGAGAGAACCAAGGTATAGTATGGTCCTCGGACTCAAATTTATGGGGGAAACCAACTACTTGGATGAGAAAACTGAGTTTTGGACAGACACAAGGTATTGTATGTTCCTCGGACTGAAACCTATGGGGAAACAAAGTACTTGGATGAGAAAACTGAGTTTTGTACAGAACCAAGGTATTGTATGGTCCTCGGACTCGAACCTATGGGGAAACCAACTACTTGGATGAGAAAACTAAGTTTTGGACAGAACAAAGTTATTGTATGGTCCTCACACTCAAACCTATGGGGAAACCAACTACTTGGATGAGAAAATTGAGTTTTGGACAGAACCAAGGTATTCTATGGTCCTCGGACTCAAACCTATGGGGAAACCAACTACTTGGATGAGAAAACTGAGTTTTGGACAGAACCAAGGTACTGTATGGTCCTCGGACTCAAACCTAAGGGGAAGCCAACTACTTGGATGAGAAAACTGATTTTTGGATAGAACCAAGGTACTTTGTGGTCCTCGGAATCATACCTATGGGGAAACTAACTACTTGGATGAGAAAACTGAGTTTTGGACAGAACCAAGGTATTGTATGGTCCTCGCACTCAAACCTATGGGGAAACCAACTACTTGGACGAGAAAACTGAGTTTTGGACAGAACGAAGGTATTGTATGGCCCTCGAACTCAAACCTATGGGAAACCAACTACTTGGATGAGAAAACTGAGTTTTCGACAGAACCGATGTATTGTATGGTCCTCGGACTCAAACCTATGGGGAAACCAACTACTTGGATGAGAAAACTGAGTTTTGGACAGAACCAAGGTATTCTATGGTCCTCGGACTCTAACCTATGGGGAAACCAACTACTTGGATGAGAAAACTGAGTTTTCGACAGATCCAAGGGATTGTACAGTCCTCGGACTCAAACCTATGGGGAAACCAACTACTTGGATGAGAAAACTGAGTTTTGTACAGAACCAAGGTATTGTATGGTCCTCGGACTCGAACCTATGGGGAAACCAACTACTTGGATGAGAAAACTAAGTTTTGGACAGAACAAAGGTATTGTATGGTCCTCGCACTCAAACCTATGGGGAAACCAACTACTTGGATGAGAAAACTGAGTTTTGGACAGAACCAAGGTATTCTATGGTCCTCGGACTCAAACCTATGGGGAAACCAACTACTTGGATGAGAAAACTGAGTTTTGGACAGAACCAAGGTATTCTATGGTCCTCGGACTCTAACCTATGGGGAAACCAACTACTTGGATGAGAAAACTGAGTTTTCGACAGATCCAAGGGATTGTACAGTCCTCGGACTCAAACCTATGGGGAAACCAACTACTTGGATGAGAAAACTGAGTTTTGGACAGAACCAAGGTATTCTACTGTCCTCGGACTCAAACTTATGGGGAAACCAACTACTTGGATGAGAAAACTGAGTTTTGGATAGAACCAAGGTATTTTATGGTCCTCGGACTCAAACTTATGGGGAAACCAACTACTTGGATGAGAAAACAGAGCTTTGGACAGAACCAAGGTATTGTATGGTCCTCGGACTCAAACCTATAGGGAAGCCAACTACTTGGATTAGAAATCTGAGTTTTGGACAGAACCAAGGTACTGTGTGGTCCTCGGAATCAAACCTATGGGGAAACCAACTACTTGGATGAGAAAACTAAGTTTTGGACAGAACAAAGGTATTGTATGGTCCTCGCACTCAAACCTATGGGGAAACCAACTACTTGGATGAGAAAACTGAGTTTTGGACAGAACCAAGGTATTCTATGGTCCTCGGACTCAAACCTATGGGGAAACCAACTACTTGGATGAGAAACCTGAGTTTTGGACAGAACCAAGGTATTGTATGGTCCTCGGACTCTAACCTATGGGGAAACCAACTACTTGGATGAGAAAACTGAGTTTTCGACAGATCCAAGGGATTGTACAGTCCTCGGACTCAAACCTATGGGGAAACCAACTACTTGGATGAGAAAACTGAGTTTTGGACAGAACCAAGGTATTCTACTGTCCTCGGACTCAAACTTATGGGGAAACCAACTACTTGGATGAGAAAACTGAGTTTTGGATAGAACCAAGGTATTTTATGGTCCTCGGACTCAAACTTATGGGGAAACCAACTACTTGGATGAGAAAACAGAGTTTTGGACAGAACCAAGGTATTGTATGGTCCTCGGACTCAAACCTATAGGGAAGCCAACTACTTGGATTAGAAATCAGAGTTTTGGACAGAACCAAGGTACTGTGTGGTCCTCGGAATCAAACCTATGGGGAAACCAACTACTTGGATGAGAAAACTAAGTTTTGGACAGAACAAAGGTATTGTATGGTCCTCGCACTCAAACCTATGCGGAAACCAACTACTTGGATGAGAAAACTGAGTTTTGGACAGAACCAAGGTATTCTATAGTCCTCGGACTCAAACCTATGGGGAAACCAACTACTTGGATGAGAAAACTGAGTTTTGGACAGAACCAAGGTATTGTATGGTCCTCGGACTCTAACCTATGGGGAAACCAACTACTTGGATGAGAAAACTGAGTTTTGGACAGATCCAAGGTATTGTATGTCCCTCGGACTCAAACCTATGGGGAAACCAACTACTTGGATGAGAAAACTGAGTTTCGAACAGAACCAAGGTATTGTATGGCCCTCGGACTCAAACCTATGGGGAAACCAACTACTTGGAGGAGAAAACTGAGTTTTGGACAGAACCAAGGTATTGTATGGTCCTCGGACTCTAACCTATGGGGAAACTAACTACTTGGATGAGAAAACTGAGTTTTCGACAGATCCAAGGGATTGTACAGTCCTCGGACTCAAACCTATGGGGAAACCAACTACTTGGATGAGAAAACTGAGTTTTGGACAGAACCAAGGTATTCTACTGTCCTCGGACTCAAACTTATGGGGAAACCAACTACTTGGATGAGAAAACTGAGTTTTGGATAGAACCAAGGTATTTTATGGTCCTCGGACTCAAACTTATGGGGAAACCAACTACTTGGATGAGAAAACAGAGTTTTGGACAGAACCAAGGTATTGTATGGTCCTCGGACTCAAACTTATAGGGAAGCCAACTACTTGGATTAGAAATCTGAGTTTTGGACAGAACCAAGGTACTGTATGGTCCTCGGAATCAAACCTATGGGGAAACCAACTACTTGGATGAGAAAACTAAGTTTTGGACAGAACAAAGGTATTGTATGGTCCTCGCACTCAAACCTATGGGGAAACCAACTACTTGGATGAGAAAACTGAGTTTTGGACCGAACCAAGGTATTCTATAGTCCTCGGACTCAAACCTATGGGGAAACCAACTACTTGGATGAGAAAACTGAGTTTTGGACAGAACCAAGGTATTGTATGGTCCTCGGACTCTAACCTATGGGGAAACCAACTACTTGGATGAGAAAACTGAGTTTTGGACAGAACCAAGGTATTCTATGGTCCTCGGACTCTAACCTATGGGGAAACCAACTACTTGGATGAGAAAACTGAGTTTTCGACAGATCCAAGGGATTGTACAGTCCTCAGACTCAAACCTATGGGGAAACCAACTACTTGGATGAGAAAACTGAGTTTTGTACAGAACCAAGGTATTGTATGGTCCTCGGACACGAACCTATGGGGAAACCAACTACTTGGATGAGAAAACTAAGTTTTGGACAGAACAAAGGTATTGTATGGTCCTCGCACTCAAACCTATGGGGAAACCAACTACTTGGATGAGAAAACTGAGTTTTGGACAGAACCAAGGTATTCTATGGTCCTCGGACTCAAACCTATGGGGAAACCAACTACTTGGATGAGAAAACTGAGTTTTGGACAGAACCAAGGTATTCTATGGTCCTCGGACTCTAACCTATGGGGAAACCAACTACTTGGATGAGAAAACTGAGTTTTCGACAGATCCAAGGGATTGTACAGTCCTCGGACTCAAACCTATGGGGAAACCAACTACTTGGATGAGAAAACTGAGTTTTGGACAGAACCAAGGTATTCTACTGTCCTCGGACTCAAACTTATGGGGAAACCAACTACTTGGATGAGAAAACTGAGTTTTGGATAGAACCAAGGTATTTTATGGTCCTCGGACTCAAACTTATGGGGAAACCAACTACTTGGATGAGAAAACAGAGTTTTGGACAGAACCAAGGTATTGTATGGTCCTCGGACTCAAACCTATAGGGAAGCCAACTACTTGGATTAGAAATCTGAGTTTTGGACAGAACCAAGGTACTGTGTGGTCCTCGGAATCAAACCTATGGGGAAACCAACTACTTGGATGAGAAAACTAAGTTTTGGATAGAACAAAGGTATTGTATGGTCCTCGCACTCAAACCTATGGGGAAACCAACTACTTGGATGAGAAAACTGAGTTTTGGACAGAACCAAGGTATTCTATGGTCCTCGGACTCAAACCTATGGGGAAACCAACTACTTGGATGAGAAACCTGAGTTTTGGACAGAACCAAGGTATTGTATGGTCCTCGGACTCTAACCTATGGGGAAACCAACTACTTGGATGAGAAAACTGAGTTTTCGACAGATCCAAGGGATTGTACAGTCCTCGGACTCAAACCTATGGGGAAACCAACTACTTGGATGAGAAAACTGAGTTTTGGACAGAACCAAGGTATTCTACTGTCCTCGGACTCAAACTTATGGGGAAACCAACTACTTGGATGAGAAAACTGAGTTTTGGATAGAACCAAGGTATTTTATGGTCCTCGGACTCAAACTTATGGGGAAACCAACTACTTGGATGAGAAAACAGAGTTTTGGACAGAACCAAGGTATTGTATGGTCCTCGGACTCAAACCTATAGGGAAGCCAACTACTTGGATTAGAAATCTGAGTTTTGGACAGAACCAAGGTACTGTGTGGTCCTCGGAATCAAACCTATGGGGAAACCAACTACTTGGATGAGAAAACTAAGTTTTGGACAGAACAAAGGTATTGTATGGTCCTCGCACTCAAACCTATGCGGAAACCAACTACTTGGATGAGAAAACTGAGTTTTGGACAGAACCAAGGTATTCTATAGTCCTCGGACTCAAACCTATGGGGAAACCAACTACTTGGATGAGAAAACTGAGTTTTGGACAGAACCAAGGTATTGTATGGTCCTCGGACTCTAACCTATGGGGAAACCAACTACTTGGATGAGAAAACTGAGTTTTGGACAGATCCAAGGTATTGTATGTCCCTCGGACTCAAACCTATGGGGAAACCAACTACTTGGATGAGAAAACTGAGTTTCGAACAGAACCAAGGTATTGTATGGCCCTCGGACTCAAACCTATGGGGAAACCAACTACTTGGAGGAGAAAACTGAGTTTTGGACAGAACCAAGGTATTGTATGGTCCTCGGACTCTAACCTATGGGGAAACTAACTACTTGGATGAGAAAACTGAGTTTTCGACAGATCCAAGGGATTGTACAGTCCTCGGACTCAAACCTATGGGGAAACCAACTACTTGGATGAGAAAACTGAGTTTTGGACAGAACCAAGGTATTCTACTGTCCTCGGACTCAAACTTATGGGGAAACCAACTACTTGGATGAGAAAACTGAGTTTTGGATAGAACCAAGGTATTTTATGGTCCTCGGACTCAAACTTATGGGGAAACCAACTACTTGGATGAGAAAACAGAGTTTTGGACAGAACCAAGGTATTGTATGGTCCTCGGACTCAAACTTATAGGGAAGCCAACTACTTGGATTAGAAATCTGAGTTTTGGACAGAACCAAGGTACTGTGTGGTCCTCGGAATCAAACCTATGGGGAAACCAACTACTTGGATGAGAAAACTAAGTTTTGGACAGAACAAAGGTATTGTATGGTCCTCGCACTCAAACCTATGGGGAAACCAACTACTTGGATGAGAAAACTGAGTTTTGGACCGAACCAAGGTATTCTATAGTCCTCGGACTCAAACCTATGGGGAAACCAACTACTTGGATGAGAAAACTGAGTTTTGGACAGAACCAAGGTATTGTATGGTCCTCGGACTCTAACCTATGGGGAAACCAACTACTTGGATGAGAAAACTGAGTTTTGGACAGATCCAAGGTATTGTATGTCCCTCGGACTCAAACCTATGGGGAAACCAACTACTTGGATGAGAAAACTGAGTTTCGAACAGAACCAAGGTATTGTATGGCCCTCGGACTCAAACCTATGGGGAAACCAACTACTTGGAGGAGAAAACTGAGTTTTGGACAGAACCAAGGTATTGTATGGTCCTCGGACTCTAACCTATGGGGAAACTAACTACTTGGACGAGAAAACTGAGTTTTCGACAGATCCAAGGGATTGTACAGTCCTCGGACTCAAACCTATGGGGAAACCAACTACTTGGATGAGAAAACTGAGTTTTGGACAGAACCAAGGTATTCTACTGTCCTCGGACTCAAACTTATGGGGAAACCAACTACTTGGATGAGAAAACTGAGTTTTGGATAGAACCAAGGTATTGTATGGTCCTCGGACTCAAACTTATGGGGAAACCAACTACTTGGATGAGAAAACTGAGTTTTGGACAGAATCAAGGTATTGTATGGTCCTCGGACTCAAACTTATGGGGGAAACCAATTACTTGGATGAGAAAACTGAGTTTTGGACAGAACCAAGGTATTGTATGGTCCTCGAACTCAAACCTGTAGGGATGCCAACTACTTGGATTAGAAATCTGAGTTTTGGACAGAACCAAGGTACTGTGTGGTCCTCGAACTCAAACCTCTGGGGAAACTAACTACTTGGATGAGAAAACAGAGTTTTGGACAGAACCAAGTTATTGTATGGTCCTCGGACTCAAGCCTATAGGGAAGCCAACTACTTGGATGAGAAAACTGAGTTTTGGATAGAACCAAGGTATTGTATGTTCCTCGGACTGAAACCTATGGGGAAACCAACTACTTGGATGAGAAAACTTAGTTTTGTACAGAACCAAGGTATTGTATGGTCCTCGGACTCAAACCTATGGGGAAACCAGCTACTTGGATGAGAAAACTGAGTTTTTGACAGAACCAAGGTATTGTATGGTCCTCGGACTCGAACCTATGGGGAAACCAACTAATTGGATGAGAAAACTGAGTTTTGGATAAAACAAAGGTATTTTATAGTCCTCGCACTCAAACCTATGGGGAAACCAACTACTTGGATGAGAAAACTGAGTTTTGGACTGAACCAAGGTATTGTATGGTCCTCGGACTCAAACCTATGGGGAAACCAACTACTTGGATGAGAAAACTGAGTTTTCGACAGAACCAAGGTATTGTACGGTCCTCGGACTCAATCCTAAGGGGAAGCCAACTACTTGGATGAGAAAACTGAGTTTTGGAGAGAACCAAGGTACTGTACGGTCATCGGACTCAAACCTATGGGGAAGCCAACTACTTGGATGAGAAAACTGAGTTTTGGATAGAACCAAGGTATTGTATGGTCCTCGGACTCAAACTTGTGGGTGAACCAACTACTTGGATGAGAAAACTGGGTTTTGGAGAGAATCAAGGTATTGTATGGTCCTCGGACTCAAACCTGTGGGGAAACCAAATACTTGGATGATATAACTGAGTTTTGGACAGAACCAAGGTAGTGTATGGTCCTCGGACTCAAACTTCTGGGTGAACCAAGTACTTTGAAGGGAAAACTGAGTTTTGGAGAGAACCATCGTATTGTATGGTTCTCGCACTCAATCCTATAGGGAAACCAACTACTTGGATGAGAAAACTGGGTTTTGGACATAACCAAGGTATTGTATGTCCCTCGGACTCAAACCTATAGGGAAACCAACTACTTGGATGAGAAAACTGATTTTTGGACATAACCAAGTTATTGTAGGTTCCTCGGACTGAAACCTATGGGGAAACAAACTACTTGGATGAGAAAACTGAGTTTTCGATAGAACCAATGTATTGTACGGTCCTTGGACTCAAACCTATGAGAAAACTGAGTTTTGGAGAGAACCAAGGTATAGTATGGTCCTCGGACTCAAATTTAAGGGGAAACCAACTACTTGGATGAGAAAACTGAGTTTTGGACAGACACAAGGTATTGTATGTTCCTCGGACTGAAACCTATGGGGAAACAAACTACTTGGATGAGAAAACTGAGTTTTGTACAGAACCAAGGTATTGTATGGTCCTCGGACTCGAACCTATGGGGGAAACCAACTACTTGGATGAGAAAACTAAGTTTTGGACAGAACAAAGTTATTGTATGGTCCTCACACTCAAACCTATGGGGAAACCAACTACTTGGATGAGAAAACTGAGTTTTGGACAGAACCAAGGTATTCTATGGTCCTCGGACTCAAACCTATGGGGAAACCAACTACTTGGATGAGAAAACTGAGTTTTGGACAGAACCAAGGTACTGTATGGTCCTCGGACTCAAACCTATGGGGAAGCCAACTACTTGGATGAGAAAACTGATTTTTGGATAGAACCAAGGTACTGTGTGGTCCTCGGAATCATACCTGTGGGGAAACTAACTACTTGGATGAGAAAACTGAGTTTTGGACAGAACCAAGGTATTGTATGGTCCTCGCACTCAAACCTATGGGGAAACCAACTACTTGGACGAGAAAACTGAGTTTTGGACAGAACGAAGGTATTGTATGGCCCTCGAACTCAAACCTATGGGGAAACCAACTACTTGGATGAGAAAACTGAGTTTTCGACAGAACCGATGTATTGTACGGTCCTCGCACTCAAACCTATGGGGAAACCAACTACTTGGATGAGAAAACTGAGTTTTGGACAGATCCAAGGTAGTGTATGTCCCTCGGACCCAAACCTATGGGGAAACCAACTACTTGGAGGAGAAAACTGAGTTTTGGACAGAACCAAGGTATTGTATGGTCCTCGGACTCTAACCTATGGGGAAACCAACTACTTGGATGAGAAAACTGAGTTTTCGACAGATCCAAGGGATTGTACAGTCCTCGGACTCAAACCTATGGGGAAAGCAACTACTTGGATGAGAAAACTGAGTTTTGGACAGAACCAAGGTATTCTACTGTCCTCGGACTCAAACTTATGGGGAAACCAACTACTTGGATGAGAAAACTGAGTTTTGGATAGAACCAAGGTATTGTATGGTCCTCGGACTCAAACTTATGGGGAAACCAACTACTTGGATGAGAAAACTGAGTTTTGGACAGAACCAAGGTATTGTATGGTCCTCGGACTCAAACCTATAGGGAAGCCAACTACTTGGATTAGAAATCTGAGTTTTGGACAGAACCAAGGTACTGTGTGGTCCTCGGAATCAAACCTATGGGGAAACCAACTACTTGGATGAGAAAACTAAGTTTTGGACAGAACAAAGGTATTGTATGGTCCTCGCACTCAAACCTATGGGGAAACCAACTACTTGGATAAGAAAACTGAGTTTTGGACAGAACCAAGGTATTCTATGGTCCTCGGACTCAAACCTATGGGGAAACCAACTACTTGGATGAGAAAACTGAGTTTTGGACAGAACCAAGGTATTGTATGGTCCTCGGACTCTCACCTATGGGGAAACCAACTACTTGGATGAGAAAACTGAGTTTTCGACAGATCCAAGGGATTGTACAGTCCTCGGACTCAAACCTATGGGGAAACCAACTACTTGGATGAGAAAACTGAGTTTTGGACAGAACCAAGGTATTCTACTGTCCTCGGACTCAAACTTATGGGGAAACCAACTACTTGGATGAGAAAACTGAGTTTTGGATAGAACCAAGGTATTTTATGGTCCTCGGACTCAAACTTATGGGGAAACCAACTACTTGGATGAGAAAACAGAGTTTTGGACAGAACCAAGGTATTGTATGGTCCTCGGACTTAAACCTATAGGGAAGCCAACTACTTGGATTAGAAATCTGAGTTTTGGACAGAACCAAGGTACTGTGTGGTCCTCGGAATCAAACCTATGGGGAAACCAACTACTTGGATGAGAAAACTAAGTTTTGGACAGAACAAAGGTATTGTATGGTCCTCGCACTCAAACCTATGGGGAAACCAACTACTTGGATGAGAAAACTGAGTTTTGGACAGAACCAAGGTATTCTATAGTCCTCGGACTCAAACCTATGGGGAAACCAACTACTTGGATGAGAAAACTGAGTTTTGGACAGAACCAAGGTATTGTATGGTCCTCGGACTCTAACCTATGGGGAAACCAACTACTTGGATGAGAAAACTGAGTTTTCGACAGATCCAAGGGATTGTACAGTCCTCGGACTCAAACCTATGGGGAAACCAACTACTTGGATGAGAAAACTGAGTTTTGGACAGAACCAAGGTATGCTACTGTCCTCGGACTCAAACTTATGGGGAAACCAACTACTTGGATGAGAAAACTGAGTTTTGGATAGAACCAAGGTATTTTATGGTCCTCGGACTCAAACTTATGGGGAAACCAACTACTTGGATGAGAAAACAGAGTTTTGGACAGAACCAAGGTATTGTATGGTCCTCGGACTCAAACCTATAGGGAAGCCAACTACTTGGATTATAAATCTGAGTTTTGGACAGAACCAAGGTACTGTGTGGTCCTCGGAATCAAACCTATGGGGAAACCAACTACTTGGATGAGAAAACTAAGTTTTGGACAGAACAAAGGTATTGTATGGTCCTCGCACTCAAACCTATGGGGAAACCAACTACTTGGATGAGAAAACTGAGTTTTGGACAGAACCAAGGTATTCTATGGTCCTCGGACTCAAACCTATGGGGAAACCAACTACTTGGATGAGAAAACTGAGTTTTGGACAGAACCAAGGTATTGTATGGTCCTCGGACTCAAACCTATAGGGAAGCCAACTACTTGGATTAGAAATCTGAGTTTTGGACAGAACCAAGGTACTGTGTGGTCCTCGGAATCAAACCTATGGGGAAACCAACTACTTGGATGAGAAAACTAAGTTTTGGACAGAACAAAGGTATTGTATGGTCCTCGCACTCAAACCTATGGGGAAACCAACTACTTGGATAAGAAAACTGAGTTTTGGACAGAACCAAGGTATTCTATGGTCCTCGGACTCAAACCTATGGGGAAACCAACTACTTGGATGAG
Source organism: Quercus alba (assembly GCA_036321655.1). NCBI lineage: Eukaryota > Viridiplantae > Streptophyta > Magnoliopsida > Fagales > Fagaceae > Quercus > Quercus alba. Next base: position 182,124 of record JAYJMT010000015.1, read on the forward strand.
AAAACTGAGTTTTGGACAGAACCAAGGTATTGTATGGTCCTCGGACTCTAACCTATGGGGAAACCAACTACTTGGATGAGAAAACTGAGTTTTCGACAGATCCAAGGGATTGTACAGTCCTCGGACTCAAACCTATGGGGAAACCAACTACTTGGATGAGAAAACTGAGTTTTGGACAGAACCAAGGTATTCTACTGTCCTCGGACTCAAACTTATGGGGAAACCAACTACTTGGATGAGAAAACTGAGTTTTGGATAGAACCAAGGTATTTTATGGTTCTCGGACTCAAACTTATGGGGAAACCAACTACTTGGATGAGAAAACAGAGTTTTGGACAGAACCAAGGTATTGTATGGTCCTCGGACTCAAACCTATAGGGAAGCCAACTACTTGGATTAGAAATCTGAGTTTTGGACAGAACCAAGGTACTGTGTGGTCCTCGGAATCAAACCTATGGGGAAACCAACTACTTGGATGAGAAAACTAAGTTTTGGACAGAACAAAGGTATTGTATGTTCCTCGCACTCAAACCTATGGGGAAACCAACTACTTGGATGAGAAAACTAAGTTTTGGACAGAACCAAGGTATTCTATAGTCCTCGGACTCAAACCTATGGGGAAACCAACTACTTGGATGAGAAAACTGAGTTTTGGACAGAACCAAGGTATTGTATGGTCCTCGGACTCTAACCTATGGGGAAACCAACTACTTGGATGAGAAAACTGAGTTTTCGACAGATCCAAGGGATTGTACAGTCCTCGGACTCAAACCTATGGGGAAACCAACTACTTGGATGAGAAAACTGAGTTTTGGACAGAACCAAGGTATTCTACTGTCCTCGGACTCAAACTTATGGGGAAACCAACTACTTGGATGAGAAAACTGAGTTTTGGATAGAACCAAGGTATTTTATAGTCCTCGGACTCAAACTTATGGGGAAACCAACTACTTGGATGAGAAAACAGAGTTTTGGACAGAACCAAGGTATTGTATGGTCCTCGGACTCAAACCTATAGGGAAGCCAACTACTTGGATTAGAAATCTGAGTTTTGGACAGAACCAAGGTTCTGTGTGGTCCTCGGAATCAAACCTATGGGGAAACCAACTACTTGGATGAGAAAACTAAGTTTTGGACAGAACAAAGGTATTGTATGGTCCTCGCACTCAAACCTATGGGGAAACCAACTACTTGGATGAGAAAACTGAGTTTTGGACAGAACCAAGGTATTGTATGGTCCTCGGACTCAAACCTATGGGGAAACCAACTACTTGGATGAGAAACCTGAGTTTTGGACAGAACCAAGGTATTGTATGGTCCTCGGACTCTAACCTATGGGGAAACCAACTACTTGGATGAGAAAACTGAGTTTTCGACAGATCCAAGGGATTGTACAGTCCTCGGACTCAAACCTATGGGGAAACCAACTACTTGGATGAGAAAACTGAGTTTTGGACAGAACCAAGGTATTCTACTGTCCTCGGACTCAAACTTATGGGGAAACCAACTACTTGGATGAGAAAACTGAGTTTTGGATAGAACCAAGGTATTTTATGGTCCTCGGACTCAAACTTATGGGGAAACCAACTACTTGGATGAGAAAACAGAGTTTTGGACAGAACCAAGGTATTGTATGGTCCTCGGACTCAAACCTATAGGGAAGCCAACTACTTGGATTAGAAATCTGAGTTTTGGACAGAACCAAGGTACTGTGTGGTCCTCGGAATCAAACCTATGGGGAAACCAACTACTTGGATGAGAAAACTAAGTTTTGGACAGAACAAAGGTATTGTATGGTCCTCGCACTCAAACCTATGGGGAAACCAACTACTTGGATGAGAAAACTGAGTTTTGGACAGAACCAAGGTATTCTATAGTCCTCGGACTCAAACCTATGGGGAAACCAGCTACTTGGATGAGAAAACTGAGTTTTGGACAGAACCAAGGTATTGTATGGTCCTCGGACTCTAACCTATGGGGAAACCAACTACTTGGATGAGAAAACTGAGTTTTCGACAGATCCAAGGGATTGTACAGTCCTCAGACTCAAACCTATGGGGAAACCAACTACTTGGATGAGAAAACTGAGTTTTGGACAGAACCAAGGTGTTGTATGGCCCTCGGACTCAAACCTATGGGGAAACCAACTACTTGGATGAGAAAACTGAGTTTTCGACAGAACCGATGTATTGTACGGTCCTCGGACTCAAACCTATGGGGAAACCAACTACTTGGATGAGAAAACTGAGTTTTGGACAGAACCAAGGTCCTGTATGGTCCTCGGACTCAAACCTATGGGGAAGCCAACTACTTGGATGAGAAAACTGATTTTTGGACAGAACCAAGGTACTGTGTGGTCCTCGGAATCATACCTATGGGGAAACTAACTACTTGGATGAGAAAACTGAGTTTTGGACAGAACCAAGGTATTGTATGGTCCTCGCACTCAAACCTATGGGGAAACCAACTACTTGGACGAGAAAACTGAGTTTTGGACAGAACGAAGGTATTGTATGGCCCTCGAACTCAAACCTATGGGGAAACCAACTACTTGGATGAGAAAACTGAGTTTTCGACAGAACCGATGTATTGTACGGTCCTCGCACTCAAACCTATGGGGAAACCAACTACTTGGATGAGAAAACTGAGTGTTGGACAGATCCAAGGTATTGTATGTCCCTCGGACCCAAACCTATGGGGAAACCAACTATTTGGAGGAGAAAACTGAGTTTTGGACAGAACCAAGGTATTGTATGGCCCTCGAACTCAAACCTATGGGGAAACCAACTACTTGGATGCGAAAACTAAGTTTTGGACAGAACCAAGGTATTGTATGGTCCTCGGACTCAAACCTATAGGGAAACCAACTACTTGGATGAGAAAACTGAGTTTTGGATAGAACCAAGGTATTTTATGGTCCTCGGACTCAAACTTATGGGGAAACCAACTACTTGGATGAGAAAACTGAGTTTTGGACAGAACCAAGGTATTGTATGGTCCTCGGACTCAAACCTATAGGGAAGCCAACTACTTGGATTAGAAATCTGAGTTTTGGACAGAACCAAGGTACTGTGTGGTCCTCGGAATCAAACCTATGGGGAAACCAACTACTTGGATGAGAAAACTAAGTTTTGGACAGAACAAAGGTATTGTATGGTCCTCGCACTCAAACCTATGGGGAAACCAACTACTTGGATGAGAAAACTGAGTTTTGGACAGAACCAAGGTATTCTATGGTCCTCGGACTCAAACCTATGGGGAAACCAACTACTTGGATGAGAAAACTGAGTTTTGGACAGAACCAAGGTATTGTATGGTCCTCGGACTCTAACCTATGGGGAAACCAACTACTTGGATGAGAAAACTGAGTTTTCGACAGATCCAAGGGATTGTACAGTCCTCGGACTCAAACCTATGGGGACACCAACTACTTGGATGAGAAAACTGAGTTTTGGACAGAACCAAGGTATTGTATGGCCCTCGGACTCAAACCTATGGGGAAACCAACTACTTGGATGAGAAAACTGAGTTTTCGACAGAACCGATGTATTGTACGGTCCTCGGACTCAAACCTATGGGGAAACCAACTACTTGGATGAGAAAACTGAGTTTTGGACAGAACCAAGGTACTGTATGGTCCTCGGACTCAAACCTATGGGGAAGCCAACTACTTGGATGAGAAAACTGATTTTTGGACAGAACCAAGGTACTGTGTGGTCCTCGGAATCATACCTATGGGGAAACTAACTACTTGGATGAGAAAACTGAGTTTTGGACAGAACCAAGGTATTGTATGGTCCTCGCACTCAAACCTATGGGGAAACCAACTACTTGGACGAGAAAACTGAGTTTTGGACAGAACGAAGGTATTGTATGGCCCTCGAACTCAAACCTATGGGGAAACCAACTACTTGGATGAGAAAACTGAGTTTTCGACAGAACCGATGTATTGTACGGTCCTCGCACTCAAACCTATGGGGAAACCAACTACTTGGATGAGAAAACTGAGTTTTGGACAGATCCAAGGTATTGTATGTCCCTCGGACCCAAACCTATGGGGAAACCAACTATTTGGAGGAGAAAACTGAGTTTTGGACAGAACCAAGGTATTGTATGGCCCTCGAACTCAAACCTATGGGGAAACCAACTACTTGGATGCGAAAACTAAGTTTTGGACAGAACCAAGGTATTGTATGGTCCTCGGACTCAAACCTATAGGGAAACCAACTACTTGGATGAGAAAACTGAGTTTTGGATAGAACCAAGGTATTTTATGGTCCTCAGACTCAAACTTATGGGGAAACCAACTACTTGGATGAGAAAACTGAGTTTTGGACAGAACCAAGGTATTGTATGGTCCTCGGACTCAAACCTATAGGGAAGCCAACTACTTGGATTAGAAATCTGAGTTTTGGACAGAACCAAGGTACTGTGTGGTCCTCCAACTCAAACCTCTGGGGAAACTAACTACTTGGATGAGAAAACAGAGTTTTGGACAGAACCAAGTTATTGTATGGTCCTCGGACTCAAGCCTATAGGGAAGCCAACTACTTGGATGAGAAAACTGAGTTTTGGATAGAACCAAGGTATTGTATGTTCCTCGGACTGAAACCTATGGGGAAACCAACTACTTGGATGAGAAAACTTAGTTTTGTACAGAACAAAGGTATTGTATGGTCCTCGCACTCAAACCTATGGGGAAACCAACTACTTGGATGAGAAAACTGAGTTTTGGACAAAACCAAGGTATTCTATGGTCCTCGGACTCAAACCTATGGGGAAACCAACTACTTGGATGAGAAAACTGAGTTTTGGACAGAACCAAGGTATTGTATGGTCCTCGGACTCTAACCTATGGGGAAACCAACTACTTGGATGAGAAAACTGAGTTTTCGACAGATCCAAGGGATTGTACAGTCCTCGGACTCAAACCTATGGGGAAACCAACTACTTGGATGAGAAAACTGAGTTTTGGACAGAACCAAGGTATTGTATGGCCCTCGGACTCAAACCTATGGGGAAACCAACTACTTGGATGAGAAAACTGAGTTTTGGACAGAACCAAGGTATTCTATAGTCCTCGGACTCAAACCTATGGGGAAACCAGCTACTTGGATGAGAAAACTGAGTTTTGGACAGAACCAAGGTATTGTATGGTCCTCGGACTCAAACCTATGGGGAAACCAACTACTTGGATGAGAAAACTGAGTTTTGGACAGAACCAAGGTATTGTATGGCCCTCGGACTCAAACCTATGGGGAAACCAACTACTTGGATGAGAAAACTGAGTTTTCGACAGAACCGATGTATTGTACGGTCCTCGGACTCAAACCTATGGGGAAACCAACTACTTGGATGAGAAAACTGAGTTTTGGACAGAACCAAGGTACTGTATGGTCCTCGGACTCAAACCTATGGGGAAGCCAACTACTTGGATGAGAAAACTGATTTTTGGACAGAACCAAGGTACTGTGTGGTCCTCGGAATCATACCTATGGGGAAACTAACTACTTGGATGAGAAAACTGAGTTTTGGACAGAACAAAGGTATTGTATGGTCCTCGCACTCAAACCTATGGGGAAACCAACTACTTGGATGAGAAAACTGAGTTTTGGACAGAACCAAGGTATTCTATGGTCCTCGGACTCAAACCTATGGGGAAACCAACTACTTGGATGAGAAAACTGAGTTTTGGACAGAACCAAGGTATTGTATGGTCCTCGGACTCTAACCTATGGGGAAACCAACTACTTGGATGAGAAAACTGAGTTTTCGTCAGATCCAAGGGATTGTACAGTCCTCGGACTCAAACCTATGGGGAAACCAACTACTTGGATGAGAAAACTGAGTTTTGGACAGAACCAAGGTATTGTATGGCCCTCGGACTCAAACCTATGGGGAAACCAACTACTTGGATGAGAAAACTGAGTTTTCGACAGAACCGATGTATTGTACGGTCCTCGGACTCAAACCTATGGGGAAACCAACTACTTGGATGAGAAAACTGAGTTTTGGACGGAACCAAGGTATTGTACGGTCCTTGGACTCAAACCTATGGGGAAACCAACTACTTGGATGAGAAAACTGAGTTTTGGACAGAACCAAGGTATTGTATGGTCCTCGCACTCTGTTGAGGTCTAAAATAGGTCATAATGAAATAAGCCCAAAAACAAAAGAACAAGTCAAGCCCAAAAAGAAAATCTCAGGCCAAGCCCAAAAGTAATAGGCACGGATGACCCATGGGAGGAAGGCCCAGAGGATCCTGAAGCCCAGAAAAGGAAGAATCATCTCAACAAGAGACCACGGCAAAAAAATATAAAGAAACGAGATCCTCAAATCCCTTCAAGCACAAACAAAAAGAAAAGAAGACTAGGACAGATCAGTAGAAAGAAGACAGGAAAGGAAAAAGGAACGCAAGCGACCTTTCATGGCACAGACAGTAGAAGGGCCTCGGGAAACCAGGACAGGGAAGAAAGAATGGCAACGAATGACTTTCAAAATGGCAGAACAGGATTCCGCCCAAATAGGAAAGAAAGGAATACGCCAGAAATGAGGATACCGAGAAGGGCATACCTCAGCACGTCCCAAAGAGGATGGCCGGCCAGGAGCTTTCGAAGGAATCAGAACCAAGAGAAGGAAAGAGTAAGAGAAAACGGCAAAAGGACTTACCGAGGTGACAGAGACCGAACATGCTCTGTTTGCAAAGTAACAAAACAGGGGAACCCGGGACGTCCAGTAAAACTCCATTATAAAAGGAGGGGACGGGCCGTGAAGAAAGCAGCGAGGAAAAAAGGAAAGAAGCACCAAAAAAGAGAAGAAACTCTCTAGAAAGAACCATCAGAAAAATCCATCCAGAAAGAAAAATACTAAGGGAAGAACAAAATACTGTCTCCCGATATCCTGTAAAGGCCACTATTGCATATACTCGGATTCAACGGGAATCAAATTTTGCAAGTTTTGAAGGCTGAAATAGCCATTCAAGACTGCAATTTTTGAGCTTGATTGGACCTTGTATCACGTCCTAGTGAGCTTTCTGTAATCAAACAAACAGTTTGTTAGTAAAATATTGCTCTATAATTCCCGGGATCCCACTGCACCTTTTTCTTTATCGTTTTTGCTAATCCTGTCTTTCTTCTGAATTTACGTTGTTAATATTTTGGCATTCTACGATATCCTCGTGTTTCATTTTTTGTATGATGTCAGGAGTATTCTCTGTACCTACTTGACTCTTAAACAGCTCGTTAGCTGCGGTGAGCCAAGGCCCGGTCCACCAAATCCTTCTTTTTTCATTTAGGCCCGGAATCCATGGGCCTGAATATCCTGAAAAAAGCACTCTCACACACTCAAACCTATGGGGAAACCAACTACTTGGACGAGAAAACTGAGTATTGGACAGAACCAAGGTATTGTATGGCCCTCGGACTCAAACCTATGGGGAAACCAACTACTTGGATGAGAAAACTGAGTTTTCGACAGAACCGATGTATTGTACGGTCCTCGGACTCAAACCTATGGGGAAACCAACTACTTGGATGAGAAAACTGAGTTTTGGACAGAACCAAGGTATTTTATGTCCCTCGGACTCAAACCTTTGGGGAAACCAACTACTTGGATGAGAAAACTGAGTTTCGAACAGAACCAAGGTATTGTATGGTCCTCGGACACTAACCTATGGGGAAACCAACTACTTGGATGAGAAAACTGAGTTTTCGACAGATCCAAGGGATTGTACAGTCCTCGGACTCAAACCTATGGGGAAACCAACTATTTGGATGAGAAAACTGAGTTTTGGACAGAACCAAGGTATTCTACTGTCCTCGGACTCAAACTTATGGGGAAACCAACTACTTGGATGAGAAAACTGAGTTTTGGATAGAACCAAGGTATTGTATGGTCCTCGGACTCAAACTTATGGGGAAACCAACTACTTGGATGAGAAAACTGAGTTTTGGACAGAACCAAGGTATTGTATGGTCCTCGGACTCAAACCTATAGGGAAGCAAACTACTTGGATTAGAAATCTGAGTTTTGGACAGAACCAAGGTACTGTGTGGTCCTCGGAATCAAACCTATGGTGAAACCAACTACTTGGAAGAGAAAACTGAGTTTTGGACAGAACCAAGGTATTGTATGGTCCTCGCACTCAAACCTATGGGGAAACCAACTAGTTGGACGAGAAAACTGAGTTTTGGACAGAACCAAGGTATTGTATGGCCCTCGGACTCAAACCTATGGGGAAACCAACTACTTGGATGAGAAAACTGAGTTTTCGACAGAACCGATGTATTGTACGGTCCTCGGACTCAAACCTATGGGGAAACCAACTACTTGGATGAGAAAACTGAGTTTTGGACAGAACCAAGGTATTGTACGGTCCTTGGACTCAAACCTATGGGGAAACCAACTACTTGGATGAGAAAACTGAGTTTTGGACAGAACCAAGGTATTGTATGGTCCTCGCACTCAAACCTATGGGGAAACCAACTACTTGGACGAGAAAACTGAGTATTGGACAGAACCAAGGTATTGTATGGCCCTCGGACTCAAACCTATGGGGAAACCAACTACTTGGATGAGAAAACTGAGTTTTCGACAGAACCGATGTATTGTACGGTCCTCGGACTCAAACCTATGGGGAAACCAACTACTTGGATGAGAAAACTGAGTTTTGGACAGAACCAAGGTATTTTATGTCCCTCGGACTCAAACCTTTGGGGAAACCAACTACTTGGATGAGAAAACTGAGTTTCGGACAGAACCAAGGTATTGTATGGCCCTCGGACTCAAACCTATGGGGAAACCAACTACTTGGAGGTGAAAACTGAGTTTTGGACAGAACCAAGGTATTGTATGGTCCTCGGACTCTAACCTATGGGGAAACCAACTACTTGGATGAGAAAACTGAGTTTTCGACAGAACCAAGGGATTGTACAGTCCTCGGACTCAAACCTATGGGGAAACCAACTACTTGGATGAGAAAACTGAGTTTTGGACAGAACCAAGGTATTGTACTGTCCTCGGACTCAAACTTATGGGGCAACCAACTACTTGGATGAGAAAACTGAGTTTTGGATAGAACCATGGTATTGTATGGTCCTCGGACTCAAACTTATGGGGAAACCAATTACTTGGATGAGAAAACTGAGTTTTGGACAGAACCAAGGTATTGTATGGTCCTCGAACTCAAACCTATAGGGAAGCCAACTACTTGGATTAGAAATCTGAGTTTTGGACAGAACCAAGGTACTGTGTGGTCCTCGAACTCAAACCTCTGGGGAAACTAACTACTTGGATGAGAAAACAGAGTTTTGGACAGAACCAAGGTATTGTATGGTCCTCGGACTCAAGCCTATAGGGAAGCCAACTACTTGGATTAGAAATCTGAGTTTTGGACAGAACCAAGGTACTGTGTGGTCCTCGAACTCAAACCTCTGGGGAAACTAACTACTTGGATGGGAAAACTGAGTTTTGGACAGAACCAAGGTATTGTATGGTCCTCGCACTCAAACCTATGGGGAAACCAACTACTTGGATGAGAAAACTGAGTTCTGGATAGAACGAAGGTATTGTATGGCCCTCGGACTCAAACCTATGGGGAAACCAACTACTTGGATGAGAAAACTGAGTTTTGGACAGAACCAAGGTATTGTATGTTCCTCGGACTGAAACCTATGGGGAAACCAGCTACTTGGATGAGAAAACTGAGTTTTGTACAGAACCAAGGTATTCTATGGTCCTCGGACTCAAACCTTTGGGGAAACCAACTACTTGGATGAGAAAACTGAGTTTTGGACAGAACCAAGGCATTCTATGGCCCTCGGACTCAAACCTATGGGGAAACCAACTACTTGGATGAGAAAACTGAGTTTTGGACAGAACCAAGGTATTGTATGGTCCTCGGACTCAAACCTATGGGGAAACCAACTACTTGGATGAGAAAACTGAGTTTTGGACAGAACCAAGGTATTGTATGTTCCTCGGACTGAAAACCTATGGGGAAACCAACTACTTGGATGAGAAAACTTAGTTTTGTACAGAACCAAGGTATTGTATGGTCCTCGGACTCAAACCTATGGGGAAACCAGCTACTTGGATGAGAAAACTGAGTTTCTGACAGAACCAAGGTATTGTATGGTCCACGGACTCGAACCTATGGGGAAACCAACTACTTGGATGAGAAAACTGAGTTTTGGACAGAACAAAGGTATTGTATAGTCCTCGCACTCAAACCTATGGGGAAACCAACTACTTGGATGAGAAAACTGAGTTTTGGACAGAACCAAGGTATTGTATGGTCCTCGGACTCAAACCTATGGGGAAACCAACTACTTGGATGAGAAAACTGAGTTTTCGATAGAACCAAGGTATTGTACGGTCCTCGGACTCAAACCTATGGGGAAGCCAACTACTTGGATGAGAAAACTGAGTTTTGGACAGAACCAAGGTACTGTATGGTCATCGGACTCAAACCTATGGGGAAGCCAACTACTTGGATGAGAAAACTGAGTTTTGGACAGAACCAAGGTATTGTACGGTCCTTGGACTCAAACCTATGGGGAAACCAACTACTTGGATGAGAAAACTGAGTTTTGGACAGAACCAAGGTATTGTGTGGTCCTCGCACTCAAACCTATGGGGAAACCAACTACTTGGACGAGAAAACTGAGTATTGGACAGAACCAAGGTATTGTATGGCCCTCGGACTCAAACCTATGGGGAAACCAACTACTTGGATGAGAAAACTGAGTTTTCGACAGAACCGATGTATTGTACGGTCCTCGGACTCAAACCTATGGGGAAACCAACTACTTGGATGAGAAAACTGAGTTTTGGACAGAACCAAGGTATTTTATGTCCCTCGGACTCAAACCTATGGGGAAACCAACTACTTGGGTGAGAAAACTGAGTTTCGGACAGAACCAAGGTATTGTATGGCCCTCGGACTCAAACCTATGGGGAAACCAACTACTTGGAGGTGAAAACTGAGTTTTGGACAGAACCAAGGTATTGTATGGCCCTCGGACTCAAACCTACGGGGAAACCAACTACTTGGATGAGAAAACTGAGTTTTGGACAGAACCAAGGTATTGTACTGTCCTCGGACTCAAACTTATGGGGCAACCAACTACTTGGATGAGAAAACTGAGTTTTGGATTGAACCAAGGTATTGTATGGTCCTCGGACTCAAACTTATGGGGAAACCAATTACTTGGATGAGAAAACTGAGTTTTGGACAGAACCAAGGTATTGTATGGTCCTCGAACTCAAAGCTATAGGGAAGCCAACTACTTGGATTAGAAATCTGAGTTTTGGACAGAACCAACGTACTGTGTGGTCCTCGAACTCAAACCTCTGGGGAAACTAACTACTTGGATGAGAAAACAGAGTTTTGGACAGAACCAAGGTATTGTATGGTCCTCGGACTCAAGCCTATAGGGAAGCCAACTACTTGGATTAGAAATCTGAGTTTTGGACAGAACCAAGGTACTGTGTGGTCCTCCAACTCAAACCTCTGGGGAAAACTAACTACTTGTATGAGAAAACAGAGTTTTGGACAGAACCAAGGTATTGTATGGTCCTCGGACTCAAGCCTATAGGGAAGCCAACTACTTGGATTAGAAATCTGAGTTTTGGACAGAACCAAGGTACTGTGTGGTCCTCGAACTCAAACCTCTGGGGAAACTAACTACTTGGATGGGAAAACTGAGTTTTGGACAGAACCAAGGTATTGTATGGTCCTCGCACTCAAACCTATGGGGAAACCAACTACTTGATGAGAAAACTGAGTTCTGGATAGAACGAAGGTATTGTATGGCCCTCGGACTCAAACCTATGGGGAAACCAAACTACTTGGATGAGAAAACTGAGTTTTGGACAGAACCAAGGTATTTTATGTCCCTCGGACTCAAACCTATGGGGAAACCAACTACTTGGGTGAGAAAACTGAGTTTCGGACAGAACCAAGGTATTGTATGGCCCTCGGACTCAAACCTATGGGGAAACCAACTACTTGGAGGTGAAAACTGAGTTTTTGGACAGAACCAAGGTATTGTATGGCCCTCGGACTCAAACCTACGGGGAAACAACTACTTGGATGAGAAAACTGAGTTTTGGACAGAACCAAGGTATTGTACTGTCCTCGGACTCAAACTTATGGGGCAACCAACTACTTGGATGAGAAAACTGAGTTTTGGATTGAACCAAGGTATTGTATGGTCCTCGGACTCAAACTTATGGGGAAACCAATTACTTGGATGAGGAAAACTGAGTTTTGGACAGAACCAAGGTATTGTATGGTCCTCGAACTCAAAGCTATAGGGAAGCCAACTACTTGGATTAGAAATCTGAGTTTTGGACAGAACCAACGTACTGTGTGGTCCTCGAACTCAAACCTCTGGGGAAACTAACTACTTGGATGAGGAAAACAGAGTTTTGGACAGAACCAAGGTATTGTATGGTCCTCGGACTCAAGCCTATAGGGAAGCAACTACTTGGATTAGAAATCTGAGTTTTGGACAGAACCAAGGTACTGTGTGGTCCTCCAACTCAAACCTCTGGGGAAAACTAACTACTTGTATGAGAAAACAGAGTTTTGGAAAGAACCAAGGTATTGTATGGTCCTCGGACTCAAGCCTATAGGGAAGCCAACTACTTGGATTAGAAATCTGAGTTTTGGACAGAACCAAGGTACTGTGTGGTCCTCGAACTCAAACCTCTGGGGGAAACTAACTACTTGGATGGGAAAACTGAGTTTTGGACAGAACCAAGGTATTGTATGGTCCTCGCACTCAAACCTATGGGGAAACCAACTACTTGGATGAGAAAACTGAGTTCTGGATAGAACGAAGGTATTGTATGGCCCTCGGACTCAAACCTATGGGGAAACCAACTACTTGGATGAGAAAACTGAGTTTTGGACAGAACCAAGGTATTGTATGTTCCTCGGACTGAAACCTATGGGGAAACAGCTACTTGGATGAGAAAACTGAGTTTTGTACAGAACCAAGGTATTCTATGGTCCTCGGACTCAAACCATTGGGGAAACCAACTACTTGGATGAGAAAACTGAGTTTTGGACAGAACCAAGGTATTCTATGGCCCTCGGACTCAAACCTATGGGGAAACCAACTACTTGGATGAGAAAACTGAGTTTTGGACAGAACCAAGGTATTGTATGGTCCTCGGACTCAAACCTATGGGGAAACCAACTACATGGATGAGAAAACTGAGTTTTGGACAGAACCAAGGTATTGTATGTTCCTCGGACTGAAACCTATGGGGAAACCAACTACTTGGATGAGAAAACTTAGTTTTGTACAGAACCAAGGTATTGTATGGTCCTCGGACTCAAACCTATGGGGGAAACCAGCTACTTGGATGAGAAAACTGAGTTTTTGACAGAACCAAGGTATTGTATGGTCCACGGACTCGAACCTATGGGGAAACCAACTACTTGGATGAGAAAACTGAGTTTTGGACAGAACAAAGGCATTGTATAGTCCTCGCACTCAAACCTATGGGGAAACCAACTACTTGGATGAGAAAACTGAGTTTTGGACAGAACCAAGGTATTGTATGGTCCTCGGACTCAAACCTATGAGGAAACCAACTACTTGGATGAGAAACCTGAGTTTTCGATAGAACCAAGGTATTGTACGGTCCTCGGACTCAAACCTATGGGGAAGCCAACTACTTGGATGAGAAAACTGAGTTTTGGACAGAACCAAGGTACTGTATGGTCATCGGACTCAAACCTATGGGGAAGCCAACTACTTGGATGAGAAAACTGAGTTTTTGGACAGAACCAAGGTATTGTACGGTCCTTGGACTCAAACCTATGGGGAAACCAACTACTTGGATGAGAAAACTGAGTTTTGGACAGAACCAAGGTATTGTATGGTCCTCGCACTCAAACCTATGGGGAAACCAACTACTTGGACGAGAAAACTGAGTATTGGACAGAACCAAGGTATTGTATGGCCCTCGGACTCAAACCTATGGGGAAACCAACTACTTGGATGAGAAAACTGAGTTTTGGACAGAACCAAGGTATTGTATGGTCCTTGGACTCAAACCTATGGGGAAAACCAACTAGTTGGATGAGAAAACTGAGTTTTGGACAGAACCAAGGTATTGTATGGCCCTCTGACTCAAACCTATGGGGAAACCAACTACTTGGATGAGAAAACTGAGTTTTGGACAGAACCAAGGTATTGTATGGCCCTCGGACTCAAACCTATGGGGAAACCAACTACTTGGATGAGAAAACTGAGTTTTCGACAGAACCGATGTATTGTACGGTCCTCGGACTCAAACCTATGGGGAAACCAACTACTTGGATGAGAAAACTGAGTTTTGGACAGAACCAAGGTATTGTACGGTCCTTGGACTCAAACCTATGGGGAAACCAACTACTTGGATGAGAAAACTGAGTTTTGGACAGAACCAAGGTATTGTATGGTCCTCGCACTCAAACCTATGGGGAAACCAACTACTTGGACGAGGAAACTGAGTTTTGGACAGAACCAAGGTATTGTAGGGCCCTCGGACTCAAACCTATGGGGAAACCAACTACTTGGATGAGAAAACTGAGTTTTCGACAGAACCGATGTATTGTACGGTGCTCGGACTCAAACCTATGGGGGAAACCAACTACTTGGATGAGAAAACTGAGTTTTGGACAGAACCAAGGTATTGTACGGTCCTTGGACTCAAACCTATGGGGAAACCAACTACTTGGATGAGAAAACTGAGTTTTGGACAGAACCAAGGTATTGTATGGTCCTCGCACTCAAACCTATGGGGAAACCAACTACTTGGACGAGAAAACTGAGTTTTGGACAGAACCAAGGTATTGTAGGGCCCTCGGACTCAAACCTATGGGGAAACCAACTACTTGGATGAGAAAACTGAGTTTTCGACAGAACCGATGTATTGTACGGTCCTCGGACTCAAACCTATTAGGAAACCAACTACTTGGATGAGAAAACTGAGTTTTGGACAGAACCAAGGTATTGTATGTCCCTCGGACTCAAACCTATGGGGAAACCAACTACTTGGATGAGAAAACTGAGTTTCGGACAGAACTAAGGTATTGTATGGCCCTCGGACTCAAACCTATGGGGAAACCAACTACTTGGATGAGAAAACTGAGTTTTCGACAGAACCGATGTATTGTACGGTGCTCGGACTCAAACCTATGGGGAAACCAACTACTTGGATGAGAAAACTGAGTTTTGGACAGAACCAAGGTATTGTACGGTCCTTGGACTCAAACCTATGGGGAAACCAACTACTTGGATGAGAAAACTGAGTTTTGGACAGAACCAAGGTATTGTATGGTCCTCGCACTCAAACCTATGGGGAAACCAACTACTTGGACGAGAAAACTGAGTTTTGGACAGAACCAAGGTATTGTAGGGCCCTCGGACTCAAACCTATGGGGAAACCAACTACTTGGATGAGAAAACTGAGTTTTCGACAGAACCGATGTATTGTACGGTCCTCGGACTCAAACCTATTGGGAAACCAACTACTTGGATGAGAAACTGAGTTTTGGACAGAACCAAGGTATTGTATGTCCCTCGGACTCAAACCTATGGGGAAACCAACTACTTGGATGAGAAAACTGAGTTTCGGACAGAACTAAGGTATTGTATGGCCCTCGGACTCAAACCTATGGGGAAACCAACTACTTGGATGAGAAAACTGAGTTTTCGACAGAACCGATGTATTGTACGGTCCTCGGACTCAAAACCTATGGGGAAACCAACTACTTGGATGAGAAAACTGAGTTTCGGGCAGAACTAAGGTATTGTATGGCCCTCGGACTCAAACCTATGGGGAAACCAACTACTTGGATGAGAAAACTGAGTTTTCGACAGAACCGATGTATTGTACGGTCCTCGGACTCAAACCTATGGGGAAACCAACTACTTGGATGAGAAAACTGAGTTTTGGACAGAACCAAGGTATTGTATGTCCCTCGGACTCAAACCTATGGGGAAACCAACTACTTGGATGAGAAAACTGAGTTTCGGACAGAACTAAGGTATTGTATGGCCCTCGGACTCAAACCTATGGGGAAACCAACTACTTGGATGAGAAAACTGAGTTTTCGACAGAACCGATGTATTGTACGGTCCTCGGACTCAAACCTATGGGGAAACCAACTACTTGGATGAGAAAACTGAGTTTGGGACAAATCCAAGGTATTGTATGTCCCTCGGACTCAAACCTATGGGGAAACCAACTACTTGGATGAGAAAACTGAGTTTCGGACAGAACCAAGGTATTGTATGGCCCTCGGACTCAAACCTATGGGGAAACCAACTACTTGGATGAGAAAACTGAGTTTTGGACAGAACCAAGGTATTGTATGGTCCTCGGACTCAACATATAGGGAAGCCAACTACTTGGATTAGAAATCTGAGTTTTGGACAGAACCAAGGTACTGTGTGGTCCTCGGAAGCAAACCTATGGGGAAACCAACTACTTGGAAGAGAAAATTGAGTTTTGGACAGAACCTAGGTATTGTATGGTCCTCGCACTCAAACCTATGGGGAAACCAACTACTTGGATGAGAAAACTGAGTTTTGGACAGAACCAAGGTATTGTATGGTCCTCGCACTCAAACCTATGGGGAAACCAACTACTTGGATGAGAAAACTGAGTTCTGGATAGAATGAAGGTATTGTATGGCCCTCAGACTCAAACCTATGGGGAAACCAACTACTTGGATGAGAAAACTGAGTTTTGGACAGAACCAAGGTATTGTATGTTCCACGGACTGAAACCTATGGGGAAACCAGCTACTTGGATGAGAAAACTGAGTTTTGTACAGAACCAAGGTATTCTATGGTCCTCGGACTCAAACCTTTGGGGAAACCAACTACTTGGATGAGAAAACTGAGTTTTGGACAAAACCAAGGTATTCTATGGCCCTCGGACTCAAACCTATGTAGAAACCAACTACTTGGATGAGAAAACTGAGTTTTGGACAGAACCAAGGTATTGTATGGTCCTCGGACTCAAACCTATGGGGAAACCAACTACTTGGATGAGAAAACTGAGTTTTGGACAGAACCAAGGTATTGTATGTTCCTCGGACTGAAACCTATGGGGAAACCAACTACTTGGATGAGAAAACTTAGTTTTGTACAGAACCAAGGTATTGTATGGTCCTCGGACTCAAACCTATGGGGAAACCAGCTACTTGGATGAGAAAACTGAGTTTTTGACAGAACCAAGGTATTGTATGGTCCACGGACTCGAACCTATGGGGAAACCAACTACTTGGATGAGAAAACTGAGTTTTGGACAGAACAAAGGTATTGTATAGTCCTCGCACTCAAACCTATGGGGAAACCAACTACTTGGATGAGAAAACTGAGTTTTGGACAGAACCAAGGTATTGTATGGTCCTCGGACTCAAACCTATGGGGAAACCAACTACTTGGATGAGAAAACTGAGTTTTCGATAGAACCAAGGTATTGTACGGTCCTCGGACTCAAACCTATGGGGAAGCCAACTACTTGGATGAGAAAACTGAGTTTTGGACAGAACCAAGGTACTGTATGGTCATCGGACTCAAACCTATGGGGAAACCAACTACTTGGAAGAGAAAACTGAGTTTTGGACAGAACCAAGGTATTGTATGGTCCTCGCACTCAAACCTATGGGGAAACCAACTACTTGGATGAGAAAACTGAGTTTTGGACAGAACCAAGGTATTGTATGGCCCTCGGACTCAAACCTATGGGGAAACCAACTACTTGGATGAGAAAACTGAGTTTTGGACAGAACCAAGGTATTGTATGGCCCTCGGACTCAAACCTATGGGGAAACCAACTACTTGGATGAGAAAACTGAGTTTTCGACAGAACCGATGTATTGTACGGTCCTCGGACTCAAACCTATGGGGAAACCAACTACTTGGATGAGAAAACTGAGTTTTGGACAGAACCAAGGTATTGTACGGTCCTTGGACTCAAACCTATGGGGAAACCAACTACTTGGATGAGAAAACTGAGTTTTGGACAGAACCAAGGTATTGTATGGTCCTCGCACTCAAACCTATGGGGAAACCAACTACTTGGACGAGAAAACTGAGTTTTGGACAGAACCAAGGTATTGTAGGGCCCTCGGACTCAAACCTATGGGGAAACCAACTACTTGGATGAGAAATCTGAGTTTTCGACAGAACCGATGTATTGTACGGTGCTCGGACTCAAACCTATGGGGAAACCAACTACTTGGATGAGAAAACTGAGTTTTGGACAGAACCAAGGTATTGTATGGCCCTCGGACTCAAACCTATGGGGAAACCAACTACTTGGACGAGAAAACTGAGTTTTGGACAGAACCAAGGTATTGTAGGGCCCTCGGACTCAAACCTATGGGGAAACCAACTACTTGGATGAGAAAACTGAGTTTTCGACAGAACCGATGTATTGTACGGTCCTCGGACTCAAACCTATTGGGAAACCAACTACTTGGATGAGAAAACTGAGTTTTGGACAGAACCAAGGTATTGTATGTCCCTCGGACTCAAACCTATGGGGAAACCAACTACTTGGATGAGAAAACTGAGTTTCGGACAGAACTAAGGTATTGTATGGCCCTCGGACTCAAACCTATGGGGAAACCAACTACTTGGATGAGAAAACTGAGTTTTCGACAGAACCGATGTATTGTACGGTCCTCGGACTCAAACCTATGGGGAAACCAACTACTTGGATGAGAAAACTGAGTTTCGGACAGAACTAAGGTATTGTATGGCCCTCGGACTCAAACCTATGGGGAAACCAACTACTTGGATGAGAAAACTGAGTTTTCGACAGAACCGATGTATTGTACGGTCCTCGGACTCAAACCTATGGGGAAACCAACTACTTGGATGAGAAAACTGAGTTTGGGACAAATCCAAGGTATTGTATGTCCCTCGGACTCAAACCTATGGGGAAACCAACTACTTGGATGAGAAAACTGAGTTTCGGACAGAACTAAGGTATTGTATGGCCCTCGGACTCAAACCTATGGGGAAACCAACTACTTGGAGGAGAAAACTGAGTTTTGGACAGAACCAAGGTATTGTATGGTCCTCGGACTCTAACCTATGGGGAAACCAACTACTTGGATGAGAAAACTGAGTTTTCGACAGATCCAAGGGATTGTACAGTCCTCGGACTCAAACTTATGGGGAAACCAACTACTTGGATGATAAAACTGAGTTTTGGACAGAACCAAGGTATTCTACTGTCCTCGGACTCAAACTTATGGGAAAACCAAATACTTTGATGAGAAAACTGAGTTTTGGATAGAACCAAGGTATTGTATGGTCCTCGGACTCAAACTTATGGGGAAACCAACTACTTGGACGAGAAAACTGAGTTTTGGACAGAACCAAGGTATTGTATGGTCCTCGCACTCAAACCTATGGGGAAACCAACTACTTGGACGAGAAAACTGAGTTTTGGACAGAACCAAGGTATTGTAGGGCCCTCGGACTCAAACCTATGGGGAAACCAACTACTTGGATGAGAAAACTGAGTTTTCGACAGAACCGATGTATTGTACGGTCCTCGGACTGAAACCTATTAGGAAACCAACTACTTGGATGAGAAAACTGAGTTTTGGACAGAACCAAGGTATTGTATGTCCCTCGGACTCAAACCTATGGGGAAACCAACTACTTGGATGAGAAAACTGAGTTTCGGACAGAACTAAGGTATTGTATGGCCCTCGGACTCAAACCTATGGGGAAACCAACTACATGGATGAGAAAACTGAGTTTTCGACAGAACCGATGTATTGTACGGTGCTCGGACTCAAACCTATGGGGAAACCAACTACTTGGATGAGAAAACTGAGTTTTGGACAGAACCAAGGTATTGTACGGTCCTTGGACTCAAACCTATGGGGAAACCAACTACTTGGATGAGAAAACTGAGTTTTGGACAGAACCAAGGTATTGTATGGTCCTCGCACTCAAACCTATGGGGAAACCAACTACTTGGACGAGAAAACTGAGTTTTGGACAGAACCAAGGTATTGTAGGGCCCTCGGACTCAAACCTATGGGGAAACCAACTACTTGGATGAGAAAACTGAGTTTTCGACAGAACCGATGTATTGTACGGTCCCTCGGACTCAAACCTATTGGGAAACCAACTACTTGGATGAGAAAACTGAGTTTTGGACAGAACCAAGGTATTGTATGTCCCTCGGACTCAAACCTATGGGGAAACCAACTACTTGGATGAGAAAACTGAGTTTCGGACAGAACTAAGGTATTGTATGGCCCTCGGACTCAAACCTATGGGGAAACCAACTACTTGGATGAGAAAACTGAGTTTTCGACAGAACCGATGTATTGTACGGTCCTCGGACTCAAACCTATGGGGAAACCAACTACTTGGATGAGAAAACTGAGTTTCGGGCAGAACTAAGGTATTGTATGGCCCTCGGACTCAAACCTATGGGGAAACCAACTACTTGGATGAGAAAACTGAGTTTTCGACAGAACCGATGTATTGTACGGTCCTCGGACTCAAACCTATGGGGAAACCAACTACTTGGATGAGAAAACTGAGTTTTGGACAGAACCAAGGTATTGTATGTCCCTCGGACTCAAACCTATGGGGAAACCAACTACTTGGATGAGAAAACTGAGTTTCGGACAGAACTAAGGTATTGTATGGCCCTCGGACTCAAACCTATGGGGAAACCAACTACTTGGATGAGAAAACTGAGTTTTCGACAGAACCGATGTATTGTACGGTCCTCGGACTCAAACCTATGGGAAACCAACTACTTGGATGAGAAAACTGAGTTTTCGACAGAACCGATGTATTGTACGGTCCTCGGACTCAAACCTATTGGGAAACCAACTACTTGGATGAGAAAACTGAGTTTTGGACAGAACCAAGGTATTGTATGTCCCTCGGACTCAAACCTATGGGGAAACCAACTACTTGGATGAGAAAACTGAGTTTCGGACAGAACTAAGGTATTGTATGGCCCTCGGACTCAAACCTATGGGGAAACCAACTACTTGGATGAGAAAACTGAGTTTTCGACAGAACCGATGTATTGTACGGTCCTCGGACTCAAACCTATGGGGAAACCAACTACTTGGATGAGAAAACTGAGTTTCGGACAGAACTAAGGTATTGTATGGCCCTCGGACTCAAACCTATGGGGAAACCAACTACTTGGATGAGAAAACTGAGTTTTCGACAGAACCGATGTATTGTACGGTCCTCGGACTCAAACCTATGGGGAAACCAACTACTTGGATGAGAAAACTGAGTTTGGGACAAATCCAAGGTATTGTATGTCCCTCGGACTCAAACCTATGGGGAAACCAACTACTTGGATGAGAAAACTGAGTTTCGGACAGAACTAAGGTATTGTATGGCCCTCGGACTCAAACCTATGGGGAAACCAACTACTTGGAGGAGAAAACTGAGTTTTGGACAGAACCAAGGTATTGTATGGTCCTCGGACTCTAACCTATGGGGAAACCAACTACTTGGATGAGAAAACTGAGTTTTCGACAGATCCAAGGGATTGTACAGTCCTCGGACTCAAACTTATGGGGAAACCAACTACTTGGATGAGAAAACTGAGTTTCGGACAGAACTAAGGTATTGTATGGCCCTCGGACTCAAACCTATGGGGAAACCAACTACTTGGATGAGAAAACTGAGTTTTCGACAGAACCGATGTATTGTACGGTCCTCGGACTCAAACCTATGGGGAAACCAACTACTTGGATGAGAAAACTGAGTTTTCGACAGAACCGATGTATTGTACGGTCCTCGGACTCAAACCTATTGGGAAACCAACTACTTGGACGAGAAAACTGAGTTTTGGACAGAACCAAGGTATTGTATGGTCCTCGCACTCAAACCTATGGGGAAACCAACTACTTGGACGAGAAAACTGAGTTTTGGACAGAACCAAGGTATTGTAGGGCCCTCGGACTCAAACCTATGGGGAAACCAACTACTTGGATGAGAAAACTGAGTTTTCGACAGAACCGATGTATTGTACGGTCCTCGGACTGAAACCTATTAGGAAACCAACTACTTGGATGAGAAAACTGAGTTTTGGACAGAACCAAGGTATTGTATGTCCCTCGGACTCAAACCTATGGGGAAACCAACTACTTGGATGAGAAAACTGAGTTTCGGACAGAACTAAGGTATTGTATGGCCCTCGGACTCAAACCTATGGGGGAAACCAACTACTTGGATGAGAAAACTGAGTTTTCGACAGAACCGATGTATTGTACGGTGCTCGGACTCAAACCTATGGGGAAACCAACTACTTGGATGAGAAAACTGAGTTTTGGACAGAACCAAGGTATTGTACGGTCCTTGGACTCAAACCTATGGGGAAACCAACTACTTGGATGAGAAAACTGAGTTTTGGACAGAACCAAGGTATTGTATGGTCCTCGCACTCAAACCTATGGGGAAACCAACTACTTGGACGAGAAAACTGAGTTTTGGACAGAACCAAGGTATTGTAGGGCCCTCGGACTCAAACCTATGGGGAAACCAACTACTTGGATGAGAAAACTGAGTTTTCGACAGAACCGATGTATTGTACGGTCCTCGGACTCAAACCTATTGGGAAACCAACTACTTGGATGAGAAAACTGAGTTTTGGACAGAACCAAGGTATTGTATGTCCCTCGGACTCAAACCTATGGGGAAACCAACTACTTGGATGAGAAAACTGAGTTTCGGACAGAACTAAGGTATTGTATGGCCCTCGGACTCAAACCTATGGGGAAACCAACTACTTGGATGAGAAAACTGAGTTTTCGACAGAACCGATGTATTGTACGGTCCTCGGACTCAAACCTATGGGGAAACCAACTACTTGGATGAGAAAACTGAGTTTCGGGCAGAACTAAGGTATTGTATGGCCCTCGGACTCAAACCTATGGGGAAACCAACTACTTGGATGAGAAAACTGAGTTTTCGACAGAACCGATGTATTGTACGGTCCTCGGACTCAAACCTATGGGGAAACCAACTACTTGGATGAGAAAACTGAGTTTTGGACAGAACCAAGGTATTGTATGTCCCTCGGACTCAAACCTATGGGGAAACCAACTACTTGGATGAGAAAACTGAGTTTCGGACAGAACTAAGGTATTGTATGGCCCTCGGACTCAAACCTATGGGGAAACCAACTACTTGGATGAGAAAACTGAGTTTTCGACAGAACCGATGTATTGTACGGTCCTCGGACTCAAACCTATGGGGAAACCAACTACTTGGATGAGAAAACTGAGTTTTCGACAGAACCGATGTATTGTACGGTCCTCGGACTCAAACCTATTGGGAAACCAACTACTTGGATGAGAAAACTGAGTTTTGGACAGAACCAAGGTATTGTATGTCCCTCGGACTCAAACCTATGGGGAAACCAACTACTTGGATGAGAAAACTGAGTTTCGGACAGAACTAAGGTATTGTATGGCCCTCGGACTCAAACCTATGGGGAAACCAACTACTTGGATGAGAAAACTGAGTTTTCGACAGAACCGATGTATTGTACGGTCCTCGGACTCAAACCTATGGGGAAACCAACTACTTGGATGAGAAAACTGAGTTTCGGACAGAACTAAGGTATTGTATGGCCCTCGGACTCAAACCTATGGGGAAACCAACTACTTGGATGAGAAAACTGAGTTTTCGACAGAACCGATGTATTGTACGGTCCTCGGACTCAAACCTATGGGGAAACCAACTACTTGGATGAGAAAACTGAGTTTGGGACAAATCCAAGGTATTGTATGTCCCTCGGACTCAAACCTATGGGGAAACCAACTACTTGGATGAGAAAACTGAGTTTCGGACAGAACTAAGGTATTGTATGGCCCTCGGACTCAAACCTATGGGGAAACCAACTACTTGGAGGAGAAAACTGAGTTTTGGACAGAACCAAGGTATTGTATGGTCCTCGGACTCTAACCTATGGGGAAACCAACTACTTGGATGAGAAAACTGAGTTTTCGACAGATCCAAGGGATTGTACAGTCCTCGGACTCAAACTTATGGGGAAACCAACTACTTGGATGAGAAAACTGAGTTTCGGACAGAACTAAGGTATTGTATGGCCCTCGGACTCAAACCTATGGGGAAACCAACTACTTGGATGAGAAAACTGAGTTTTCGACAGAACCGATGTATTGTACGGTCCTCGGACTCAAACCTATGGGGAAACCAACTACTTGGATGAGAAAACTGAGTTTTCGACAGAACCGATGTATTGTACGGTCCTCGGACTCAAACCTATTGGGAAACCAACTACTTGGATGAGAAAACTGAGTTTTGGACAGAACCAAGGTATTGTATGTCCCTCGGACTCAAACCTATGGGGAAACCAACTACTTGGATGAGAAAACTGAGTTTCGGACAGAACTAAGGTATTGTATGGCCCTCGGACTCAAACCTATGGGGAAACCAACTACTTGGATGAGAAAACTGAGTTTTCGACAGAACCGATGTATTGTACGGTCCTCGGACTCAAACCTATGGGGAAACCAACTACTTGGATGAGAAAACTGAGTTTCGGACAGAACTAAGGTATTGTATGGCCCTCGGACTCAAACCTATGGGGAAACCAACTACTTGGATGAGAAAACTGAGTTTTCGACAGAACCGATGTATTGTACGGTCCTCGGACTCAAACCTATGGGGAAACCAACTACTTGGATGAGAAAACTGAGTTTGGGACAAATCCAAGGTATTGTATGTCCCTCGGACTCAAACCTATGGGGAAACCAACTACTTGGATGAGAAAACTGAGTTTCGGACAGAACTAAGGTATTGTATGGCCCTCGGACTCAAACCTATGGGGAAACCAACTACTTGGAGGAGAAAACTGAGTTTTGGACAGAACCAAGGTATTGTATGGTCCTCGGACTCTAACCTATGGGGAAACCAACTACTTGGATGAGAAAACTGAGTTTTCGACAGATCCAAGGGATTGTACAGTCCTCGGACTCAAACTTATGGGGAAACCAACTACTTGGATGATAAAACTGAGTTTTGGACAGAACCAAGGTATTCTACTGTCCTCGGACTCAAACTTATGGGAAAACCAAATACTTGGATGAGAAAACTGAGTTTTGGATAGAACCAAGGTATTGTATGGTCCTCGGACTCAAACTTATGGGGAAACCAACTACTTGGACGAGAAAACTGAGTTTTGGACAGAACCAAGGTATTGTATGGTCCTCGCACTCAAACCTATAGGGAAACCAACTACTTGGACGAGAAAACTGAGTTTTGGACAGAACCAAGGTATTGTAGGGCCCTCGGACTCAAACCTATGGGGAAACCAACTACTTGGATGAGAAAACTGAGTTTTCGACAGAACCGATGTATTGTACGGTCCTCGGACTCAAACCTATTAGGAAACCAACTACTTGGATGAGAAAACTGAGTTTTGGACAGAACCAAGGTATTGTATGTCCCTCGGACTCAAACCTATGGGGAAACCAACTACTTGGATGAGAAAACTGAGTTTCGGACAGAACTAAGGTATTGTATGGCCCTCGGACTCAAACCTATGGGGAAACCAACTACTTGGATGAGAAAACTGAGTTTTCGACAGAACCGATGTATTGTACGGTGCTCGGACTCAAACCTATGGGGAAACCAACTACTTGGATGAGAAAACTGAGTTTTGGACAGAACCAAGGTATTGTACGGTCCTTGGACTCAAACCTATGGGGAAACCAACTACTTGGATGAGAAAACTGAGTTTTGGACAGAACCAAGGTATTGTATGGTCCTCGCACTCAAACCTATGGGGAAACCAACTACTTGGACGAGAAAACTGAGTTTTGGACAGAACCAAGGTATTGTAGGGCCCTCGGACTCAAACCTATGGGGAAACCAACTACTTGGATGAGAAAACTGAGTTTTCGACAGAACCGATGTATTGTACGGTGCTCGGACTCAAACCTATGGGGAAACCAACTACTTGGATGAGAAAACTGAGTTTTGGACAGAACCAAGGTATTGTACGGTCCTTGGACTCAAACCTATGGGGAAACCAACTACTTGGATGAGAAAACTGAGTTTTGGACAGAACCAAGGTATTGTATGGTCCTCGCACTCAAACCTATGGGGAAACCAACTACTTGGACGAGAAAACTGAGTTTTGGACAGAACCAAGGTATTGTAGGGCCCTCGGACTCAAACCTATGGGGAAACCAACTACTTGGATGAGAAAACTGAGTTTTCGACAGAACCGATGTATTGTACGGTCCTCGGACTCAAACCTATTGGGAAACCAACTACTTGGATGAGAAAACTGAGTTTTGGACAGAACCAAGGTATTGTATGTCCCTCGGACTCAAACCTATGGGGAAACCAACTACTTGGATGAGAAAACTGAGTTTCGGACAGAACTAAGGTATTGTATGGCCCTCGGACTCAAACCTATGGGGAAACCAACTACTTGGATGAGAAAACTGAGTTTTCGACAGAACCGATGTATTGTACGGTCCTCGGACTCAAACCTATGGGGAAACCAACTACTTGGATGAGAAAACTGAGTTTCGGGCAGAACTAAGGTATTGTATGGCCCTCGGACTCAAACCTATGGGGAAACCAACTACTTGGATGAGAAAACTGAGTGTTCGACAGAACCGATGTATTGTACGGTCCTCGGACTCAAACCTATGGGGAAACCAACTACTTGGATGAGAAAACTGAGTTTTGGACAGAACCAAGGTATTGTATGTCCCTCGGACTCAAACCTATGGGGAAACCAACTACTTGGATGAGAAAACTGAGTTTCGGACAGAACTAAGGTATTGTATGGCCCTCGGACTCAAACCTATGGGGAAACCAACTACTTGGATGAGAAAACTGAGTTTTCGACAGAACCGATGTATTGTACGGTCCTCGGACTCAAACCTATGGGGAAACCAACTACTTGGATGAGAAAACTGAGTTTTCGACAGAACCGATGTATTGTACGGTCCTCGGACTCAAACCTATTGGGAAACCAACTACTTGGATGAGAAAACTGAGTTTTGGACAGAACCAAGGTATTGTATGTCCCTCGGACTCAAACCTATGGGGAAACCAACTACTTGGATGAGAAAACTGAGTTTCGGACAGAACTAAGGTATTGTATGGCCCTCGGACTCAAACCTATGGGGAAACCAACTACTTGGATGAGAAAACTGAGTTTTCGACAGAACCGATGTATTGTACGGTCCTCGGACTCAAACCTATGGGGAAACCAACTACTTGGATGAGAAAACTGAGTTTCGGACAGAACTAAGGTATTGTATGGCCCTCGGACTCAAACCTATGGGGAAACCAACTACTTGGATGAGAAAACTGAGTTTTCGACAGAACCGATGTATTGTACGGTCCTCGGACTCAAACCTATGGGGAAACCAACTACTTGGATGAGAAAACTGAGTTTGGGACAAATCCAAGGTATTGTATGTCCCTCGGACTCAAACCTATGGGGAAACCAACTACTTGGATGAGAAAACTGAGTTTCGGACAGAACTAAGGTATTGTATGGCCCTCGGACTCAAACCTATGGGGAAACCAACTACTTGGAGGAGAAAACTGAGTTTTGGACAGAACCAAGGTATTGTATGGTCCTCGGACTCTAACCTATGGGGAAACCAACTACTTGGATGAGAAAACTGAGTTTTCGACAGATCCAAGGGATTGTACAGTCCTCGGACTCAAACTTATGGGGAAACCAACTACTTGGATGAGAAAACTGAGTTTCGGACAGAACTAAGGTATTGTATGGCCCTCGGACTCAAACCTATGGGGAAACCAACTACTTGGATGAGAAAACTGAGTTTTCGACAGAACCGATGTATTGTACGGTCCTCGGACTCAAACCTATGGGGAAACCAACTACTTGGATGAGAAAACTGAGTTTTCGACAGAACCGATGTATTGTACGGTCCTCGGACTCAAACCTATTGGGAAACCAACTACTTGGATGAGAAAACTGAGTTTTGGACAGAACCAAGGTATTGTATGTCCCTCGGACTCAAACCTATGGGGAAACCAACTACTTGGATGAGAAAACTGAGTTTCGGACAGAACTAAGGTATTGTATGGCCCTCGGACTCAAACCTATGGGGAAACCAACTACTTGGATGAGAAAACTGAGTTTTCGACAGAACCGATGTATTGTACGGTCCTCGGACTCAAACCTATGGGGAAACCAACTACTTGGATGAGAAAACTGAGTTTCGGACAGAACTAAGGTATTGTATGGCCCTCGGACTCAAACCTATGGGGAAACCAACTACTTGGATGAGAAAACTGAGTTTTCGACAGAACCGATGTATTGTACGGTCCTCGGACTCAAACCTATGGGGAAACCAACTACTTGGATGAGAAAACTGAGTTTGGGACAAATCCAAGGTATTGTATGTCCCTCGGACTCAAACCTATGGGGAAACCAACTACTTGGATGAGAAAACTGAGTTTCGGACAGAACTAAGGTATTGTATGGCCCTCGGACTCAAACCTATGGGGAAACCAACTACTTGGAGGAGAAAACTGAGTTTTGGACAGAACCAAGGTATTGTATGGTCCTCGGACTCTAACCTATGGGGAAACCAACTACTTGGATGAGAAAACTGAGTTTTCGACAGATCCAAGGGATTGTACAGTCCTCGGACTCAAACTTATGGGGAAACCAACTACTTGGATGATAAAACTGAGTTTTGGACAGAACCAAGGTATTCTACTGTCCTCGGACTCAAACTTATGGGGAAAACCAAATACTTGGATGAGAAAACTGAGTTTTGGATAGAACCAAGGTATTGTATGGTCCTCGGACTCAAACTTATGGGGAAACCAACTACTTGGACGAGAAAACTGAGTTTTGGACAGAACCAAGGTATTGTATGGTCCTCGCACTCAAACCTATAGGGAAACCAACTACTTGGACGAGAAAACTGAGTTTTGGACAGAACCAAGGTATTGTAGGGCCCTCGGACTCAAACCTATGGGGAAACCAACTACTTGGATGAGAAAACTGAGTTTTCGACAGAACCGATGTATTGTACGGTCCTCGGACTCAAACCTATTAGGAAACCAACTACTTGGATGAGAAAACTGAGTTTTGGACAGAACCAAGGTATTGTATGTCCCTCGGACTCAAACCTATGGGGAAACCAACTACTTGGATGAGAAAACTGAGTTTCGGACAGAACTAAGGTATTGTATGGCCCTCGGACTCAAACCTATGGGGAAACCAACTACTTGGATGAGAAAACTGAGTTTTCGACAGAACCGATGTATTGTACGGTGCTCGGACTCAAACCTATGGGGAAACCAACTACTTGGATGAGAAAACTGAGTTTTGGACAGAACCAAGGTATTGTACGGTCCTTGGACTCAAACCTATGGGGAAACCAACTACTTGGATGAGAAAACTGAGTTTTGGACAGAACCAAGGTATTGTATGGTCCTCGCACTCAAACCTATGGGGAAACCAACTACTTGGACGAGAAAACTGAGTTTTGGACAGAACCAAGGTATTGTAGGGCCCTCGGACTCAAACCTATGGGGAAACCAACTACTTGGATGAGAAAACTGAGTTTTCGACAGAACCGATGTATTGTACGGTCCTCGGACTCAAACCTATTGGGAAACCAACTACTTGGATGAGAAAACTGAGTTTTGGACAGAACCAAGGTATTGTATGTCCCTCGGACTCAAACCTATGGGGAAACCAACTACTTGGATGAGAAAACTGAGTTTCGGACAGAACTAAGGTATTGTATGGCCCTCGGACTCAAACCTATGGGAAACCAACTACTTGGATGAGAAAACTGAGTTTTCGACAGAACCGATGTATTGTACGGTCCTCGGACTCAAACCTATGGGGAAACCAACTACTTGGATGAGAAAACTGAGTTTCGGGCAGAACTAAGGTATTGTATGGCCCTCGGACTCAAACCTATGGGGAAACCAACTACTTGGATGAGAAAACTGAGTTTTCGACAGAACCGATGTATTGTACGGTCCTCGGACTCAAACCTATGGGGAAACCAACTACTTGGATGAGAAAACTGAGTTTTGGACAGAACCAAGGTATTGTATGTCCCTCGGACTCAAACCTATGGGGAAACCAACTACTTGGATGAGAAAACTGAGTTTCGGACAGAACTAAGGTATTGTATGGCCCTCGGACTCAAACCTATGGGGAAACCAACTACTTGGATGAGAAAACTGAGTTTTCGACAGAACCGATGTATTGTACGGTCCTCGGACTCAAACCTATGGGGAAACCAACTACTTGGATGAGAAAACTGAGTTTGGGACAAATCCAAGGTATTGTATGTCCCTCGGACTCAAACCTATGGGGAAACCAACTACTTGGATGAGAAAACTGAGTTTCGGACAGAACCAAGGTATTGTATGGCCCTCGGACTCAAACCTATGGGGAAACCAACTACTTGGAGGAGAAAACTGAGTTTTGGACAGAACCAAGGTATTGTATGGTCCTCGGACTCTAACCTATGGGGAAACCAACTACTTGGATGAGAAAACTGAGTTTTCGACAGATCCAAGGGATTGTACAGTCCTCGGACTCAAACTTATGGGGAAACCAACTACTTGGATGAGAAAACTGAGTTTTGGACAGAACCAAGGTATTCTACTGTCCTCGGACTCAAACTTATGGGAAAACCAAATACTTGGATGAGAAAACTGAGTTTTGGATAGAACCAAGGTATTGTATGGTCCTCGGACTCAAACTTATGGGGAAACCAACTACTTGGATGAGAAAACTGAGTTTTGGACAGAACCAAGGTATTGTATGGTCCTCGGACTCAAACATATAGGGAAGCCAACTACTTGGATTAGAAATCTGAGTTTTGGACAGAACCAAGGTACTGTGTGGTCCTCGGAAGCAAACCTATGGGGAAACCAACTACTTGGAAGAGAAAATTGAGTTTTGGACAGAGCCTAGGTATTGTATGGTCCTCGCACTCAAACCTATGGGGAAACCAACTACTTGGATGAGAAAACTGAGTTTTGGACAGAACCAAGGTATTGTATGGTCCTCGCACTCAAACCTATGGGGAAACCAACTACTTGGATGAGAAAACTGAGTTCTGGATAGAATGAAGGTATTGTATGGCCCTCAGACTCAAACCTATGGGGAAACCAACTACTTGGATGAGAAAACTGAGTTTTGGACAGAACCAAGGTATTGTATGTTCCACGGACTGAAACCTATGGGGAAACCAGCTACTTGGATGAGAAAACTGAGTTTTGTACAGAACCAAGGTATTCTATGGTCCTCGGACTCAAACCTTTGGGGAAACCAACTACTTGGATGAGAAAACTGAGTTTTGGACAAAACCAAGGTATTCTATGGCCCTCGGACTCAAACCTATGTAGAAACCAACTACTTGGATGAGAAAACTTAGTTTTGTACAGAACCAAGGTATTGTATGGTCCTCGGACTCAAACCTATGGGGAAACCAGCTACTTGGATGAGAAAACTGAGTTTTTGACAGAACCAAGGTATTGTATGGTCCACGGACTCGAACCTATGGGGAAACCAACTACTTGGATGAGAAAACTGAGTTTTGGACAGAACAAAGGTATTGTATGGTCCTCGCACTCAAACCTATGGGGAAACCAACTACTTGGATGAGAAAACTGAGTTTTGGACAGAACCAAGGTATTGTATGGTCCTCGGACTCAAACCTATGGGGAAACCAACTACTTGGATGAGAAAACTGAGTTTTCGATAGAACCAAGGTATTGTACGGTCCTCGGACTCAAACCTATGGGGAAGCCAACTACTTGGATGAGAAAACTGAGTTTTGGACAAAACCAAGGTACTGTATGGTCATCGGACTCAAACCTATGGGGAAACCAACTACTTGGAAGAGAAAACTGAGTTTTGGACAGAACCAAGGTATTGTATGGTCCTCGCACTCAAACCTATGGGGAAACCAACTACTTGATGAGAAAACTGAGTTTTGGACAGAACCAAGGTATTGTATGGCCCTCGGACTCAAACCTATGGGGAAACCAACTACTTGGATGAGAAAACTGAGTTTTGGACAGAACCAAGGTATTGTATGGCCCTCGGACTCAAACCTATGGGGAAACCAACTACTTGGATGAGAAAACTGAGTTTTCGACAGAACCGATGTATTGTACGGTCCTCGGACTCAAACCTATGGGGAAACCAACTACTTGGATGAGAAAACTGAGTTTTGGACAGAACCAAGGTATTGTACGGTCCTTGGACTCAAACCTATGGGGAAACCAACTACTTGGATGAGAAAACTGAGTTTTGGACAGAACCAAGGTATTGTATGGTCCTCGCACTCAAACCTATGGGGAAACCAACTACTTGGACGAGAAAACTGAGTTTTGGACAGAACCAAGGTATTGTAGGGCCCTCGGACTCAAACCTATGGGGAAACCAACTACTTGGATGAGAAATCTGAGTTTTCGACAGAACCGATGTATTGTACGGTGCTCGGACTCAAACCTATGGGGAAACCAACTACTTGGATGAGAAAACTGAGTTTTGGACAGAACCAAGGTATTGTATGGCCCTCGGACTCAAACCTATGGGGGAAACCAACTACTTGGACGAGAAAACTGAGTTTTGGACAGAACCAAGGTATTGTAGGGCCCTCGGACTCAAACCTATGGGGAAACCAACTACTTGGATGAGAAAACTGAGTTTTCGACAGAACCGATGTATTGTACGGTCCTCGGACTCAAACCTATTGGGAAACCAACTACTTGGATGAGAAAACTGAGTTTTGGACAGAACCAAGGTATTGTATGTCCCTCGGACTCAAACCTATGGGGAAACCAACTACTTGGATGAGAAAACTGAGTTTCGGACAGAACTAAGGTATTGTATGGCCCTCGGACTCAAACCTATGGGGAAACCAACTACTTGGATGAGAAAACTGAGTTTTCGACAGAACCGATGTATTGTACGGTCCTCGGACTCAAACCTATGGGGAAACCAACTACTTGGATGAGAAAACTGAGTTTCGGACAGAACTAAGGTATTGTATGGCCCTCGGACTCAAACCTATGGGGAAACCAACTACTTGGATGAGAAAACTGAGTTTTCGACAGAACCGATGTATTGTACGGTCCTCGGACTCAAACCTATGGGGAAACCAACTACTTGGATGAGAAAACTGAGTTTGGGACAAATCCAAGGTATTGTATGTCCCTCGGACTCAAACCTATGGGGAAACCAACTACGTGGATGAGAAAACTGAGTTTCGGACAGAACTAAGGTATTGTATGGCCCTCGGACTCAAACCTATGGGGAAACCAACTACTTGGAGGAGAAAACTGAGTTTTGGACAGAACCAAGGTATTGTATGGTCCTCGGACTCTAACCTATGGGGAAACCAACTACTTGGATGAGAAAACTGAGTTTTCGACAGATCCAAGGGATTGTACAGTCCTCGGACTCAAACTTATGGGGAAACCAACTACTTGGATGATAAAACTGAGTTTTGGACAGAACCAAGGTATTCTACTGTCCTCGGACTCAAACTTATGGGAAAACCAAATACTTGGATGAGAAAACTGAGTTTTGGATAGAACCAAGGTATTGTATGGTCCTCGGACTCAAACTTATGGGGAAACCAACTACTTGGACGAGAAAACTGAGTTTTGGACAGAACCAAGGTATTGTATGGTCCTCGCACTCAAACCTATGGGGAAACCAACTACTTGGACGAGAAAACTGAGTTTTGGACAGAACCAAGGTATTGTATGGCCCTCGGACTCAAACCTATGGGGAAACCAACTACTTGGATGAGAAAACTGAGTTTTAGACAGAACCGATGTATTGTACGGTCCTCGGACTCAAACCTATGGGGAAACCAACTACTTCGATGAGAAAACTGAGTTTTGGACAGAAGCAAGGTATTGTACGGTCCTTGGACTCAAACCTATGGGGAAACCAACTACTTGGATGAGAAAACTGAGTTTTGGACAGAACCAAGGTATTGTATGGTCCTTGCACTCAAACCTATGAGGAAACCAACTACTTGGACGAGAAAACTGAGTTTTGGACAGAACCAAGGTATTGTATGGCCCTCGGACTCAAACCTATGGGGAAACCAACTACTTGGATGAGAAAACTGAGTTTTCGACAGAACCGATGTATTGTACGGTCCTCGGACTCAAACCTATGGGGAAACCAACTACTTGGATGAGAAAACTGAGTTTTGGACAGAACCAAGGTATTGTATGGCCCTCGGACTCAAACCTATGGGGAAACCAACTACTTGGATGAGAAAACTGAGTTTTCGACAGAACCGATGTATTGTACGGTCCTCGGACTCAAACCTATGGGGAAACCAACTACTTGGATGAGAAAACTGAGTTTTGGACAGAACCAAGGTATTGTACGGTCCTTGGACTCAAACCTATGGGGAAACCAACTACTTGGAGGAGAAAACTGAGTTTTGGACAGAACCAAGGTATTGTATGGTCCTCGCACTCAAACCTATGGGGAAACCAACTACTTGGACGAGAAAACTGAGTTTTGGACAGAACCAAGGTATTGTAGGGCCCTCGGACTCAAACCTATGGGGAAACCAACTACTTGGATGAGAAAACTGAGTTTTGGACAGAACCAAGGTATTGTATGGCCCTCGGACTCAAACCTATGGGGAAACCAACTACTTGGATGAGAAAACTGAGTTTTGGACAGAACCAAGGTATTGTATGGCCCTCAGACTCAAACCTATGGGGAAACCAACTACTTGGATGAGAAAACTGAGTTTTCGACAGAACCGATGTATTTTACGGTCCTCGGACTCAAACCTATGGGGAAACCAACTACTTGGATGAGAAAACTGAGTTTTGGACAGAACCAAGGTATTGTACGGTCCTTGGACTCAAACCTATGGGGAAACCAACTACTTGGATGAGAAAACTGAGTTTTGGACAGAACCAAGGTATTG